>CM077180.1:6323663-6668663 GCA_039654105.1 Coreius guichenoti | reverse complement strand
GATGGGCTACAGGACAATATGCAAGCAGCTTGGTGAGAAGGCAACAACTGTTGGCGCAATTATTAGAAAATGGAAGAAGTTCAAGATGACGGTCAATCTCCCTCGGTCTGGGGCACCATGCAAGATCTCACCTCGTGGGGCATCAATGATCATGAGGAAGGTGAGGGATCAGCCCAGAACTACACGGCAGGACCTGGTCAATAACCTGAAGAGAGCTGGGACCACAGTCTCAAAGAAAACCATTAGTAACACACTACGCCATCATGGATTAAAATCCTGCAGCGCACGCAAGGTCCCCCTGCTCAAGCCAGCGCATGTCCAGGCCCGTCTGAAGTTTGCCAGTGACCATCTGGAGGATCCAGAGGAGGAATGGGAGAAGGTCATGTGGTCTGAGGAGACAAAAATAGAGCTTTTTGGTCTAAACTCCACTCGCCGTGTTTGGAGGAAGAAGTATGAGTACAACCCCAAGAACACCATCCCAACCGTGAAGCATGGAGGTGGAAACATCATTCTTTGGGGATGCTTTTCTGCAAAGGGGACAGGACGACTGCACCGTATTGAGGGGAGGATGGATGGGGTCATGTATCGTGAGATCTTGGCCAACAACCTCCTTCCCTCAGTAAGAGCATTGAAGATGGGTCGTGGCTGGGTCTTCCAGCATGACAACGACCCGAAACACACAGCCAGGGCAACTAAGGAGTGGCTCCGTAAGAAGCATCTCAAGGTCCTGGAGTGGCCTAGCCAGTCTCCAGACCTGAACCCAATAGAAAATCTTTGGAGGGAGCTGAAAGTCCGTATTGCCCAGCGACAGCCCCGAAACCTGAAGGATCTGGAGAAGGTCTGTATGGAGGAGTGGACCAAAATCCCTGCTGCAGTGTGTGCAAACCTGGTCAAGAACTACAGGAAACGTATGATCTCTGTAATTGCAAACAAAGGTTTCTGTACCAAATATTAAGTTCTGCTTTTCTGATGTATCAAATACTTATGTCATGCAATAAAATGCAAATTAATTATTTAAAAATCATACAATGTGTAAGTGGGCAAACCTGCAGAATCGGCAGTGTATCAAATACTTGTTCTCCCCACTGGACGTAATGCGTTACACAATTTATATTTCTAGTTTCACTTTCACTTGCCGTACGACAGGTCTGATTTGATCTCTCTGTGCACAAAAACACACATTGCACTCCCTCTTGAGTTTAACAAACATATGCACATTTTTACAAATTTATTGTTAAATAAATGCTTTTATTTTGAACTTTGTCGAAGGATCCTGAAAAAATATATTTATCACGGTTTTCACAAAAACAGTAAGCAGCACAACAATATTTTCACCATTGACAATAATCAGAAATGTTTCTTGAGCAGCAAATCATCATATTAGAATGATTTCTGAAGGATCGCGTGACACTGAAGACTGGAGTAATGATGCTGAAAATTCAGCTTTGATCACAGGAATAAATTACATTTTAAAATGTATTACAATAGAAAACAGTTATTTTAAATTGTAATAATATTTCACATTTGTACAGTATTATTTTGAACCATTATTTGGTGAGTCTTCTTTTAAAAACATAAAAAAAAAAAATAAATAAATAAAAAAATCTTACTGACTCACTCCAGGCTTTTGAATGACAGTGTAACTCACACTGCTACAAACATGAATGAAACCTCGATTAACCGGTAGAGATTTTGGACTATCGTCTCTATCATGGTTACGCTCACCTGGCGATGCTGTGCTACGCAGTCAAGAAGGCTTATAATTTTTTTAAGTATTGCGGTTTAAAAACAAATTATAGTTTGAAGCGTAGACAAAGCAGCGAAAAACAATTAATTTCGCTATATGCGTGTGCTGTCAGAGACGGTTTCTCAGTGCTGTGCACATGAAGCCGCTGAATACTAAGTGTGTTTATTTAACAGTTTAATTCAAGCCCAATTAGTGGGCAACAAGCATTCAGTTCAGTTCTCGAACTGAGTGCTTGTTGCCCACTAATTGGTCTTGAATTGAACGGTTAAATACACATACTTATGTTATGTGTAAACATGACCATGTCTTTGCAAGTAAACGCAGTCATTTATGTCTTAAGTGAACCCTTACTCACCCTCAAGCCATCCTAGGTGTATATGACTTTCTTCTTTCTGATGAACACAATTGGATTTATATTAATGAATATCCTGATGTTTCCAAGCTTTATAATGGCAGTGACGGGGTCCATTGAGTTTGAAGCTCAAAAAAGTGCATCCATCCATCATAAACGTACTCCACACAGCTCCGGGGGGTTAATAAAGGCCTTCTGAAGCAAAGCGATGGGGTTTTGTAAGAAAAATATCTATATTTAAAACTTTATAAAGTAAAATATCTAGCTTCCGCCAGAAGCTTCTAGCTTCCGTTACGTCCGACGCCATCGTCGCAGCAGTTACACTTTGTACGTAAGTTGAATATGGAAGACGATCTGGCGGAAGCTAGATATTTTACTTTATAACGTGTTAAATATGCCCCTTTCACTGCCATTATTAAGCTTGGAAGTGTCAGGATATTTATTAATACAAACCCGATTCCAAAAAAGTTGGGACACTGTACAAATTGTGAATAAAAACAGAATGCAATGATGTGGAAGTTTCAAATTTCAATATTTTATTCAGAATACAACATAGATGACATATCAAATGTTTAAACTGAGAAAATGTATAATTTTAAGGGAAAAATAAGTTGATTTTAAATTTCATGGGATCAACACATCTCAAAAAAGTTGGGACAAGGCCATGTTTACCACTGTGTGGCATCCCCTCTTCTTTTTATAACAGTCTGCAAACGTCTGGGGACTGAGGAGACAAGTTGCTCAAGTTTAGGAATAGGAATGTTGTCCCATTCTTGTCTAATACAGGCTTCTAGTTGCTCAACTGTCTTAGGTCTTCTTTGTCGCATCTTCCTCTTTATGATGCGCCAAATGTTTTCTATGGGTGAAAGATCTGGACTGCAGGCTGGCCATTTCAGTACCCGGATCCTTCTTCTACGCAGCCATGATGTTGTAATTGATGCAGTATGTGGTCTGGCATTGTCATGTTGGAAAATGCAAGGTCTTCCCTGAAAGAGACGACGTCTGGATGGGAGCATATGTTGTTCTAGAACTTGGATATACCTTTCAGCATTGATGGTGCCTTTCCAGATGTGTAAGCTGCCCATGCCACACACACTCATGCAACCCCATACCATCAGAGATGCAGGCTTCTGAACTGAACGCTGATAACAACTTGGGTTGTCCTTGTCCTCTTTAGTCCGGATGACATGGCGTCCCAGTTTTCCAAAAAGAACTTCAAATTTTGATTCGTCTGACCACAGAACAGTTTTCCACTTTGCCACAGTCCATTTTAAATGAGCCTTGGCCCAGAGAAAACGGCTGTGCTTCTGGATCATGTTTAGATATGGCTTCTTTTTTGACCTATAGAGTTTTAGCCGGCAACGGCGAATGGCACAGTGGATTGTGTTCACCGACAATGCTTTCTGGAAGTATTCCTGAGCCCATGTTGTGATTTCCATTACAGTAGCATTCCTGTATGTGATGCAGTGCCGTCTAAGGGCCCAAAGATCGTTTTCCGGCCTTGACCCTTACGCACAGAGATTGTTCCAGATTCTCTGAATCTTTGGATGATATTATGCACTGTAGATGATGATAACTTCAAACTCTTTGCAGTTTTTCTCTGAGAAACTCCTTTCTGATATTGCTCCACTATTTTTCGCCGCAGCATTGGGGGAATTGGTGATCCTCTGCCCATCTTGACTTCTGAGAGACACTGCCACTCTGAGAGGCTCTTTTTATACCCAATCATGTTGCCAATTGACCTAATAAGTTGCAAATTGGTCCTCCAGCTGTTCCTTATATGTACATTTAACTTTTCCGGCCTCTTATTGCTACCTGTCCCAACTTTTTTGGAATGTGTAGCTCTCATGAAATCCAAAATGAGCCAATATTTGGCATGACATTTCAAAATGTCTCACTTTCAACATTTGATATGTTATCTATATTCTATTGTGAATAAAATATAAGTTTATGAGACTTGTAAATTATTGCATTCCTTTTTTATTCACAATTTGTACAGTGTCCCAACTTTTTTGGAATCGGGTTTGTATAACTGTGATTGTATTCGTCTGAAAGAAGAAAAACACATATACCTAGGATGGCTTGAGAGTGAGTAAATCATGGGGTAGTTTTCATTTTAAAGTGAACTACTCCTTTAATGCTAATCAAACAACAAAAAAGAGAAAATCTCTCACTGCTCTTGATGAATCACTTTTGTAACTTTAATAAGTATAAATGCTTATCTTCAGTAAGCTTGAGGGGTTTTTTTTTATTTAGGCTAGTATTAGTTTTTTGTGATATTGAAAATGGTGACAAGAATTATGAAATTTCAATCAATTTTTGATATCATAACCTTATTTAAAGCAAACTATATTGTGATATATATCGTTTATCGTGAAATAAAATTACTCATCTCGTGATATACTGTAAGATTTTGGTCATATCGCCTATGCCTAGCTAATACTACCTTGTAAGTTGTGCTGTATAAAAGGCTCTGTAATGTAATATGCTTCTGTTATCTTTATTTTTTGTTTACCTTGTGATTATAGTACATTTTTGTAAGCAGAGTTTTAGCTTTCATCTTTCATCCATTATAGAACCAACCCTTGTTTTTAAAATGAATACCGTGCTCTGTAAACATCATTATGTACACTTCTATGGGATTTTCTTCTCTCCAGACCTCAAGACAGGAAGTTCATGTGTGCTCCTTTAAATCACGCTGGAGCCTTTCATTTTCTGAACAACAGGAAGTGCCCCTCACTCCCCCCTCTGAGACAGCTGCTACGTGGCCTGTCCTGAAGAAAACAGTCAAGCTTTAGAGACAGTCACCCAAAAAAGTATTTGGACACTAAAGTCACACTTGTATCAGTGTCACTGCATTAGATAAGAAAATACTAATTACTCCAATCTGTACTCGTAACTATTGTATATGTTACACTATCATAATAACTAGTAGTAGTAGTAAAAGTATTAATTATGCATTTTCACTTTTTATTAATAAATAGCAATAATAATAATAGTAAATACATTAATAATAGCAATGTACACTGTTTTATTAATCTATAAATAATAATAATAATTTTAAAAAATCAGGTTTTATTTAAAGCATTATTGTTGTTATTGCTGTTATTATTTATAATGCATATTATGTTTATTTTATTGAAATGATAATTTGGTTATTGGCTAACTTTGTTGTAATAAAACGAATTAAAAATTGGTTCTGGATGTCACGTATTGTATACTTCCATATAAAAATGAAAAAGTATCAGTCATAAGAAATCTAAGTCATACAATCGTTAGTAGTTTTGTTGGATACGATATTAAATATTTTTGTAAGGGTCAACTGAAGCCTTTCACATATCTCTCCAAATGACATAATGGTTAAAATGTTAGATCGTTGTCTCTCTCTCTCTCGGTCACATACACGCTTGCTGAAGCGGAGAGATAATCTGCCAGACAGCTGGAGGAGAAGCTCTCAGCCAGAGCTGAAATGTCAGCAGAGAGAGAATGAGGAGTGATTCTATATACATGTTTCTCTGCAGGCCTCTGAAAACACGCACATGTGCATATGATTATTAAATGTCATGGTATTTTCTGTCTTTCAGGTATAGGCTGGAGTCTGTGCATCTCCATGGTGTCTTGATGCAAAACAGGATGTGACATCAGCAGCCTGCTTGTGCGTTTTGGGCATGAGTGAGAAGCCTCGCCCTCATTCACCCAGCTGACCAATCAGAATGTTCGAGGTGAAGCCCATGAGCGTTGAGAAGAAGGACACAGCTGCGGGAACAGGTGTGTGTGTGTGAGACGCAGAAAGAGAAAACCACATCAGGCTTTCTCCTGTAGTGAGTTACTACAGTAAACTGCTCCACTGAACCACATAGTCACCCAACCGGAAATATGTTACAGAGCAACTCCAGCGTGAATGTGACATTTGCAATGTTAAATAACTTATTAACTTATTTTTAAAATAAAATCCTTAATCTTAAAAGGCTCATGACATGATAAAAATCTAATTTGCCTTGATCTTGTACCATTAAAACATCTACAGTACGTACCATTGGCCCTGCCCACTGGCGTTCAGACGCTTAAAGTCGGCATGAAACAGAAGTTGTGTCTTTTCTTCCCTATTGTGACGTATATCCGAGTGAAACAGCTTTTTGAATGAGGAAAAATATAGGGTGGGACTTGATTTTGTCCATGAGGAATTGATTGAATGGTTGTGGTTTGCTATTGTTTGTCCCGCCCTTGAGCCAGTAAATACGTCATCAGAGAAGAGAAGAGATGTTGATGAATTTAACGGCACATGAATTAAAAGGAAAAAACGATGTGTACGGATAAATCATTTATAATAAATACTGCAATATTCCATAAAAAATAAGTCGTCAATTTGATTTCATGGTGACTTTAACCTGTCTACACAACATTATACAAGACACAACCGTCGAGTCAAAAGCAAATAGAACCCATTATAATAATGACTTCCAGGTTTAACAAGACTGAGAGAAATAAAAATGATAGTTATTGAGGGAACAAATTAAAATAATGAATATAGCTTATTTTAAAGTCGTTTTGTCTCATTTTAAATAATTTTAAGCCATCTTGCGGCCCTCTTGAAAGTGTGCGGTGGCCCCCCGGTTGAGAACCTTCTCTTGAATGATTGCAGGCTGTGCATAGCTGTAGATATGCTTTGTATTAATTTTCAAGAAACTGATGTAGTAATTGACCTGAAATCATATCATACTTTTAATTATAAATTTAGTCTACCTTCAGCCTTAGCTTCTAATATTGGGATTCTTTGGAAGGATATGCTGAGCGGCAGGTGCTAAAACACAAGGTTTGGTGAACTTTTCCACATACACATTCCTAGACTGTGCGGAACAAGTTTCTGATCACCCAATAGGCATCACTGTCATGTAAACGTGGATGGTCATTTGCTGATGCATCTCTGTGGCATCTAGGGATGGGTCAGGATGATTAATTTGTCATGGCTCAGTAAAACATGATGCAGACTAATTATACCATGCTTCCTTATCGCAGACTAATTGACTAGTCGTTTAGTAAATCCATTGACTAATTAATTTAGAAAATTTGTTGTTTTGTACATTCTTTATTACACCACAAAGTTGCAGAAGTTCCAAACGATCTATGGAGGGAGTTTCGAGTTATTTTATTTTATCTCAACAAATCAAGGAAATTATGATTTCCCATAAAATGACCAAGTGTACCCTGAATTGAATGAACAGCAGATGGCGTGCATGGATTCGTAATGTCTCTTCTGACCTGTGAAATTCATTGAACCACTCATTGAAGCTCAGTTATTTCTGTTTGTCCTATAGATGAGGGCAGTAAGGTGTGTGACGAGGGTGTCAGCAGGGATTCGCTGTATCTTTACGAGGGTCAGGACTGGGTCATCTCCCCCTCCTGCTCTCCAGAGGAACCCAGCGCCATCTCACCCATGCTGGCTGAGGAAACTTTCCGCTACATGAGTAAGTCACTGAGTGTATGTTTGCTGCCAAACACGTGTGCATGACTGTTTGGTTGCTGTTTCTGTCAGGATTGCCATTGTTGGGGAAGCTAACCACCAGTGCTCCTCTGGCATTTTTGAAAGAAAAATTTTGGTTTAGAATTTTTGGTAAAACTTTACAATAAGGTTTCATTTAACTATGTTTCATGAACTAACCATGAGCAATACATTTGTTACTGTATTTGTTAATCTTAACGTTAGTTAATAAAAATCCAGCTGTTTTCTTTGTTCATGTTACTTCACAGTGCATTAACTAATGTTAACAAATACAAGTTTTGATTTTAATAATGTATTAGTAAATGTTGAAATTAACATTAACAGAGATTAATAAATGCTGTTATTAGTTCATGTTAACTAATGAAACCTTATTGGTAAAGTGTTAAAGAATTTTTTTAACTTCATTTGAATGGTACGAAACTTGGTAAAGGTTTTGTCACTTGTTATGTGAACAAAAAAATTAATGGACATGATTTGAAAAGGTTAGATGGTCCTGAAAAAAATAGTCACACTTGTACTTCTCGTGGTCAAATATGAGCGCATTGGAAATGAATGGAAGACGAATTTCATCTAGTGGAAACGCTTGGTACTGCGCCCAAACAAAATCTTACTGAAAGCTCATTTTCTGAGATATCAACCTCAAATTTGGAACACAACTTTAGATTTATGGCTTTGATTTACTCGCCATTTTAGAGTAAAACATGTTTTGTAAAATATGTATTTCATATAAAAATATAATGCATTTTTCAGAACAATAAACTTAAACTTCTATAACTTTTAAGTTCACTTTTTTTAAATATTAAATAAAAAACGTTATCAAACTAAAATATAGGACATTAATTTGATTGAAATATAAAATCATTTTTGACCGCCATGCGAGGAGCACCAGACTGTTAAAACTATAGCTACACGAAATACAAGCTACTCATATTTTAAAGGAGGTGAACTACAATCAGGCTGCTCTTTTGAAATGTAGTTAGCTGTACTGCAAGTTATATAATATCTATATATATAATAATAATAATGATAATGATAATGATAATCAAGTTGGCAGGTTTCCCTTGGTCATGGAAAACCTAGAAATCTCAAGAAATTGTGAAAAATTTAAATTAGAAAAGTCATGGAGATTAAGATAAATATAAAAAATTATAACCTTTAAATTAAGCATTTAACCCCTAAATGGGAAGGAAAATTTTTATTTTTACTTTTTATATTTGCTTTTATTACTCACATAATTCCTATCTTTTAATAACACTTTTATTTTTCATGTTTTTATTTGTTTATTGTACAGTTTGTGTCTCCTAGGATGCGTTTCCCATCTTAAAAAGAGTAAATAATTAATGTTGTCAGCTGCTTAGAAGATTTAAACCTTTTAAAAAGGTGCATTTACATGAGTTGCCAGAACAAACCGATTCCTTAAAGGGGTTGCTGATTTTATGATTTCACTTTTTTTTAACTGTAGTTAGTGTGTAATGTTGCTGTTTGAGCATAAACAATATCTGCAAAGTTACGATGCTCAAAGCAAAGGGAGATATTTTCTTTTAAAGAAATCGCTTTTTAAGGACTACAACAAACGGCTGGTAGGGACTACACAAGCTTCCTCCCGGGTTAGTGACATCACTAACCCTGAAATTTACATAAACCCCGCCCCCAGGAACACACAACAAAGGGGGTGAGATTATCATGACAGAATATGCTAATCAATGACTTGAAGATAGTTAACTCCACACCAGCTACATTAAATTCATCAACTAACCATTCAGAAACATCCTGTCACATTCTACATGTTGTCACTTCTTCTTGAGTCTCTCCATCATTGTCCAACTCCGGTTTGAACGTAAAAGGCTGAACAGTTTCATTGCCTGTCTGCATGAGGTAATCAGAGCTGCTAAGTGAAGTTCTTGAAGCTCCGGCCCATGAGCAGCAGCTCATTTGCATTTAAAGGGACACACAAAAAAGTGACAATTTCAACATGCTATAAAAAATGTTCTGTGGGGTATTTTGAGCTAAAACTTCACATACACACTTTGGGGACATCAGATACTTGTTTTACATCTTGTAAAAAGGGGCAATCAACCACCCCTTTAAAGTCAATCAAACCTTCCAATGTTACATATCAGGGGGAATTTTAGGACAACACGTTTGTGTGACAAAAAATTGTATAATTATTTTATAGTTATTTTGTATTGGGACGCTGGGGGAAAGCAGCTTGTTTCTGGGAAATCTACATTATTTTGAAAACAGCAGAGCTACTGAAACATACTTAAGTTAGTAGCATTGCTATGACTGCCCTACACGGGTGCGCATATGCTTGAGGGAGTGTGTGTGGGTGTGTGTGTTTGTGCCCGTCCCTGGCAAGGGCACAGGAATTCAGTGGTCTGGTCTCTTAAGTGCAGCTGACAGCAGAGCCGGCCGGGCGTCGCGGGGCGGGAGGGAGAAGGGCAGATGGATGGATGGATGAATAGAGAGAGGAGAGAGGAGCAGTCATGCCGGTGCTAAACATACAAAATGAGGAGCTTTATGATCAATGTGCTGCAGAAGGTGAGATGATATCGAGATTCGTACATGGACTCATGATAAAGAGCTGTGTGTGAGTGTGGTGTTTTATTTTTAAGTATTTGTGCTGCTTACCGACACTACAGGACTTCTGACAATTCAAGGTCATCTATATTGGACAGGGCATGTGGGGTGAACTCGCGTGTGTGTGTTTCTGCACGCGTATGAATGCGGTATGTGTTGTGTCCATCTGTTTGTGTAGTTGCATGCAGGCATTGTTAAATGCTCCCTTTGACTTCATTGTGCCAGTTTTGTTGAGGGTGTGTGCTGGCTCAATTCTGCAGTGTGTACAGGAAGTGAGAGCTCTCATATCTCTGCGTCTCTGAGATCAGCCACTTGTGCTGATGTCATCTGTAAGAGCTCATGTTGTGCTGATGTCATCTTTAAAATGACCGACATGATGTGACGTGCTTGGTGTGTTTCCTGCAGGATTATCACTGGCCCATACTACATACTAAATTAACTTTGTTTCAAAACCTAATGAGCTGCCTACAGTCATGGGAGTTGCCCAGGAACCTCATATAGCCAACAATGAAAATGCATGGGAGACTCAACTTATAGTTGATTTAAATGGAGTTTAATGTTTGCAACACTTACCCCCGGTTTCACAGACGAGGTTTAAGATAGTCCCAGACTAAAATGCATGTTTGAGCAGTTTTAACTGAAAGCAATCTTAAAATATGTCAGTGCAATCGTTTTGTCTCAAGATGCACACCAGCAATGTTTATAAAAGCTACTTAAATGACCTATTGAACCTAAACCAGGATTAGGCCTTATCTAAACCCTGTCTGTGAAACCAGCCCATAATGTTCAAATTTTTTGCACATAGCTTAAACAGAAACATTCATTGTCTTAAATTGCACATTGTTTGGAGGACAATACTGGAATGTGGAATAACAATTTTGTATAAAATTAATCTTTTTTTTTTTTTTTTTTTGTAATAATTTTTTATTTATTAATTCATCCGATTAATCAAATAAGTTTTAAGTCAAGTCAATTGTTTCAAAGCAGCTTAAAATAAAATCATGTTAATGTTTATAATATTTTAATATCTTCATTTAGTTGCATTTGGCAGGTTAGAGCTGAGCAATAAAGTAGTTTACATTATGTGAGGATATTAAAAATCAAGCAGTTAATAGAGATTTGCTTTATAGCAACACTTGACGTGAGTATATGTATGCGAGTAAAGTTGGTTATATATGTATAAAAAACTTTATATATACAGTAGACTTAATAATATTTAGTATAAGACTTAAATATATAGTAGTGCAATAATATAGTTTACATATTGCAAAGATATAAATAATCACAGAGCCAATATTTAATAAATCGAATAATCTGTTGATTATTTCTTTGATTATCAAAACAGTTGTTAGTTACAGCCCTGCATGCATGGTTGAAATAGTCTATTTTTATTTATGCTAAACACATTTTTTTTGTTATTGATACATTTCGCATTAAAAAAGGCATATTTCATTTCGTTTTTTTTTCACTGAACTTTACGCAGTGCTTGTCCTTTCGATGAAGGATGTGTGTGATGCCGTCTCAGACCGGACGTTAGGGCAGAGCTGACGATTGCCTAACCCTAACCTAACAACAACTATAAACTCCACCCTAGCAAATGGCTGACCCCACCCCACCACTAACCCTACCCTTAATGAGGCTATAATCTCCACTCTAACGCCCAGTCTAAGACAGCTGTCCTGAAACAGCCATGACGTGTGGCTCTGGCTCTGCAGTAGGATACTATTGAAACATCAAATCAGTGTGTACATGCTAGAGCTCTAATGAGCGAGTGTATGGGGGTATGTAGCTCTGAAAAAAGGGGCACACAGCCAGAGACCTGCTGAGACTTTTTGCCCTAGTTTCTTCCAGTTGCATGACGTGGTACTAAGAATAACCTGAGAGGGGGCAGATGGAGGCTATTTCAGGTTTATAAATGGAGGGCTGAACTTGAGAGTGCATGAACAACAGCACAATGTCATATTTATAGAGGGAGAGACATAACTGAAGATCCCAGTACACCATTTACTAGGGTCTTGATGAAAATTGAACATTTATTTCATAACCATCATAATGTTTGTGTAGAAAGATGATTGCAAAACCATGGATAGCTCCTCATTACCATGGTTTAATTAATGTAAGACTATATAAACATTATTGCTGCTATTGCAAAAAAAAAAAAAAAAACTTGCTTCCTCACTCACTTCATAGACTATTTTGAATGAATCAACTAGCAATTTATAGGAGATCAGTTAATTTAGTATGTGCATATACCATTAAATCTTATGTAATTAAAGTCAAATCTGATTCCTTTTATATCTGTAATAAGCATTCTTATTTTAGTATTATTTATATACTATATATATTTCAGTTTTCATTTTAATTTTAGAGTGTTTTAATAATTGTATGTGGTTTTGTCATTTTTATTTAGGTTTTTTATATATATATATATATATATATATATATATATATATATAATTTCTGTTTAGCTTTACTTTTATTCCAATTGTTCAATAATTTTAGCACACAAAAATAACTGGGTTTTTCAACTAATATTTTATTTTATTTTATTTATACCGAAAATAATTTTTAATAGTTTTAATAATTATTTTTAGTTAACAATAACAACACGGGTAAAATGATGATGGCTCACTCAAGATTCCAGGTCAAACATCCGTGTTGCAGTGTTATTGTGTTGTGCTCTGTCGATTGCCTGATGCAAAAATCCCAGAGCTCTTAACTTATCTTAAATATGTGGCAAACAGTTTTGCACGGTCTGCTGTGATAGTGAAGTGAACTGATCGTCTGATGTTTTACCGGAGATCAAAGGTCTTCTTGTGTCTGCGATTACTAATTTGTCACTTATTGCTGAGGTCTCAAAAGTTAGTTTATATATGGACGTCTGAACTAGAGCGAGCGGATCAGAGCATCTGTGGCTGGACTGCAGAGTCATGAGTGTTTATGAGGCTTATGCTTTCTGTGGTAATGGTGTGTGTGTTTGGGATAGAGGTATGTGTTGATGTCAGTATCGTAGTGCCGTGATTGTCAGGATGCTTCAGTTGAGTGAAGAGCTCCCAGCTCACCATCTCACCCCGGGTAAGTGTGTGTGTGTGTGTGTGTGTGTGTGTGTGTGTGTGTGTGTGTGTGTGTGTGTGTGTGTGTGTGTGTGTGTGTGTGTGTGTGTGTGTTAGAGAGAGAGAGCTAGAGAATAGGAATTGATTATTCCAGACAGTGGTCGTATTTGGAATTGTAATGAATGTATGGAAATTTGGCATGCAAAGACAAGATGGACACTACCGTTCAAAAGTTTGAGGAGAACTTTTGAAAGAAATTAATACTTTCAGCAAGGGTGCATTAAATTGAGCAAAAGTGCAGTTCTATTCTATTAAAGTTCTATTCTATTAAATCCTGAAAAATAATGTTGATAATAACATTGGTAATAATAAAAAAAATTCTACTGAGCAGCATATTACAATGATTTCTGAAGGATCATGTGACACTGAAGACTGGAGTAATGATGCTGAAAATTAAGCTTTGATCACAGGAATAAATTACATTTTAAAATATATTCAAATAGAAAACAGTTATTTTAAATTGCAATCATATTTCACAACATTACTGTATTTTACTGCATTTTTGATCAAATAAATGCATCTTCCAAAAAAATCTTACTGACCCCAAACTTTTGAACGGTAGTGTACACTTCCTATTGTTTTATTTACAATAATTCTTGTTATGCTGATGCAACATGAGTTAGACATTAAGATGTTTAAAGTTAGGTTAGAGTTTGGATATTTACAAGAAGTTAAATATTTACCAAGTTTTGCTTACTTGACTATAGTTTGGAGACAAATCTACTTTGTGTTTTATTTTTTTTAAATCTAGTTAGTTCTAAATCTAGTGTGTGTGTGTGTGCGTGCTTGTTTATGTGATTTATGAGGACACAAATTTGTATAATGACATGGGTATTACACTGGTATTACAACATAAACGTGGTTTATGGACATTTGCTGTGTCCTCGTAATAAAAATAGCTTAAAAATCATACTAAACAATGTTTTATTAAAAATGTAAAAATGCAGAATGTTTCCTGTGATGGGTAGGTTTAGGGGTGGGGTAGTGTAGGGGGATAGAATGTACAGTTTGTACAGTATAAAAACCATTACGTCTATGGAATGTCCTCATAATGTAGTTGCACCAACGTGTGTGTGTGTGTGTGTGTGTGTGTGTGTGTGTGTGTGTGTGTGTGTGAGTGAGTGTGACATTTTACTGGTCCTCACTAGTTAAAAGGAGGCGTATAAATCAGCCAAAACATGTTTTTCTTTAAAATCTAGTGTTTTGCACATGTTTCTGTGATGGGTTGGTTTAGGAGTAGGGTTTGGGATAGGCCATAGAAAATATCATAATCCTGATATAAAATCAATGGAAGTCTTATACAATGTCCTCACTAATATAGTGAAACAAATGTGTGTGCGTGTGTGTATAAACCTAATGAGAATGCATTTATTTTAATTCAGGATTGCTCACAGGACAGTGACTGCTGTCAGGTGCTTCATTATTCCTTTCTCTCTCTCTCTCTCTCTCTCTCTCTCTCTCTCTCTCTCTCCCCGCTGGTGATGGTGTCTCTCATTTTCACCCTCACTGGATGTTTAACAGAATTCCTCAGCATATAATACATCTCTCTCTCTTCTTCTGTCTTCACCCTCTCTCTCTCTCTCTCTCTCTCTCTCTCTCTCTCTCTCTCTCTCTCTCTCTCTCTCTCTCTCTCTCTCTCTCTCTCTCTCTCTCTCTCGTTCTCTTTCTCTCATTCCTTCTGCAGCATTTCTAGCTGTTGGTTCCTCTTATCCTCATAATGGCTCTAACAGCCTCTCTAAAGGTAACACACGGTCTGTCTGATGCTTTATCTGTCTATATTCCACTCATCTGTCATCTATTCTTACAGAATTGCCTGTCCTTCCTAGTTTCTGCTGCTATTTTTGAGCTAGTATTTGACCTCGGACAACCAGCATGTGTAGTCTGGTGTGTTAACTGTACTGCAGTGTCCTCTGAAACTTGCATTAAAGGGGTCATATCGTTAAAAAAATCAGTATATCAAACTCTTATTTAATATATAAACATCTCTGTTATTTACAACTCAAAACTCCCTCTCCATTCCACCTGGAACATTTATTGAAACTAAGCTGAACTATGAGCACATTAACGTAAAAACACCTATTTGGTATTCATAACTTGGTATTGTTACTCATTTAATATGCAAAAAGGTTAGCCAATAATAGATCTGTAACAGATCTCATTTACATGAAGTCTTAAAGGTACAGTAGTCAAATAATGGTGCAGCAAGCAATTTTGAGCAAACAGCTTAAGATACCAGATGGTCGACAAAATGTCTTGCTGTTGTTGCATCTGTTTGGGACAACCAGGATTCATTGCTTATTGATTTGTTATATCGCAGCTGGTTAGGACACAGGTTCTCGCACAAATGGGAAATTAAAATGAAACCCTGTTAAATAACATTTGGTCCAGCCTTGACAAGAATTATTAGTTGGCCTTAAGGAAAAAATAAAACGGCTAGAAAATATGACCCCTTTAAAGTTCTAGTGTTTATAGACAGTAGAGAGCAGTACATCTGTAGTGTAGAGTAAACTCACTTTAGATTTTGATCCATGTACACTACTGTTCAAAAGTTTGAGAATTGATAGGATTTTTTGGGGGGCGTTTTCTCTTCTGCTCACCAAGGCTGCATTTATTTGATCAAAAATACAGTAAAAAGGGTAATATTGTGAAATATTGTTAGAACTTAAAATAACTGTCTTCCATTTTCATATATTTTAAACTATAATTTATTCCTGTGATCAAATCTGAATTTTCAGCATCAGTACTCCAGTCTTCAGTGTCACATGATCCTTCAGAAATCATTCTAATATGATGATTTGCTGCTCAAGAAACATTTCTCGTTAATAGTAATGTTAAAAACAGCTGTGCCGCTTCATATTTGTGGAAACCGTGGTACATTTTTTCAAAATGAATAGAAATCTTTGAATAGAAAGTTCAAAAGAACAGCATTTATTTGAAATAGAAATATTTTAGAACATTATAAATGTCTTTACTGTCACTTTTGATGAATTTAATGCATCCTTGCTGAATAAAAATAGTAATTTCTCTCTCAAAAAAAAGTGCGTAGTGCATGCAGTTAATAGTGAACCTGAATACATGTGTTTTCGAATAGACTTTGGGTTTGTGCATGATGCCACTGCAGTGTGTGTGTGTAGTGCATGTGTAGAGATTGCCATATGGCGTGTGGGTGTTTCTACACCTTCCTATTTTGGTTTGTCTTGCAGAGAGAAAAAACCCAATTTATTGCCTGTCTCTCTCCCACTTTAGTCCTCAGCGCTGAGCGGGTGGAGCAGATGACCAAGACCTACAATGACATTGACGTGGTCACACACCTCCTGGGTGAAGTGAGTGATATGATCGGTCAGCAAACGGTGATAAAGTGCTTTGTCTAGTTTGTTTTTTGATCGTAATGACTCTTGATTGGCTGTTTGTTTGCATTATGATGTCGTCCCGCAGAGGGATCACGATCTGGAATTGGCTGCACGGATTGGTCAGTCTCTCCTGCAGAGGAACCACGTGTTGCAGGAGCGAAACGAATCTCTGGAGGAGCAGCTAGCACAGGCTGTAGACCAGGTACAACACGCTTTGACATGTACAAGTAGGATTTCCACGATGTGGAAAATGTGGACGGAATCACAGAATCCAGTCATACAAATGGAATTTAATGTATAATGCAGAATGTCAAGAAATTTGGCAAAATTTGGATGAATGTTTCTAAAGTAGGGTAATCGCGATATGGACTGGTGTTTGTGAATATTAAACCGCAAAAAGACTGCTATTAAAATATGAAGTCTGTATTTTCTGTTAAATTGTTAATGTTTTATGCATATATTTGATTAACACGTTATTGACAATAAATTTGCATTAAATCATAAATCCAGAAAAATTAAAAGATAGCAGAGAATTTCAGACAAAGTAAAAGATTTCATAGATGATTAGATGTGATTTTTAATCATTAAAATGTAATTAAATCATTAAAATGGAACCCAGAAAAATAAAAAGGAAAAAAAAGTGCCTTATATAGGCTACAGTTTCAAAGCAGCTTTAAAAGCATAAACTCTCTCTTTCAGGTTCATCAGCTTCAGCATGTGTTGGCGAAGAAGGATGAACTCCTCCGGATGGTCGCGAGCGCCAGCGAGGAGAGTGAGACTGACTCCAGCTGCTCCACGCCACTACGTCACCCCGCGCCTACAGGGGCCGCTCTCGCCCTCAGCCAGCTGGAGGTCCTACAGTCCAAACTCCAGGAGCTGGAGGAGGAGAACCTCTCGCTGAGATCAGAGGTGTGTCACGGGCTCTGCCTGATATTTTAGGAGCAGAAGGGTTTTACGAAAGCGTGACCTTTGATGTTTTACAGGCCTGTCACCTGAAGAAAGAGACCATCACTTATGAGGAGAAAGAGCAGCAGCTGGTGAACGACTGCGTTAAAGAGCTACGTGAGTATTTTCAAGCTCCAAATCAAGTTAAACCAGTCTGTATACTGTCTACATGGGCATCTGCCTTCTAAAGCAGCATCATAAACCAAATTAAACCTCATTAATGGACTTTTGTCTGCCATTTGGATGAAATTTCTTGTGATGCGTTCTGGAATTCCCGGAAAAATTCATGCGACTGCTGTTGATTTTTGCCAATGTGCAATTTTGCAGCCTGCAGTTTAAAACAGACTCTGCACTCAAAGAACACCTAGCTCTCTGTAGATAAGACTGCATATTTAGTAAATATTTGCTTAAAGGCTCCAGACATGTATGTCAGTTTTTAAACATATACTGTATGTCATTAAAGCAAAAACTAAAATTATGCTTGCAGTTGGTCCGCTTACATTATTGCAGTGGCGTACTTCGTTTTTGAGACTCTGCATTCAAATGCGCTGAGGTTTTGTTCGGAATATATACTATATTGCCAAAAGTATTGGGACACCCCTCCAAATCATTAAATTCAGGTGTTACAATCACGTCCATGGCCACAGGTGTATAAAATCAAGCACCTAGGCATGCAGACTGCTTCTACAAACATTTATGAAAGAATGGGTCACTTTCAGGAGCTCAGTGAATTCAATTCGTGAGTCCAAGTGAGTCCATTCGTGAAATTTCCTCACTACTAAATATTCCACGATCAACTGTTAGTGGTATTATATCAAATGTGGAAGCAATTGGGAACAACAGCAACTCAGCCACGAAGTGGTAGGCCACGTAAAATCACAGAGCGGGGTCAGCGCATGCTGAGGTGCACAGTGCGCAGAAGTTTCTGCAGAGCAAATAGCTACAGACCTCCAAACTTTGTGTGGCCTTCAGATTAGCTCAAGAACAGTGCGTAGAGAGCTTCATGGAATGGGTTTCCATGGCCGAGCAGCTGCATCCAAGCCTTACATCACCAAGTGCAATGCAAAGTGTCGGATGCAGTGGTGTAAAGCACGCCACCACTGGACTCTAGAGCAGTGGAGACGTGCTCTCTGGAGTGACGAATCACGCTTCTCTGTCTGGCAATCTGATGGATGAGTCTGGGTTTGGCAGTTGCCAGGAAAACGGTACTTGCCTGACTGCATTGTTCCAAGTGTAAAGTTTGGTGGAGGGGGGATTATGGTGTGGGGTTGTTTTTCAGGGGTTGGGCTTGGCCCCTTAGTTCCAGTGAAAGGAACTCTTAATGCTTTAGCATACCAAGACATTTTGGACAATTTCATGCTCCCAACTTTGTGGGAACAGTTTGGGGGTGGCCCCTTCCTGTTCCAACATGACTGCACACCAGTGCACAAAGCAAGGTCCATAAAGACATGGATGAGCGAGTTTGTTAGACTGCGAGCCAGGCCTTCTCGTCCAACATCAGTGCCTGACCTCACAAATGCGCTTCTAGAAGAATGGTCAAAAATTCCCCTAAACACACTCCTAAACCTTGTGGAAAGCCTTCCCAGAAGAGTTGAAGCTGTTATAGCTGCAAAGGGTGGGACAACTTCATATTAAACCCTATGGATTAAGAATGGGATGTCATTACAGTTCATGTGCATGTAAAGGCAGGCGTCCCAAAACTTGTGGCAATATAGTGTATGTAATGCACATATAAACGATTATGTGAATCATATTGCAACGTTTAGGGTTTATATAAACAGAACTTTTAAGAATCTGAAATCAGATTGGATTAATTTGGATTGACAAAAATGAGTGCATGGAAACATACTATTGAATGTGATGTTGGTTTATTTTGAGTTGTTTATTCAGTGTGTTTGTTTAACAGGTGAGTCAAACAGTCAGATGGTGTCACTGACGGACGAGCTCTCCCAGAAGAACGAGGATTTAATGAGACATCAGGAGGAGATCGCCCAACTCCTCACACAGATCGTAGAGCTCCAGCACAGAGTCAAAGAGGTCAGGATACATGCCACATCTACTTTTCCCTATAGGCTATATTTACACTACTGTTCAAAAGTTTGGGGTCAGCAAGATTTTTTTTAAAGATTACTTTTGTTCAGCAAGAATGCATAAATTGATCAAAGTGACGGACATTTATAATTTTAAAAAGATTCCCGTTTAAAATAAATGCTGTTCTTTTGAACTTTGTATTCATCAAAAAATCCTGAGTATCTTGAAATGTATCACGGTTTCCACAAAAATATGAAGCAGCACAACTGTTTTCAACATTGATAATAATAAGAGCAGCAAATCAGCATATTAGAATGATTTCTGAAGGATCATGTGACACTGAAATTCAGCATTGCATCACAGGAATAAATTATATTTTACAATATAATCAAACAGAAAACAGTTCTTTTGAATTGTAATAATATTACTTTTTTACTGTATTTTTGATCAAATGAATGCAGCCTTGGTAAGCATCAGACTTCTTTCAAAAACACTTAAAATATACTTATTTTACAGTGTCCTTGTTACATGTAGTTACTGTAGTAATAACTAGAAATTATGCATAATTACATGCAACTAACCCTCAACCAAACCCTAAACCCTAATGCAGTTAATTATTATTTCTCAATATTTAAATGTATAATTACACTGTAACACGGACACCTTAAAATAAAGTGTAACCAAAAAATCTTACCGACCCCAAACTTTTGAACGATAGTGTATGTTGATGTACAATTGTGTATGTCTTTGTTTTCTCAGTTGGCGCTAGAGAAAGAAGAGCTAAGAATTCACCTTCAAGCCTCAAAGGAAGCACAACGGCAACTCACGGCTGAGGTAAAGCTACACACACATACTGATGTAATGAACCATAAACTCCAACAGCTCTGCATCGACAAATCTGGATTAAGATTGATCACTCTGCTTAAAAAGCCTTGTTTTACTTAAATGCAAGGTTAAGGGCCTTGTTTGGATTAATCCGCTTGATTTAAGGTCTTAAAACGTTTAAAAAATCAGTTTTAAAGTTTTACAGCAAAGCAGCTTAGTCACTGTTACTTAGAAAAGGCAATACACTCATTCATGCATGTGGTGTGTCAGTCTTATCATTGCACTTCAGCTGAAGTTATGAAATGTGACCGTAGAGGCTGGAGTGTTATAATGCGTCACATGACAGTGTTAGTTAATAAACAATGCTGTGATTATTTCACTGGAACTATCATGGCGATAATGTCTTTAATCTCTTCGTATATCAGCATATCAAAGTCTCCCTCTCTCTCTCTCTCTCTCTCTCAATAAATTGCGATCAGTGAGATTACTGTATTACAACTATATATAAATAACTATATACACTCACCTAAAGGATTATTAGGAACACCTGTTCAATTTCTCATTAATGCAATTATCTAATCAACCAATCACATGGCAGTTGCTTCAATGCATTTAGGGGTGTGGTCCTGGTCAAGACAATCTCCTGAACTCCAAACTGAATGTCAGAATGGGAAAGAAAGGTGATTTAAGCAATTTTGAGCGTGGCATGGTTGTTGGTGCCAGACGGGCCGGTCTGAGTATTTCACAATCTGCTCAGTTACTGGGATTTTCACGCACAACCATTTCTAGAGTTTACAAAGAATGGTGTGAAAAGGGAAAAACATCCAGTATGCGGCAGTCCTGTGGGCGAAAATGCCTTGTTGATGCTAGAGGTCAGAGGAGAATGGGCCGACTGATTCAAGCTGATAGAAGAGCAACTTTGACTGAAATAACCACTCGTTACAACCGAGGTATGCAGCAAAGCATTTGTGAAGCCACAACACGCACAACCTTGAGGCGGATGGGCTACAACAGCAGAAGACCGCACCGGGTACCACTCATCTCCACTACAAATAGGAAAAAGAGGCTACAATTTGCACGAGCTCACCAAAATTGGACAGTTGAAGACTGGAAAAATGTTGCCTGGTCTGATGAGTCTCGATTTCTGTTGAGACATTCAGATGGTAGAGTCAGAATTTGGCGTAAACAGAATGAGAACATGGATCCATCATGCCTTGTTACCACTGTGCAGGCTGGTGGTGGTGGTGTAATGGTGTGGGGGATGTTTTCTTGGCACACTTTAGGCCCCTTAGTGCCAATTGGGCATCGTTTAAATGCCACGGCCTACCTGAGCATTGTTTCTGACCATGTCCATCCCTTTATGACCACCATGTACCCATCCTCTGATGGCTACTTCCAGCAGGATAATGCACCATGTCACAAAGCTCGAATCATTTCAAATTGGTTTCTTGAACATGACAATGAGTTCACTGTACTAAAATGGCCCCCACAGTCACCAGATCTCAACCCAATAGAGCATCTTTGGGATGTGGTGGAACGGGAGCTTCGTGCCCTGGATGTGCATCCCACAAATCTCCATCAACTGCAAGATGCTATCCTATCAATATGGGCCAACATTTCTAAAGAATGCTTTCAGCACCTTGCTGAATCAGTGCCACGTAGAATTAAGGCAGTTCTGAAGGCGAAAGGGGGTCAAACACAGTATTAGTATGGTGTTCCTAATAATCCTTTAGGTGAGTGTATACAGCATAATAATGCAAGTACATCAAAGAGCATTTTTAATTCTTAAGAATATTCATGCATTGGAATTAGAATGTCAAAAGTATCCTAAATAAATAAATCTAGGAATGATTATGAGTACCAGCAATGATCGATCATGAAAATGATGGTCCCGGTGACTTAAAACAAAAGAAATGTATATTTTTCTCCTTTTTTTCTGATTGGTTATGGCATTTTGGGTGGAATCTTGAGGTCTGATCGGTTAAGGTTGGGACGGTATGCAGTCAAGACTGGCTAAAACGTTGGTGACATTCATTCTTATGTAAACCAACAATAAGCATGTAAGCACAATGGGCAATGTCAAGGTCCTCAAAAATGATGGAAGTCATGTCCATGTATCGTACAGTATAGTAATTTTCATGACAGGCCTACTCTGCTGTATTATGAGGTATACCAGCTGCCTTTCGGAATATAAACATCGATGTGTGTGTGTGTTAGCTTAAGGAGCTGTCAGACAGGAATGCAGAGTGTATGGGAATGTTACATGAGTCTCAGGAGGAGATTAAGGAGCTGCGCAGTAAGAACACGCCATCTGCAGGCCTGCGCAGACACCTGTCTTATGGACTCTATCCCATGGTGAGAAACACAGATCTCTTGCTCCACACCTCAACCTGCACATGATATGCATTATAATACCCATTGCAATCTGTTATATATATTTTATTTGGTTATTTTTTTGTTTTATTTCATTTTATTATTATTATATTATATTAATTATATTATATATCAATTATATCATTTGTTTTTTATTTCTCATTTCATTTTATTTTCTTTGTTTTTTATTATTTTGTTTAATTTTGTTTTTGTTTTGCTTTATTTTATTTTTGTTTTTTATTTTATTTCATTTTGCTTTTCATTGCATTTCATTTAGTTTAGTTTTTGTTTTATTTTATTTCTCGTTTCATTTTTTGTTTTTGTTTTGCTTTTTATTTTATTTTTGTTTGTCTTATTTCATTTCGTTTTGTTTTTCATTGTACTTCATTTTATTTTATTTTTTATTTTTATTTTATTTTTTCTCTGTCTCTTTGGGTTAATAGGTATATAATCTTTGCTTTTTTTTTTGTCCGTCAGGATTCTTTGGCAGCTGAGATTGAAGGTACTATGAGGAAAGAGTTGAGTGTAGAAGAAGAAATCACCTTTCAGGACCAGAGGTGACACTCACTATTCTCCCTTACACACACCGTCCGCTTCCATAGCCATTTGGTCCTTCAGCAGTACTGACCTTTGACCCTGTCTGCTCTGTCTTTGAAGGTCGACCCATAAGCGTGTGTTCCAGACGGTACGGTCTGTGAATCGGGCCGCGATGAGAGCGGCTGCCGCAGTGCCTCCGATCCCTGGCTCCGCCCGCAGCGGTGTAGTCATGACACCAGTGCCCTATCTATCACACACACCCAACACAGAGGAAGGAGCTGAAGATGTGGACATCACCAAGTAAGTGTGACTGGAGAATGTATTTATACCCATAATGCTTTTGTGTGTTTCTGACACACGTCTGTGTGTGCTGCAGAGAGAACTCCCGTCTAGGCCAACCCGGCTCTCCCGGGGGAAACGACCTTACATCAGCCCTAAATCGTCTCTCCCTGCGGAGGCAGAACTTCATGTGTGAGCGACAGTTCTTCCAGGCAGAGAGAGACCGGAAGCTGCAGGAGTTGGTGGCTGCGGAGTCGGACAGGGGCGGGAGCGGCTGCAGTTCACCAATGGGAAGCACCGTCTCTTCTTTCACCAACCTATCAGAATTCTCCTTTTCCTCCAGCTGTTTCAAGACATTTCTCCCTGAAAAACTGCAGATTGTTAAACCAATGGAAGGTGAGGATAGAATAGTGTGCCCAAAAAACAGCCAAGTTTTTCTGAAATCGGCATGCACTTCTTAGTTGATTGTGAATAAGGGATTAAACAATCAGTTAAGCTAGTCAGTGTATGGATTGTGAGCATTTGGATACATTTCTCCTTTTATGTTTCATTTAATTTTCTCTGGTTATGGAAGTTTCACAAGGTGTTTTCTGTAGCACTTTACAGTAAGGTTTAATTAAGAGTAAGAGATAATGTACATCCAGCAGTTGTTATTGCAGAATAAACCCCGACAGGGTGATCAGGGTGTTGCATCAGGCTGAAGGAGTTTATTCTGCGATGACAACCAGCTGGATGTACATTATCCCGCTTATTACAAGGCTAAGTAAATTATTAGACACGAAATATTGACTTATGACATATTTTATTTTATTAGCTCACCAAATGCAAAACTTCCATGAAGAAAAAACGTTCCTAACAAGCATATAGCGCTGACTTCAATTACCCGGATGAGCCTGTTTTTATCAGTTGTTATCGGGGAATAACGTACCGCTGTAGAAATAATGTAGAAATAAACATAAATAAATCCTTGTCATTATTGATCATTGTTTGTTCATAATGCTTACTGTTAATGAATTGCACATCAATATACAGTGTTCTTGTTTTTCTTGAATGTTTGTTTCTGTTGTCTTAATCTACAGGTTCTCTGACTCTTCATCATTGGCAGCAGCTGGCTAAACCCCACCTGGCCACTATTCTAGACCCCCATCCAGGTGTAGTTACCAAAGGCTTCCGCTCTCTCCCTCAGGACAACGTTTATCACCTGAATGACCTTGAAGAAGATGAAGACCAGGCGAAACTATCATGGGAACATAAGAGAAAAGAGGAGGAGCCACAGGCCACAAAAACAAAAGAGGAGGATGAGGAAGAGGAGGAAGGAATCACATTTCATGTGCGGTCATCGTCCACTCCGGAAGAGAAGACAGAGAGGAGGCGTGTCCAAAGCCCAGCTAATGTCCCGCCCCTTCCTGCATCCCTCAGGAATTCCCCTGTGCCCATAGCAACGGCTGTCTCCTTAGCAACAGCAGTTAACCTGACAGCTGCTCCTGCAGTTAGTTCTGGAATCTTAGGATCAGCAGTTCCCCAGTTTGACCTGAATGTCAGCTCTAAAGCGCCATCTACAGGTAAACGGCTGTCACTGCAACTACCATTTGTTTAGTTCCTGAATAATAATGCATGTTTGCTGATCACTTTTTGTTTGTTTAGCTATAAATCCTGGGAAATATCAAAGCTCCACTTTTTCCACGTACACCTTCACTACTTGCCGGATCCTGCATCCTAGTGACAGCACACAAGTTACACCCAGGTAAAACAACTACCAGCCCTAATAAACAAAGTAGTTCAAGGGTGGAAGAACAACTGTTATTATTTTTGCTGTTCTGTTTGCTGCCATAAGTAAAAATGTGCAGTTTAGTGAAGTCAGGAGCTGACCGAGTCTGTGTTCTAAATCGCCCACTATACCCTCATTCACTATTCCCTACATTACTCCACTAATATAGTCCACTTGAATGAGTGAGTGAATTTGGACACTGAGTGCTCCGGAAGGTCTGCTGCTTTTGCATAGTTTGTGCTTGCTGTTTAATAATCATTTGAAACGTAGCAAACTGGCAGCTCCAGTAGTAATGAAAAGATTTATCTTGAACTCTGTCATGGAAACTATGTATAAACCATAATCAAACAATTTAATAATCAATTAAAAAGGAATTTATATCTGTATGATATTACGCTGTAGCCACATTTAACCAGCAGTTTGGAAAACGGATGGATGGATGGATGGATGATTAAGCTGCGGGCATCATCTTCTGGTCAGACGCAGGAACTCATTTGCCACGACCGTACATCGGTTGTACACTCGTTATTGCGGTGCATTATAGGATTGAAAGAGTGCACTCGATAATGTCCACTATGGTTTCGGACACCACTACGAATGGCTGTCCCCTCAAATAATGCCCTATTTAAGGGTATAGGGGGCGATTTCGGACACAGCCTAAGTTTAGTGAGCAAGCAGTGTTGTAAGACTGATTCAGATTGCTAACTCTTGAGTTTGTTTCTGTTCACCAGCTCTGCCTGTAGTCCTTCTGTCAGCGTTAACACCCCGAGTTCTCTGCGGACCGGTCCCAGTACTCCAGTCACACCCTGCAGGTTGAGTCTGGGTGATTCTTTCCCAGTTCGCCGCCCTGCAGCGCCCCCTGGTGGTCTCGCCAAGCTCCTGCTGGAGAAAGGCATCTCTGCTCAGGGTCCCGCCGCTGTGGCAGCACCTAAAAAGCCTCTTTCTCTATGTCATCTTCCCAGCACTCCTCCAAACTCCCCCTCCCACTCCCCATGCCCCTCCCCAGTGCCCTTCGACTCCCGATCCACCTCTTCGGACAATTTCCTGGCATCCCGTCCCGCTGAGCTCTTCCTGCAAGACGTTTACGGGCTGAAACTCGGTCGTGCTTCCCGGCCGGATCTCCTCAGCCCTGGACAATCCCCTCAAGGGCAGACAACCAAACCGGACTGCCATGGCGTCAAGCTCGTGGAGCATCTTCGCAAGCTAGGCTTGGATAAAAAAGTGCTCCAAGGGTTGGATGCCGATGGTGCCCATCCACAGGAATCTGCCACCTTCTTAGCAACAGGAGGCGGCAGCTTATTGGACGGGCTTAGGCGAAATCAAAGTCTACCTGTTATGGTTGGTCGCCGTAGCGCATCCGTCTCCAGTCCATCCTTTCCTGTCCCGCCCCCTCACCCTACTTCCTTGGCCCTTCCCACTCCACCATGGGGAAAGCTAAACGAACCGCGCCGCACACGTAGACACGCCTCCCTTTCTCAGGCCCCACCCCATCTGCATAATTCATAAGGATGTGGGAGTGGTCTCAGACCAACAGGATGCCATCAACCATCTGTTCCCCTTCCTGCCACCCGTGAACAGACCAAAAGAAGCTGAAAGACATTTAACGGTTGTTTTTAAAGCACAAAAATGAAGGGAAGGTGTAAAATGAAGATTTGAAAGGCCTTATCATAGCACTCAAGAGGAAATACAGACTTCTAATACTATGTTTTTTCCTTTTATTGTTCATCTTTGCCCCTTTATCCTTATTTGCTCGCATTAACATTTCATTGCACTTCTTTTCTGTCCATTAACTCGTGAGGCTGTGGAGTTGTGAGGTGGCTGATGCAGCAGGAAGGAATATGTACGTGTAGAAGGATGTTGAATGTTGGATGGGAGGAAGGAATTGTAAGGAATGTTATAAAGTACTGGAAATATGAAGGTTTCTGTAGGTTTATTTAGAATTTTCTGTCACTTTGATTCATCCTAGTGAATCATATAAAAGAGATTGAGGTGATGAACACAAACAAGAATGGAATATGGAAGTGAAATGAATGGTTGCGTCTCCACAGCCTCATTTTAGGAGTTTGTCTTGATTCATTCAGCAGTTCCTGAGAGTTTCTGGCCAGTCTGTCCTGCGTTATAGATAGCTGAGGCCTCTTAGACATTTCGTAGAACATCTACATGCATGTATTGTCTTTTTTATTGTCTGTATTTTTGCATCATTACAGGTGTGGGTGGAATAATCATTGCGTCCTTCATCATTATAGTGTATATGGACATAAGTGTCTCTTATTACTTTGCACTGAATGAATTGGTTATTGGGAAAGTTTGTCACATCTGGATTGCTCGGGACATATTTGAGTTTGTTACATGTAAACTTACTCGGCTACATGTAACCTAAATGGTGTATTATTTGAAATAATATTCAGGGATTGCGTATTAAAAGGGATAGTTCACCCAGAAATGAAAATTGTCATCATTTACTCACCTTCAAGTTGTTCCAAACCTGTATGAGTTTCTTTCTTCTGCTGAACACAAAAGAAGGTATTTTGAAGAATGTCGGTGACCAAATAGTTGATGGACCCCATTGACTTTCATAGTTGGAAAAAAAAATACTATAGAAAGTCAGTCGGGTCAATCAACGGTTTGGTTACCCATGTTCTTTAAAAATATCTTCTTTTGTGTTCAGCAGAAGAAAGAAATTCATACAGGTTTGGGACAACTTGAGGGTGAGAAAATGATTACAGAATTTTTACATTTTTGGGTGAACTATCCCTTTAAGTGAAAAAAGTGATCTGTTCCTATGTACACTTGGAAGGCATCACTGCAGATTATACTCTTTAAATTTGGCTTAAGATGAATATGCGACTGAAACATGAATTGTTCTTGGATTTTGATTCTTTTGATCACCGATTTCTGCTCCGGTTTCCCATCTTTATTAGAGTAGGATCAATTTTACATCTCTTAAATATAAAACATGCACATTTTATTCTTAGTGCATACAGAAACCTTTCTAAAGTAGCCCTAGAGATGGACTTGACACTTTGCCCATGACCCCTGAATGAATTCCAATTGTGCTTCCTTGTCATCCTCACTTCTTTTCTCATTTTATGCACTTTTCATTTTAACCCATTAGAATTGTGTTTTTAGTAAATAGGCATTACATGTGTTATTTAACAATAAGGTCAAACCAGAATATGTTAATGCATTTATCCTGAGAGATAGCTAATATGATTTACTAACCCATTAGTTAGGGATGAGATTAATATATTTCATGTTTTTGGTGGAGTTTGAGAAGGGACTCAAGATTCAAAGGCCTTTTTGAGTTTAAACCAAAATTATTTGTCTTTTTTGCCTGAATTGTCATTTTATAAGCTAAAACTTGTGTTTTTGTGTTTGTGGTAAACTGACCTTTTATGCTTTGTAGTAAACTATGACCGCACAGGGAAAACCATCAGTTTGCTTCAGAAACTGTTACAGGTGAGACATTTAGTGAGCTTTTTTTAGTTAATAAGAACACAAACTAATCAAAACGTGATTTGTGTTTCGCTCACATCATACAACATATAACAGACTAATACCAGCATGCTTGCTGCATATATACATCACTAGCTTTTTCTCTAATCCGAGCTGAAGTATATGGTACTAAACGCATGATTTGATTTAAGTATCAAAGTGTCCTTATTTACATCCTGCTGTTGATGTCCTCAAGCTCTCTGCTGCCATTCAGGTCAAAGGGTAATGCTTGAAGATGATGCCATAAGTTGTGACATCAAGCACCAAGTGATTTCTTTTGTGCTGTTGACCTAGTAACCACAGCCTTGGTGTGTTTTCCTATGCGTTTAGCTGTCAGAACCCTGTATCAGCATCATTGTTGTTTTTTTTTTTTTTTATAATAAAACAAACAAAATCAACTTTTGTGTCCCTGACATTTCATCCTAAGGAGTTTGATAACTGTGCACAGGAGCTAAAAATATGCTTTTTATTAATGTTCATTTTATGTTTACAACATTAAGTGTATTGTAGTGACAGTATGATTCATTTCCCTTATTAAATTATGCATAAATTACATTTGATTTAATGTATATTAATATTTTTTAATAATTTATATTCGTAATTATTTGCCATAAACATACAATCCTGATTCTAAAAAAAAAAATAATAATAATTTGACATTTATATTTTTGACTATCAAGCAAAGTTACAGCCAAAATCAAATCAAAAGTATTCTTATTACTGTGGTGTGAATTAAATATAAAATTAAGCTATGTTTTGTATGATTTTTACATTGTGACATTTATTTTTTTGACAATTAAGCAAAATCACATACCAATTCTAATTACCATAAGGCAATTATAATTAGAACGCAATATTTTATTCACATTAAAGTAATACGATTTTTTTAATTATTATTGCAATTAAAATTGTATAGACAGTAAGATTATCATTGCTGTATTGCAGAAATGAAAGCCATAATTGTATAATGAGATTTGCAAACAAAAGATTTGAAATGTGCTTAATTTTATTTATTTTTTAAAAAATTGTCTTACCAATAGACTTGATTTTCTTTATGCAAAATATATTTATATATATATTTTTCCCTTTTGATTTTGCGGTGAAATACGAGATTGGCTCTGTTCACAAGGGACAGATTTTAATGCTGTCTGACGTGGAGCTGAACTGCCCCATGGCAAAATCTAGCCCCACGCCGACCCCACAGCCCACTCCGAACGCAGCATACAGCGGGGGTGGGAACGACCCTTGAAAGGTGTGGAGAGGAACCAGACCGTCATCCACGCTATAGAAAGTCAGAGTCCCTGCGGGCCTGTCCAGAAACACCCCTACACGGGGGCTGTAGGTCACAGGGATCTCCACCTTCTGATTGGCGTGCATGGCTGCGCAGCACATGTCTGACAGCTCCAAGCTCCATGATTGCCCGTTATACCCAAGCCCCGCCCCTGAATCCGCTCCTTTGCGAGGCATGGAGCCACTGACCACACCCAGAGAGGAGCCACGCCCCCTCCACTCCACCTCCCAGTAGCAGCGGTCGGAGGAGAGGGGCTGGAGACAGAGCACCTGCGTCCAGCCGTCAAAGCGCTGAGGGAGGTCAGGGTACGCCTGAGACGTCTGCTGAAGGGTGGCTACGGTGTCTCCATCAGACAGGACCAGACGGCGATGGGCTGTGTTTGGATCCAGGGTCAAATCACAAGCATCTAATGGAGACAGAGAGAGAAACAGATGAGAAAGTGAGCCTGAAAAAGAATGAAAAGAAGCTAATAACAGAAGATAATCAGAGGTCAGATGTCAAGATCTGTGTACGAGGAATAAACTCACATTGCAGGATCTCGTCTCTGGTCCTGGGCTCTGGGGCCTGAATACTGTCAATGTTAATTTCTCTCACTGTAAAGAAAGAAGAAAACAAAATCAGTTAGCTATAAGAAAATATGATAATTCAAATGTTCAAATCTATCTGTATCTATCTATCCATCCATCTATCTATAGTGTATAAACTGTAAAAGATAACGTTGTAAATGCTGACATGTGGGGAAAGCAGGACTGATGAAGGGATTGTCAGTAGGTGAGTCCAGGAACAGAGCGGGATTCACTGCACAGAGAGAAAGACAGAAACAGAGTGAGACAATGAGTTTTCTCCTTTATGTAATTAATTTAACTAACCTCACCATGATGGAATAGGAAAAGCTACAACCAAAATAAAAACCTTCAAACATTACCTTCTGTTGGCTCTCCCCCTACAGAGAAAGCAGAGATACAGTCAACAATAACTGATACAGCTAATAATATAACAATTACAATGATTTTCTGTTTTTAACACTAATTTGACAAAGGCAAATGTATTTTATTGAAAGAAGTCTCTCATGCTCACCAAGGCTGCATTTATTTGATTAAAAAATACAGTAGAAATAGTGAAATATTATTAAAATTAAAAGATAATAGTTTTCTATTTAAATGTATAATAAAACATAATTTATTCCTGTGATTAAAGCTGAATTTTCAGCATCATTACTCCAGTCTTCAGTGTCACATGATCCTTCAGAAATCATTCTAATATGCTGATTTGCTGCTTAAGAAACATTTCTGATTATTATCAATGTTAAAAACAGTTGTGATGCTTCATATTTTTGTGGAAACCATGATCAGGATTCAGGATTCTTTGATGAATAGAAAGTTCAAAAGAACAGAATTTATTTGAAGTAGATTTTTTTGTCATGCTTGAATAAAAGTATTAATTTGTTTCAGAAAATAACATCTACTGACCCCAAACTTTTAAACAATTATGTATGCTTTATTAATTTGTTTATTTTATTAATGTTTTATTATTTAAACAGTATAATGTAGCTTTTCATGACATCCTCTCACTGTTATTTCACTTGTATAGTTTTTAAATCTATACTTTATAAATTATGTAGATGGTAAATTATTAGAATTAATAAAGTATTTCAATTGTAAATTATTCACATTTATAAAGTATTTAAACTGTAAAGTATATTTTCAAATACTTCTTTAATCATCTGCGTGCAATGATTGACTTACAGACAGTGGCAGAGGGGGGGCTACGAGGCATCGCTGACTCCGCCTCCTGTATAGTGGGTGTGGCCTCTTTCACTGTGAGTGGTACAAATGTGACATATGATCAGATCATGTTTCATTGAATATTTTAATGATGTAATGTTGACTGATGGCAAGAAGCTTTTTTTTATTTAAAAGGTTTGTGAAATCTCAATTTAGTGGAAAGGTGTTTGCTCTGTGTTGCTTGACAGATGCCTAAAAACGACACACCATAGCAGACAAAAATAAGGATTTTGAGGTACTTGACATATATTTTTTTGACCACAGTTCACATGAGACTTTATGAGCAGGAAATACAGGTGTTTATCTGGATGCTAGAAAAACCAGTATGACCAGTAAAGATTTCTTGACAAGCCTTAGCTTGGTTTCTTTGTGTGTGGGTTTATGTGAGTCCATTTAGGGTACACGTTTGTCCCCAGAAGTTAGTTAGCTTTATATAAAAGCAATAGAAATCTATCATTCGTCGCCATTTAGATTGCAAAGAAAACGTGTATTCTTGAGCTCACCTGTGTCCTGTCTCTTCTTCCTGTTTCTGGGTAAGAGAGAGCTCAGACTCCATCTGTCCGCTGATGAAGAAGAGAATAAGGAAATTTAAGAATAAAATCCAAAACACAACATATTATTCCAGGCAGAGCGTGTGTCGGTCATGAGCTGATGTCACTCACATTGTCTGGCCGGCTGCTGTCTGTCCGCAGCGTTTAATTTTTGCTGTGAGGGACTTTGACTTTCTCCATTTGCTATTAGAAGGAAAACAGACACAAACATGCTATTCCCAAAAGAGTCTGTTAAATGTTAATAATCGGACATGAATCAAACGTCACCTTGCTCTTTGTCCTCTTTCCTCAGTCTCGGTCTGATTGAACTCAAGCTCCAGCGGTCCGCTGAGAATTAAAAGTAAAACAGCTTTAAAACTTTTTCTTTCTTTTTCTTTTTCAGTTGTACCCGCACTCACTCGCATCATCAACACCTCTCTTCACACTGGTACCTTTCCCACAGCATTTAAGCAGGCTCGGGTAACCCCACTGCTTAAGAAACCCACTCTAGAAAGCACATCTAGAAAATTGCAGAGCGGTATCCCTTCTTCCATTCATTGCTAAAACACTTGAAAAAGTCATTTTCAACCAAGTCTCTACCTTTCTAACACAGAACAACCTCCTGGACAACAACCAGTCTGGTTTCACAAGTGGACACTCAACTGAGACTGCCCTGCTCTCAGTTACTGAAGCTCTGAGACTGGCAAGAGCAGCTTCCAAATCCTCAGTACTCATCTTGCTGGATCTGTCTGCTGCTTTCGACACAGTTAACCACCAGATCCTCCTGTCAACCCTCAAGACAAGGGGCATCTCAGGAACCGCACTCCAAAGGTTTAAGTCTTACCTCTCAGGTAGGTCCTTCAGGGTGTCATGGAGGGGTGAGGTGTCTAAGTCACAATATCTAGCTACTGGGGTGCCTCAGGGCTCAGTGCTTGGACCACTTCTCTTCTCCATCTACATGTCCTCACTAGGATCTGTCATTCAGAAACATGGTTTTTCCTATCACTGCTATGCTGATGACACACAACTCTACCTCTCATTCCAACCAGAGGATCCGACGGTAGCTGCTCCCATCCCAGCCTACCTGACAGACATTTCTTTCTGAATGAAGGACCACCACCTTCAACTAAACCTTGCGAAGACAGAGCTGCTTGTGGTCCCGGCCAACCCAACACTCCATCACAACTTCTCCATTCAGCTAGGTTTGTCAACCATAACTCCATCCAGGACAGCCAGAAACCTTGGAGTTGTGACTGATGATTAGTTGAACTTCACAGACCACATTGCTAGAACTACCCGGTCCTGCAGATTTGCCTTATACAACATTAGGAGGATCAGGCCCTTCCTTTTGGAGTGTGCTACACAACTACTTGTCCAAGCTCTTGTTCTGTCCAGACTGGACTATTGTAATGCTCTCTTGGCAGGCCTTCCAGCATGCACTGTCAAACCTCTGCAACTGATCTAGAATGCTGCAGAAAGCACACGTCACACCTCTCCTCAGAAACTTGCACTGGTTGCCAATTGCCGCTCACATCAAATTCAAGGCACTGATGTTTGCCTACAGAACAACCACTGGCTCGGCACATTACTCCAGACCTACGTTCCATCCAGAAGCTTGCGTTCTGCAAGTGAACGGCACCTTGTGGTGCAGTCTCAAAAGAGGCACAAAATCACTTTCACGGACCTTTACCTTGACTGTTCCCTGCTGATGGAATGACCTGCCTAACCATTTTCGGCTGAAGACTTTTTCGGCAACTACTACAAATCCGATTCCAAAAAAGTTGGGACACTGTACAAATTGTGAATAAAAACAGAATGCAATGATGTGGAAGTTTCAAATTTCAATATTTTATTCAGAATACAACATAGATGACATATCAAATGTTTAAACTGAGAAAATGTATCATTTTAAGGGAAAAATAAGTTGATTTTAAATTTCATGGCATCAACACATCTCAAAAAAGTTGGGACAAGGCCATGTTTACCACTGTGTGGCATCCCCTCTTCTTTTTATAACAGTCTGCAAACGTCTGGGGACTGAGGAGACAAGTTGCTCAAGTTTAGGAATAGGAATGTTGTCCCATTCTTGTCTAATACAGGCTTCTAGTTGCTCAACTGTCTTAGGTCTTCTTTGTCGCATCTTCCTCTTTATGATGCGCCAAATGTTTTCTATGGGTGAAAGATCTGGACTGCAGGCTGGCCATTTCAGTACCCGGATCCTTCTTCTACGCAGCCATGATGTTGTAATTGATGCAGTATGTGGTCTGGCATTGTCATGTTGGAAAATACAAGGTCTTCCCTGAAAGAGACGACATCTGGATGGGAGCATATGTTGTTCTAGAACTTGGATATACCTTTCAGCATTGATGGTGCCTTTCCAGATGTGTAAGCTGCCCATGCCACACGCACTCATGCAACCCCATACCATCAGAGATGCAGGCTTCTGAACTGAGCGTTGATAACAACTTGGGTTGTCCTTGTCCTCTTTAGTCCGGATGACATGGCGTCCCAGTTTTCCAAAAAGAACTTCAAATTTTGATTCGTCTGACCACAGAACAGTTTTCCACTTTGCCACAGTCCATTTTAAATGAGTCTTGGCCCAGAGAAAACGCCTGTGCTTCTGGATCATGTTTAGATATGGCTTCTTTTTTGACCTATAGAGTTTTAGCCGGCAACGGCGAATGGCACGGTGGATTGTGTTCACCGACAATGTTTTCTGGACGTATTCCTGAGCCCATGTTGTGATTTCCATTACAGTAGCATTCCTGTATGTGATGCAGTGCCGTCTAAGGGCCCAAAGATCGTTTTCCGGCCTTGACCCTTACGCACAGAGATTGTTCCAGATTCTCTGAATCTTTGGAAGATATTATGCACTGTAGATGATGATAACTTCAAACTCTTTGCAATTTTTCTCTGAGAAACTCCTTTCTGATATTGCTCCACTATTTTTCGCCGCAGCATTGGGGGAATTGGTGATCCTCTGCCCATCTTGACTTCTGAGAGACACTGCACTCTGAGAGGCTCTTTTTATACCCAATCATGTTGCCAATTGACCTAATAAGTTGCAAATTGGTCCTCCAGCTGTTCCTTATATGTACATTTAACTTTTCCGGCCTCTTATTGCTACCTGTCCCAACTTTTTTGGAATGTGTAGCTCTCATGAAATCCAAAATGAGCCAATATTTGGCATGACATTTCAAAATGTCTCACTTTCAACATTTGATATGTTATCTATATTCTATTGTGAATAAAATATAAGTTTATGAGATTTGTAAATTATTGCATTCCTTTTTTATTCACAATTTGTACAGTGTCCCAACTTTTTTGGAATCGGGTTTGTACTCTCTATCTATTTTTAAAAAAAACTTGCTACGTGTACTGTGCTGGACTAACTGGGACTGGTCACAGCACTTGCATTTTGTTGCCCTATTGTTAGTTTGATTGCTTCTATTGATGTCCTCATTTGTAAGTCGCTTTGGATAAAAGCGTCTGCTAAAAGATTAAATGTAAATGTAAAACCTGGATTCACAGACAGGGCTTAGATTAAGCCAGGATTAGGCCTTAGTTCAATTAGGACATTTAAGTAGCTTTTATGAACGTTCCTTAAAAATCATTACTGGTGAGCATCTTGAGACAAACAATGGCACAATGACATATTTTAAGATCTGTCAGTACAAGTTCAAAGCTTTCAGTTAAAATAGCTCAAACATGCATTTAGTCTGGGACTATCTTAAGACCTGTCTGTGAAACCGAGGGTGAGTGGGGTCTGAGACAACATTGAAAACCTTTCATTTAAACCTAAATGACAGTATACTGGTTAGAATGTGTTTGTGTGTGTCATTTCACCTTGTTCTTCATCACGTGTGCTTCTGCTCTGTGTGCTTTGACGTCTTTGAAAGGTCTGATTTTCTCTTTCTATAGGGATAACAGAATCATGACCAAAATCATATTGATAAAACACACAAAAATGAATAATAACACATGAAGGGTGAATAGCAGGATATATTTGAATAATTTTTCCCTCATAACTGCCTGTTTTTGCAAAAACAGTTTCATGGCCGGTAAAAAATGTTTATGGCTTTCTTAAGTTATCGGTTATTGGCAGGTGTTAGTTTTAGGATATGACACGTACATCTTTGTGAGATTCGCCCAATAAAACTCACCCTGCTCTCTGTTTTCTCCTCTCTGTCTCCCTCTTACTGAACTTAAACTCCAGGTGTCTGCTGAGGAATCAAACAAACAGTGATCAAAACTACACTGGACAGATGTTTGTCTTTATTTCTCTTTTTTCACCTTCAGTGTTTTCTCTTTCCTCTCTTCTTTGTGTCTCTCTTGGTCTCAATGAACTGCGACTCCTGTCAGCTGCAGAATGAGACAAACTATAAATGACAAACTACAGATTACAGACATGCATGAGTAGGAGTGTGTGAGACGTGTCTTACTGTCATCTCTCTCCTCTCTCGGGGATCTTGCTGGTCTTTGGGAGTTTGTAACACCTCTGTTAACTGCTATACAAATGTTGATATAAAAACTATTGAAAATCCAACATACAGTCACACAAACTCATTTTAAAGAGTCAAAGAGTTCGATCATATCACTTATAGTCTCTAGAGCAAATAGTCTCACCTCTTGGCTCACTGTTTCTCACGGCTTGTGGACGCGTGTTCACTGAAGAAAGAACAAAAAACAACTTGCACCACACCTGATATTTGATATTTAAAAAATTACATTACATTTTAAATTAAATTAGATTAGATTAGATTAGGAATTTAAACGTTTTTACCAGATCCTCGTGTTCTTACTGATGGCAGTGGTGGGGGTCCTAAAAATATTCACATACATTCACATACATTAGCAATTCTAAGACAAAAAAACAATGCACTGGTTTTATCCATTGTTTTCGTACCTTGCACACGAGCAGATTTGGCTCCTTTTCCAGAAAACACTGTGATGCAAAAACAGGGTAAAGAGCTGAGAAGGTTAATAGACAAATGACAGATGAAACCTATAGAAGAAACTAGGACTCAACCAACCACTGTTTTGATCATATTATTTATAATATTAATTTTGAGTTTTATATGGCAGCAACTCAATGCATTTAGGCATGTAGACATGGGCTGTTTTCGAAATCGCCCCCTATTCCCTACATTACTCCACTAATATAGTCCACTTGAATGAGTGAGTGAATTTGGATACTGAGTGCTCCGGAAGGTCTGCTGCTTTTGCATAGTTTGTGCTTGCTGTTTAATAATCATTTGAAACGTAGCAAACTGGCAGCTCCAGTAGTAATGAAAAGATTTATCTTGAACTCTGTCATGGAAACTATGTATAAACCATAATCAAACAATTTAATAATCAATTAAAAAGGAATTTATATCTGTATGATATTACGCTGTAGCCACATTTAACCAGCAGTTTGGAAAACGGATGGATGGATGATTCAGCTGCGGGCGTCATCTTCTGCTCAGACGCGGGAACTCATTTGCCACGACCGTGCATTATGGGTATTCTCTAGCCGATGAGTGTACATCGGTTATACACTCATTATTGCAGTGCATTATGGGATTGAATGAGTGGACTTGATAACGTCCACTATGGTTTCGGACACCACTACAAATGGCTGGCCCTCAAATATTGCCCTATTTAAGGGTATAGGGGGTGATTTCGGACACAGCCATGGTCAAGACGATCTGCTGAAGTTTAAACTGAGCATCAGAATGTGGAAGAAAGGTGATTTAAGTGACTTTGAACGTGGCGTGGTTGTTGGTGCCAGACGGGCTGGTCTGAGTATTTCAGAAACTGCAGATCTACTGGGATTTTCACACACAACCATCTCTAGGGTTTACAGAGAATGGTCAGAAAAAGAGAAAATATCCAGTGAGCTTGGGGTGAAAAAGCCTTGTTGATGCCAGAGGTCAGAGCTGATAAAAAGGCAACAGTAACTCAAATAAGCACTTGTTACAAACGAGGTCTCCAGAAGAGCATCTCTGAAAGCACAACACGTCCAACCTTGAAGCAGACGGGCTACAGCAGCAGAAGACACACCGGTGACACTCCTGTCAGCTGAGAACAGGAAACTGAGGCTACAATTCACACCGGATCACCAAAACTGGACAATAGAAGATTGGAAAAACGTTGCCTGGTCTGATGAGTCTTGATTTCTGCTGCAACATTCATGGTAAGGTCAGAATTTGGCGTAAACAATGTGAAAGCATGGATCCATCCTGCCTTGTATCAACGGTTCAGGCTGCTGCTGGTGTAATGGTGTGGAGGATATTTTCTTGCCACACTTTGAGCCCCTTAGTATCAATTGAGCATTGTTTAAACGCCACAGTCTACCTGAGTATTGTTGCTGACCATGTCCCTCCTTTATGACCACAGTGTACCTATATTCTGGTGGCTACTTCCAGCAGGATAACAAGCCAAGTCACAAAGCTCAAATCATCTCAAACTGGTTTCTTGAACATGAAAATGAGTTCACTCTTATAATTTTAATCTTACAAGTTAATTTTATAATTTTATTATAATATTTTATAATAATGTATTTATTATAATACGTTTATTTTATATTGTTTTATGTATTCTTATAATTATTTTTATTCATATGACTGGCATGCTTTTATCTGTCTCTGTTTTTGTTATCTATATTGTTGCTTTGGCATTTGTCATTCCGCTTTGAAAAAAAAATAAAAAAAATAATCAGATATGACCAAATAATTTGTTGACAAGTTACCAAATTATGGAAGCTTGTTTCCACAACAGAATAAAAAAAATAAAAAAAAAATAATTTTGACTTTTTATCTCACAATTATGACTTTTTCTCAGAAATGTGTGATATAAAGTCGCAATTGTGAGTTATAAAGTCAGATGCAGTGTACTCAAAAATTCACTTACGCTTCATTATGCCTCCTGTTTTCTGGCCGTTGCGGTCTGCCACTGTGAACGCTGTGGTGTTGAACACTGAGGAGAAACACAGATAATGACCCTCCAGTGACCCTGTACCTGACAGCATTAGTTCAGTGTTTGTTTGTACCTGTCTTGTTGATCTTGTCCAGATCCTGGTCACACATCTCCTCCACTTTCTCCTTGAGCTGGACAATGACGCTCCTGGCGGGATCAAACGTGGCTTCAGGGTTCGCGGTCACAGCTCCCAGCTCTCCCCCCTCCAGCGGACAGCACAGAGACTGATACGTCTGTGGAGAAAAGAACAAGAAGATGGGATCAGAGACAGGTTTTGCGTCTCTTTGGCCCTGTTTACACGTGGTATTAAGATGCATTTTGGTCGATTGGATCACAAGTGGACGATGCTAAATACAGGTGTAAACAGGGTTTAAAATTTTTTGAGCTTGTCCACTTTCGACCACTTCCAGAGGTAGTCGAAAACGCATTCAGCCGGATTGCTTTCATGGTGTAAACGCTCATGTGGTCGAACGTGTTTGAACAGCCACAAAAGACGCCTACTCTCCGCCTACTGACAAAACGCGTAAACATTATGGGAAGCACGCTAGACAGATGGGATTTAAACTTTGTCGGCTGAAGACCCAAGTTTGGTTTGAAGATAAAAAACGTAACAAGCACAATGTTCTCTCACCATTCCTGATTTCTAACACACACTCACAGCGTTCGGCTGGTCTTGCGGCTGTCAGAGCAGAAACGAAAGCTGCTGTTCTTTGTGTGTTTTTTCATCGTCTCAGGGCGTTCATATGTAAATTGCGTGATCTTATTTTGTACATTAGATCGAAAGATCTGAAAAAACCCATACATTTACCTGCCCATAGACCCTCCCCTCAGAAATCAGGACAGAAGTGGTTGAAAGAGAGGGATTAAAACACCAGGTGTAAATGGGAATGTGTCTCCCTCATCTACAAAACGCTTCTTAATACCAGGTGTAAACAGGGCCTTTGACAAGTGGCCTTTTTGTCTTTTGAATTTTTGGAAGAACCTCAAACATTGGTTTTGTGAAACCCCACATGTCCCAAAAACTGATTAAACAAGGTGGTTCTCAGCCAGGGGCCTCAACAAACTTCAGATATTGTTGTGGACAATAGGGGGGCCTTGAAGTCAAAAAGGTTGAGATCCACTGGATTAAACCATCATCTGACCTTCAGGAAGTAGATATTGTCCTGGCAGTTGATGAGCTCTTTGAGTTCTCCATCTTTTTTCTTCAGCTGTTTGATTTCGGCCTCCAGTTTGGTCACCACATCCTGGGCCTCGTTGAGCTTCTCCTGCCCAGTGGAGACCATCACGTCCTGGAGCAGCTCCAGCATCCGCTGCACTGACTCCTGGAGCTCAGACAGGACCACATCTGCCTCGGCCCGCACCATGTCTGAGGACCGCTTCACATACACACACACAAACACATACACACAGTGAGGATCCTTAGAAGACTGGAATTCATAAAACCAACAGAATATGCTTATATAATGTTGTTTTGTTTTTGGGGTATCATAAATATTTACCGTGAGCGTGTCTAAGACTTTTTTCATGTCTTTCAGTTCTCTCTCTCTGTCCTGGAGTCTCTGATGGTTCTCAGACAGAACTGCGCCCAGCTCTTTCTAATTCAACAACAATGATTAACAGACAAAACAAGTGTTCAGAATAGACTGGAATGTGGACTGGAATGAATATGGAGTGGAACAAGACTAGTTCATGAATACTAAACCACACTTGCACATAAATACAGCACTTCAAGCTAAAGTTAAAGATGAGTCATGTTTTTCACATAGTGGCAGTGAAAGAGCATTATTCTAAATGATGTCACTACCTTGCATACATGATCATTTTTCAGGCTCACTGACGTTATGACAGATGTTTTAATAAGAAAGGTTTGTAACCTGTATATTTGTATGCACATACTGATTTTGCTGAGTTAGACACATTATTTTGTTGATCCTAGAACAACATTCCTGTCTGAAAATTTAATCCTAAACCTAACCCTACCCATAAGTTATCCCTAAATAGAAGGAAATAATAAGTGAATGTACCGATGTAGAAGCACCTAACCCTGATTGTAAGCCTAAACTTGACATAAACTGTAAACTTGTCCCTCAAATCTGATTGGTTGATTGGAATGTTGTTCCGGAATCAGCAAAGATGTTGATCCAGGAACATGTTGCACTTGGTGAAATCAGGTTCTGCTTATTTGTATATTGTAGCTTTTGAAAAGAATAATGTGACCAATAAACATTTGACACCAAAAGTGGACTGAAATTTCCTTTACATAAAAGCACTGTTGTATACAATGGTACTAAATGATCATTATATTCATTTACCATACTTCAAACTATGGTTTTATAATGGGGATTTATTAAAAAAAAAAATTATAAACCAATATGTCCAATATGGTATTCAGCATGCATCCTTAATTATAATGGTGCCAAAAACAGTAGCACTTTATTTTACAGTCCTGTACCCCATGTGCATATACTATATGTACATATTATAGTAATTGCAATTACTTGGTAGGCTAATAACTAGGCACTAACCCTGAACCTACCCCTAAACTTAACCTTAACCCATAGTTACCTTATATTACCCAGTACTTTCTTAGGTAAGTACACTGTAAGTACACATACTGTAAAATAATAAAGTGCACCATGTTAGGGTTATCAATGCACCAAAATGTCCCATGTTCAGACTCCCATTTATGAACCTTTTACAAGTTGATTTAATTTTTTTAGATGTGAATGTGGTTCCCACCTGCTTCTCCGAGCGCTCTGCCTGTGTGGACAGGCTCTCGTGGCCCTTGTGCTGGTTACTGGTGCAGAGCCAGCACACGTACATCTGGCACGAGCGGCAGTAGAACTCCTGCAGGTACTTGTGCTCGGGGCAGATCTTCTGACTCAGGTCACCGGTGGGCGCGATCAGCTCGTGGGTCTTCAGCTTGTCCTGCGTGTCATGGGGTTTCAGGTGAGTCTCGCAGAACGATGCCATGCACACCAAACACGTCTTCACGGCCGCTTTGGGCTCCGGGCAGCGGTCACATGGCACGGCGGAGGCTGGCAGCTGTTTCGAAGTCCCTTTGCTCCGCGTGCGCGCACGCTCAGACGCGGAAGATGCCGCGCGCCGGGCGCTCTTGATGGACTCCCGCCCGGTGGTGTTTAGGCTCCCGCGGCGCAGCTGCTCCACGGCTTCGGCCAGCATGGTGTTCCGGCAGAGGGTGGGACGAGGATTGAAGGTCTGCCGGCATTCAGGGCAGCTGTAGGTGCCGCTTTTCTTGCCTTCATTATCCCAGTAATCTGCGATACAAGCCATGCAGTAACTGTGACCACACGGGATGGTCACGGGGTCAGTGGGCAGATCCAGACACACGGGGCAGTTAAACTGCTCCTCCGTCCACAGACGACCACTCATTCCGAGGGTGTAAATTCAAATGCAATGATAAAATAAAGTTGAACCTGATCTACTCCACACACACACACCTGTGATTCAGTGTGAATGCTCCAGCTGTGAGAGTGTCTGTCAGTCTCTCCGGTTTGACTGGCCTGTGGGTGAGACACTCACTGAGCAGGTTTGGGGAGAAAATCAGGCCCTCGTGTGCATTCCTTTTCGTTTGCATTACAAGTAGGCCAATATGTGTAGGAAGTAAATAAAAGAATAAAACCAAATAAAGTATAATAAAAAATAATATATCTTCTGCGGAAAATATTTGCCTGTACAACATTTGACGTCATAGCCTACTAGACTGTTGCCAGGGTGTTGCTATGCGGTTTCGAGGTAGGCCAAGTCAAAAGAGTCCATCCTCAAGTTTCTGTTCGCCAGGTGAAAATCATGCAGTCAGTTAGAAAAGTAGCCAGTATCTGGTTTACTTTTAAACAGTTGTTGCAGGTTTGTTATTTTTTCGCGCATTAAAGGTTTGACGGAAATGGTGCATTGCATTCGCCACATGTTGGAAATCACTGATTCTTGAGATAAGGGACAAAACATGTCCCAAACACAAAAGCCTTATTTATGTTAAAAAGTAAGAATATCAACACAATAAAAATACTTAAAAAGTTACATCTAAGGGAAATTTGTATACTCAGGACATTTATTGCTTATACTTTTAAATAATTTCTTTAGTATTATTTTAAAAGCACACTCTATACTTGGAAACGCATGTAATCTGACCTGTCCTCAGCATGAGGTCACAAAGTAAAACTGCCAAACAAAGTGTTTAAAAATGCAACAAATTAAAAAATACACAGTTACATTAAAAGGCGGAGATCTTTAAGATATCAAACAATACAAAAAGTAAATATTGAATTATATTTTCCATTAAAAAATAGCTATAAAAGTTGTGTCCTCACTTTGCGTCAACTCCGTCAGGATTTTTTTATAATTCTGAATAAATCAGGCAGTGTCATGGGCAGCTTTAACTCTGAAGAGCACTTACTATTTCCTGCTCATTGTGGATCTCACAGTAGGACACAAAGTCCTGGAAGTTATATATTTTTTTAATATTTTAAACAAACAATATTGAAGTCTCTGCGGTCACAGCCTTAACATGTCAACTCCGCCATCGCAGTGTAATAGTTTCTGTAAATAGTTGTGGGATAAATCTTGTCATTTTGATAAGTTTATTAAGGTAGCTACAACTGAGGAAAAAAACTAAATTGCTCCACTGTAGAACACGTGGTTAAGGTGGAAAAAAAATCAATTTTGTGAACTCCATCAGACGTCAACTCCGTCAGGTTTTATGTCTGATGGTTGACAAGTGCTCTCAAAAAGTCTGTATAATGTGATTTAATATGTTTTTTGCATATGGGGAATTCTTCTAATGCTGTTTCATGATTCTATTTACATATACTGTATATCTGGCCTCAGCTCGACCTTTGTCAACACCGTCAGTATTTGTCAACTCTGTCAGTATTTTACACCGTCAGGTGAAAGTTTTTGTTAATTTTGAAAGAAATGTCTTATTCTTTTTTCAATTTATTGTGTAAAAATGTTAAAACATCAATGGAACTACATGATATTATGTCTTAATTACCTAAGAACATTGGTGATATATGTTTAATATTAAAAGGAGGGAGGAGAATTAAGGAATTTAGAAACTGGGTTGTTCATAATAGTGTGAAAACAAACAAAAAATAAACAGAAAATGTATTTTATGACTTAGCTCCTTTACTGAACACCAATATTACATAACTGAAGACTTTACATTGTTTTTGGATGGAATAAATTAAATTAGCATGCTTTTTAGTGTGTCTGACGGAGTTGACACAAATTAAGTTATAGAGTGAATAAATATAAATTTTTAGAAAAAAAAATATTTAGAAATAAGCCTGTTCCCTTACATGGTTCATTATCTGAGACCTTTGTCTACAAAAATACCAATTTTTAATAATGTAGTGTAGGGCTGGACAATAAATCAATATCAATATATATCGCGATATAATTTTTTTCAATAACGGTGATATGATTTTTAAACACATTTCCGATATTTCGATATGCATTACAGCATTTCTCACTGACTGAAGTTCAGGGCGCAGCCGTCAGAAAGAGCAGAACACGATTGGCTACTTGCGTGATGACGTACACCACAGACACGCAGCCAGTGCTCAGCAAGTTTTAGCTATAAAATGAGTACCCCTGACCGCAATACAAATGTGACTGAACGAGCTTCCACAAATAAGGAGAAAGCAGAAGAAATAGTTGATAAGAGAGAAAAGACTAATTCAGTGGCGTGGAAGTGGTTCGGCTATCTAAGATCTGATAAACTTCAGGTTTCAGTGTGCTGCAAAATGTGCCGGAGAGTGGTGCCGACTAGGGGTGTAACAATACATCGATATAGATCGATGCATCGATCTAATGTCTAACGATACGAAGCATCGATGCCAAGCGTTAAAAATCGATACCTGCAGGTATTTAAGAGGCACATTTGTTTTAACACTCTCCACATTTTTACACAATGTCAGTCTATGTATTATCGCCAACGCGTTCATTCTCGTTTAAATTACCTTTCAGAGCTTGTGAAAGGCGCTCGGACAGTGCTTCAAGAAAGTTTATCATTTGCTCGTGTTTAAAGCCTTGCAAAAAGCAGCGCGCACTCATCTCAAACAGCACAAACAGGCCACTGAATTGAGTCTTCTTTTATGTATTTTTTTTGCTTCAGTAGATAAAGGTGTATGGTTTTGCATATAAGGAGAATAGAGCGCTATGAATCGTTGCTCACACTGAAATTTAAAACTGTTAAAAGAAAATGCTCAATAAACTGTTGCATATGAGCGCTGCGCGCTGTGACTCTGTGTTGCTTCTAGCGCATCATTCTGCACACGGGACGCGCATAAGTGCTTTGTGCCGCTCTGTATTGAGGGTATGCACGTGACGTCACCGACAGCTGGCGTGACTGCGGTTACGAATCGTGATGAACCGTCCGATTTACACCCCTGGTGCCGACTAGCAGCGGGAATACATCAAATCTGTTCCACCATCTGAAGCAGTTCCACCCGATAGAATATTCTGAGAGTCAGAAGATTAAGATTTTGTTTTCAGCAAACCTGAGCACTTTTCATATTCTTTATCCTGGCTGAAGCACTTTTGCTTTAATCTATATTAAGAATAATATAATCAGCCTACATTATAGTTTAAAGTTAAAGATATGAATATTAATAAAGAGAGTGAGAGTCTTATGTTTATTTGACGGTGATTTCACCTTTCTTGTTTGTATAAAGGCTAAATACAAATAAAAGGTGAACATTAATTTATTTGTACCGTTTTTATTTCTAAAATATATAGTTTTAAAGGAGGTGGTTTCATAGACTTGGGAAATTAATTTTTCAGAAGTTTGTAGGTACAGACATCCGTTGTGGGCGTTCTTGGCAGTTTTTCTGAGGCTTTTACACTCACCTAAAGGATTATTAGGAACACCATACTAATACTGTGTTTGACCCCCTTTCGCCTTCAGAACTGCCTTAATTCTACGTGGCATTGATTCAACAAGATGCTGAAAGCATTCTTTAGAAATGTTGGCCCATATTGATAGGATAGCATCTTGCAGTTGATGGAGATTTGTGGGATGCACATCCATGGCACGAAGCTCCCGTTCCACCACATCCCAAAGATGCTCTATTGGGTTGAGATCTGGTGACTGTGGGGGCCATTTTAGTACAGTGAACTCATTGCCATGTTCAAGAAACCAATTTGAAATGATTCGAGCTTTGTGACATGGTGCATTATCCTGCTGGAAGTAGCCATCAGAGGATGGGTACATGGTGGTCATAAAGGGATGGACATGGTCAGAAACAATGCTCAGGTAGGCCGTGGCATTTAAACGATGCCCAATTGGCACTAAGGGGCCTAAAGTGTGCCAAGAAAACATCCCCCACACCATTACACCACCACCACCAGCCTGCACAGTGGTAACAAGGCATGATGGATCCATGTTCTCATTCTGTTTACGCCAGATTCTGACTCTACCATCTGAATGTCTCAACAGAAATCGAGACTCATCAGACCAGGCAACATTTTTCCAGTCTTCAACTGTCCAATTTTGGTGAGCTCGTGCAAATTGTAGCCTCTTTTTCCTATTTGTAGTGGAGATGAGTGGTACCCGGTGGGGTCTTCTGCTGTTGTAGCCCATCCGCCTCAAGGTTGTGCGTGTTGTGGCTTCACAAATGCTTTGCTGCATACCTCGGTTGTAACGAGTGGTTATTTCAGTCAAAGTTGCTCTTCTATCAGCTTGAATCAGTCGGCCCATTCTCCTCTGACCTCTAGCATCAACAAGGCATTTTCGCCCACAGGACTGCCACATACTGGATGTTTTTCCCTTTTCACACCATTCTTTGTAAACTCTAGAAATGGTTGTGCGTGAAAATCCCAGTAACTGAGCAGATTGTGAAATACTCAGACCGGCCCGTCTGGCACCAACAACCATGCCACGCTCAAAATTGCTTAAATCACCTTTCTTTCCCATTCCGACATTCAGTTTGGAGTTCAGGAGATTGTCTTGACCAGGACCACACCCCTAAATGCATTGAAGCAACTGCCATGTGATTGGTTGATTAGATAATTGCATTAATGAGAAATTGAATAGGTGTTCCTAATAATCCTTTAGGTGAGTGTATATAGTTCATATCGATATCGGAATTATATCGTATCGACCGAAATTAAGAAATATATTGTGATATCAATTTTGGCCATATCGTCCAGCCCTAATATAGTGTTAGTTTTTATTTTTTAACATCTAAAACACGTTTTGTCCCTTATCTCAAGAATCAGTGAAATAATATGAGGTGGGAGGAAACTGTTTCAGTGCTTACAGTTTCTCAGAGGAACTCAATACTTTTGTGAGAGAAAGTATCTAAAAATTTTTCACCACATGCCCTTGTTGGCTCCGTAACATATTGCATAATTATATTTGACTGAAATTCTTGTGTTGAAATGTTTTTACTCTACCGAAATTATGCTCTGGCAACGGCAATGATAAAACTGCTAGATCTCTGGCAGTGAGCCTGTGTGAAGAAATATAAGATATACTTGCGTGCGTCATAAAATTGAGGTTAATCCACTGGAGTCACATGGGTTACTTTAATGATGTCTTTACTACCTTTCTCGGGCTTGAAAGTGGTAGTTGCGTAGCTGTCAATTGAGGGACAGAAAGTTTTCATAAAGATTTAATTAAAAATATCTTCATTTGTGCTCCGAAGATGAATGAAGATCTTACGGGTTTGGAAATGAGGGTGAGTAAATAATGAGAGAATTTTTTTTTTTTCATTTTTGGGTGAACTAACAATTTAAAGGCTCACTGAAGTGCTTTGAAAAGCGCAGCATTATTCAGTGTAACAGGGCGGGACATATTGAAAAGCTCCTCCCCTTTTTTTTCTCGGCAAAGCCTTAGGGTGCGTCTCAATCAGCTCCCTAGCTCAGTAGCTCAGTGACAACCTGATCAGTGCCCTGACTACTGAGCTAGGGAGCTGATTGAGACGCACCCATTGTTTACTCCTAATCTCTAATCGTTTCTCCTCCTAATCTCCTCCATATCGCTTTAAAATATTAAATAGCATTCTGTGCAGGATTCAAATGGATCCGATACGTTTTGTGGTCTGCACCGACTTGCACACATGATCCGCTCTGTGCTATCGTGTCTCTGGACCGGAGCTGCGGTGGCTCGCGTGACACTAACGTGAAACTAGACTTCATTCGCCCCAATGGAAAGCATATTTACACCATCTGAATAGTTCCCTATCCCCTATATAGTGCACTGTGCCATTCATCATATAGAAAATAGTAATTGTTTGAACAAGTGACCGATTTTAGCCCAGCATCTATTTGTAGGGGGCGGGACGCTTTAGATTGTAGAGAGCATTTGATTGGACATCTGATGAGAAGCTGAAATGCAGAGTGATGTCATCAAAATCATTGTGAGTGAGAGTGAGTGAGAAACTGTAAGTTTTGAATGCTTATATCTTCTAAATGCAATTTTTTGAATTGTATAGGAGCACACTAGCTTATAGATAACCTTAAGGGATAGTTCACCCAAAAATGAAAATTCTGTCATTAATTACTCACTCATGTCATTCCAAACCCGTAAGACCTTCATTCATCTTCGGAACACAAATGAAGATCTTTTTGATGAAATCCGAGAGCTCTCCATAGACAGCTATTTAATTAACACTTTCAAGGCCCAGAAAGGTATTATAAACATTGTTAAAATAGTCCATGTGACTACAGTGGTTCAACCTTAATTTTATGAAGCAACGAGAATACTTTTTGTACGCCAAAACAGACAAAAATAACGACTTTATTCAACAATTTCGTTTTAGCCTGTGTCAGTCTCCTACGCAGGTTACGTTGTAAACAGTGCAGTGCTTTCGAGTTCTACGGCAGCCAATACTGTTCACGTGAGCTCCACGACGCATGCCTGTGATGATGATGCAGGAGTTGAACTGCATAGGAGACTGACACAGGCTTAGTATATTCATACTAAAAGCCAAAAAAAAGTTCAATTTTGATTTCATGGGGACTTTAAAACTGCTTTAAAACTCAAATAGTTCAAAAATTATTTTTTTTTTTTTACCAGCAGATTTTAAGGTAAGGTGATTTTATTTATGAAAACAGACTGTTTATGATTACTACTGTGATAATGAAATAGTGTGTAATGCATACTGTACTCTAACTATCAGCAACTGTAATAGAATTTTTCAAATACTACTAATAAATGGTAATAAAGTCTCTCTCGCTCACAAATGCATGTTAATAATTAATATGCAAGCAGTCTATTTTCTAGTTCCTCATCCTGTCTCCCTAGAACTAACAATCAATCATATGTTTTAGTCATAAAAATGGCAGAAGCCATGAATTGCTGAATGTAAAACAGTGTTGACAGCAGAGGGCGGCGTTGAGCTAGTAATGCGGAGAGAGGAAAGTTCTCCAAAACATGCTTGACTCTCTCATGAATGATTTCATTTCCACATCACCCACCGGACCTGGAGGAAACAGTATCACTGGCTCAGATGACGCTTGTCAGAGCTTGAAAGAAAACAGCAACGTAAATACTGGAGAAGGGGTCGGGGTCCCAGTATATCCAGGATCTGATGCCAATTAGGAGCGGTTCCAAATTATGTTAGAAATTCGAATAGGGATCTTGTATGCATGTTTATGAAAGGCTTGATTTGAGAAAGAAAAAAAATCTCATTCAAAGTCACGCTTGTGAGATCATTTGAACAATATGGTGAAATAAAAGCCTTCCATGATTCTATCAGCCATTTAATAACGAGATTAATGAACTACACATGTAACACATTAATCACAGTTTGGCTTCATGACGTGTGTGAACTCACAGTAAAAGCTCTATTACAGTGTAAAAGTCATTTCTATTCTACAGAAGAAAAGCTGTTTTTCCAAAAATTTGAAAAAGGTTTTAAAAAATGCTACAATGCTAAACCTAATAAAAAGTTACTATATATATATATAAAATGAAGAATTATTTGATTTAACAATGAGACAATGCTTTTTCTTGCAAAATACTGTTATATTTTCTTCACATCTACTTTTACAGTATAAAATAGTAAAAAGTAATAGTAATAGTAACTAGTAATAGTTTAAAATAGTAATAAAAAGTTTTTTTCGTAAGGAAAAATATATACAGTCACTGCTTTGATTAAATGTTATTTAAAATGTTAAAAGGTTTTGTTTCTCAAAGTTTGCAGTAAATATGTGTAAAACAAAATCATTGTTTTTACAGAGATTTTACAAAACAGGATTTTACAGAGTCTTAAAACACTCTTATGTAACTAATGTTCTTTGCAGCGCACATGACTGTTTAAAGGTGCAGTGTGTAATATTTATGAGGATCTATTTACAGAAATGCAATATAATATACATAACTATGTTTATAGTGTATAAAGACCTTACATAAGGAACCGTTATGTTTTTATTACCTTAGAATGAGCCATTTCTGTCTACATACACCGCGGGTCCCCTTACAGTGAAGTCACCATTTTGCGCCGCCATGTTTCTACAGTAGCCCTAAACGGACAAACTGCTCTACAGGTGCTAGCTACTCTCTGCTGTCTCAGACAATGACATCTTTGTCCTGTGTCAGCCACCGTAGCTTCTCTATGTGCTTCGAAAGGGAGGGGTGAGCGGTGGACGGTTGCAATTCACAACCTCACTGCTAGATGCCACTAAAATTTACACAGTGCACCTTTAATATGTTAATTTATTGTGTATGAACTATAGGTGAATTCAGGTAAACTGGGCAACTTTTTGACATTTGGCACAATGATAAAAAAAGCGGTCTAGAGTACCCAAATTCACCATGCTTGCTCTTGAATGGTGCTTTTGAAGATTAGAAGCTAAAACACACAGTCTCTTTGTGTTTATGTGTTATTATGATAAATGATAAGGAGCACTTCTGATGGGCCCTGTAATAAAAAGTCTAAATGATGTTCCAAAGCAATTAATAAAGCACTCTGAATTGAGATTTATACCATCTATTTACTGTTTACTTATTTAACAAACTACATATCACAGAACAAAATGAATCCATAAATAATCAGACATGTTAATGAGTCTTTATGTCTGTTCAGTCCGTGAGGAGTCAGACAGTCAATAGTCTCTGCGCAGAGATCATTCATTCCCACAGCAATGTGTTTTACTCTTTTTTTGTCAGTCTGCTCACTGAGGCTGATGAAATCACACCGAACATGTCCTTTAGGGACTTTCATAACCTCTAAAAGATCTCTTTATACGCACCAGAATTATGTGTGTTGAGTGAGTTCATTGCATCTGTAGAAAACGAAATACTTTGGCAATATAATCGGCATTTCTTAGAATCCGCATGATGTTCTTGACAAGTTTCTTCTTAGCGTGAGTATATGGTGTTTGTGTCATGCATGTCAAGTTGCCGGCTGTGGCTCCAAAACTTCTTAGCTGTGTTCAATCATCAACACATCCGTGACCTTCTCAGCTGATTTCTGCATAACATGGCGGGTATTCTTTCTTGTTTTCAAAGACTCAAAAAAAAATCAAAAGTGAAACGCATTTTGGTAATTGAATTTTGGGTGAAATATGCTTATTTTACATAACAATTAAACTTACTTCTTTTGGTATTATGGTGTGCTTTTTGCCTTTGTTCTCTGCTGCATGTGTGAGTGTTAGTTCAGGAGGTTTATCCTTTCATTAGTGCTGTATCTGGAGGCCACAACAGGTCTCAGTTCAAATGGCCCGTGTGCTCTGATAACTCTCTCCAGCTGCTGGGTAATGGTTGGTTTCCTCCTATTAGAGAGGAAAACCTCCAAACAGCAAACAGCTCATTAAAAAGCCATATCGCTTACCCACTGTTAGAACCGCAAACATCATTCATCACATGGATTGAAGTGAAGACTTTAAATACTCATCTGCAGGCTCGGCCTAGAGGACACGGTGTACACAAGAGAACACAGACGCTCTGTAATCAACTCTACAGTACCGCTAATGACCAGAGTTATTAACCTTTCCCTGAGCTGGGACAATCCTTCACACTGAATACACAACTCTCTATCAACAATAATGTTACAATGAAAAGTCACATCATGCAGTGTGCTATATTCATAATAACAGATGGATGGATGGATGGACAGAAAGACAGATAGATAGATAGAATGACAGATGGATGATGGATGGACAGAATGACGGATAGGGCTGGATGGATGGATATATAGACGAATGACAGATGGATGGATAGATGGATGGACAGAATGATGGATAGATGATAGGTAGAATGACAGATGGATAGAAAGATGGATGGATAGACAGAATGACAGATGGATGGATAGATGGATGGACAGAATGATGGATAGATGATAGGTAGAATGACAGATGGATAGAAAGATAGATAGATAGATAGATAGATAGAATGACGGATGGATGGACAGAATGATGGATAGGGATGGATAGATAGATAGATAGATAGATAGATAGATAGATAGATAGATAGATAGATAGATAGATAGATAGATAGATAGATAGATAGATAGATAGAATGACGGATGGATGGATGTTAAAAGTCTTGACAGAAGGAAGTCAATTGTGGTGTTTTGACACCCAGTTGGATATTTATTTATTTTTTTACAATGTACAACATATAAAAACATAGAAAAAGTTCACAGTGTATAAAGGCAGTGATCATGTGTTGTAAATTCATTTTGTTTTTTTTATTGCATAGAGAACCGTCTGCATTCAGAAAAAATGCAGCATCCATGCAACATCAGCGTAAAAAAGCGGCATCAGCAAGAGTCCAGCTGCAGTGTGTGACGGCGTCCGGTTCTGCTCGTGCTCCTCCATCACAAACACAACGCAATGCCATATTCAACATCAAGCAAGATGCATTTTTGTATTTTGCATTAAAGTTCATCTGGGCTCATAGTAAAGAATAAACAAAATACTGTATTTCATAAAACGTATATTTTCATTTAAATGTACACACACTGCTGGACAGACAAAAAACTGTCATACACAAGACAGTATCAATCTGAGTACTCAGAGAGACAAGAGTTTCTTCTTTCATTGTCTTGTGTTCGCTGTGGAGTTATAGCAGGGAAAAAATACCTGATTCAATAAAATAAAAAAAAAAAATCATCATTTGTGTATAAATATATAATGCCAGCTACAAATATACATACATACTTACAAACGTACATCCCTTTAGGTTCAATAACGCTCACACAGAGCTATTTCATACTGCCATGCTCCATTAACAATTGATTTGAAAAGAATAATTAACCAATTAAACACTCTGTCATGATCTACCCATCCTCATGTTGTTTAAAACCTGTATGACTTTCTTTCTTCCGTGGAAAAAAAAAAAAAAAAAAAAGTTTAGCAGAATGTGTGAGCCACTCTTTAATGCAATCTGGATGCTCCAATTTTGAATGCTTACACATGAAATTTGAGAGCTTTTAGCAAATACTTATTTTTTTCAGTCAGTCAACACAAATCTATTGTATGGATCCAGAAGACTTGGAATATAGTGCACAAGTCATATTAGAGTACTTTTATGATACTATAGTGGCGTTTGTGCATTTGGGAGCTTGACAGGCCATTGGATACCTTATTGTATGGAAAAGAGCAGCATGATCATCCTTCAAAAATATTCCACATATGACAGGACCTTACTGGCAAAACCATTGTTTTTTCATGCACTGGTCAATTGAGAGATTTTGGGATATTTTGCTTCAGACTTGTGGAAAGAAAACATCCAAAATACACATTGAAGTGTTTGTTTCATTACACATTATCTATTTGCATGTGTAGATTTTTTTCCATATATATTGAGCACTTACACAAAACAAACTTGCCTGCATTATCTATATCTATATTCTGAAGGTGTTTACAGAAGGGTTTGTTTATATTTCATTTACCTGTTTTATATAAGTTTATTCCTCAAAATATGGAGATTCTGAGATACAGACTGTTGACAGTATTTTCTGATTTATATTATAAAACAGTTCCAGTCCTTGATTCTGATTGGTCAATAGCTGTGTTTTATTCACGATAAAACACGGCTATGATCGCTTCACCCAACGGTTCTGTGTATCACTACACAAAACCCTTAGCAACCACTCTTGGCAACGTAAACATATGTTTATTATCTCAATTGATATTGTTAATTGAATCTTACTGTATTATTGTGAAAGAGAGATCGAGTGAGCAAGTGTAATACCTGCATTCAGATTTTGCGTATTCCTTCAGGTCAGTCCTATGTTCATATTAAAAAATCCGTCAGTATCTTGTCAGTAAAGGGGTTTTCCGTGTCCTGACACTGACGATAGTCAAAGCATATGTCAGTTGCGTCTTGTTCCCGTGTTCACACAACACGTTTAAGTCCTTTCAATATAAAAGTCTTCGCTACTGACTGACTCACTCATAAAGACAGTGTTTGCCGCCATCTAATGGCATAATAATGTAACTTCTGTTGCTGTTCACGGTCAGGGACTATTTTTTTCTGGCGGAATGAAGGCTTGTGATAGTGATTTTACTTCTTGAAAGTTGCACTGATACATATATTTTGGCTTTAATATTTGTATTGTGTGGTAACCGTTTTATAAAAGCAATAAGGTACTCAAGGCTAGTGCTGTATCGTGAGTATCATGAACTCCGATTCGTGTCGTGCCTAACAACGCCCTTCAGCCGTGACTTATGCTGCCTTCACGTGCTATCGGAAATTTCGTACTTCCCACTTCTGAAGTTGTAATTACGAGCTCATCGCCTTCAAGTTTTGCCTTGAGAGGGTGTTCATGTCCAAGTTTTTAACTAGGAAACTAGTTTACGATAATTCCGATAGCATGTGAAGGCAGCATTATTCACGATAGCACAGCCTCTCGTACCTTATTGCTTACTTATATATTTACATATTTTACCCTATTCACCTGTAGGGTAACATTTTCCTGGATCAACATCCTTGTTGATCCTGGAACATTCCAATCAACCAATCAGATTTGAGGGATAGGTTTGCAAAATTTAGGCTTACAACAAGGGTTAGATTCTTCTACACCAGTGTTATTCACCTATCATTTACCACTGATTTTAGGGATGTTAGGTTTAGGAATAGGGATAGGGTTAGGACTATGTTTTTGGAAAGGAATGTTGTTCCAGGAACATGTCTAATGTACGATTTTGGGCTGTCCCATATGAAAGATGACCAATCATGGCGATTTCTGTGGTCGTGGCTCCTAAACGGTGGTCCTACGTCGTACAGTGAGACTGTCAGAAATTTAGCATGATCATCTCACAGTGTGTTTGCTGCTATGACCTATGTCTACTGACTAGCCAATAAAAATGCAACATGAAATGGCGTATTGTTAAACTATATTGCGTATTGTTCGTACTTACCTCAAACTCCATTTACAAAATTGGCATGCCAAATTGGCCTCTTTTGCCTAGTCATGACCGCGTCCATATTCTCTTCTTTCGCTAACTCCTCGTTTTATTCTTCCAATTCAGTAGGTGTCATCATCGTACAGTCTACATACATGTCGTGCATAAGTTTATTAGATCCATGTCATACAGTGTGATTTGTAATGATCTTATAGGATAATCTCGCCGACCGCACCGGTTGCGTCTTGCCTTGGGAAAAAGCCATCAATGTTTGGAATGACATGAGGGTGAGTAAATGATGACAGAACTGTCATATTTGGGTGAACTTTCCCTTTAAAAAGTGCCTGACAGACATATTCATACTGGTGTACATATGTGTAACAGTGTGTGGACAGCCTTATAAGCTCAAGTCTTTTATTAGACGATGAAGATATGAGTCTGTACTGTACGCAGCTCCTGCTCAGTTCAGCAACTTGACCGGCGTGACGTCAACCAGTCGCATCACCAGTAATCCTCATTCCATGTATCTCACATCCACCGCTTGAGTTCTGGAGCCGAAAGGACATAAACCAGGAAAAAATAAGGGAAACAGATGTTCAGGCTTATTGTGAGATGTCACAGCTGTCTGGAACCCTTCATGCTTTATGGACTCAAAACGAGTTCTGTGTTGCATTTTTTCTGAAAAATGACACAAAGCTGAAGACACCAGCACACAAAGCAGTACGTCACAATTCAATTTTGAGCTTCACGTGAAAAGCAAAGATGCCAGAATTCCTCTTGCTCCTCTGCATTTTAAGAAGTGTGCATGCTTTGTGAGTGTCAGTCTGTAGTTATTACGACGCATGTGATCAACTGAACCCGTGACTTCCAGTTTGAGATGACATTTAGGAAAGGAAATGCTACAAGAAAACTGCATGGGCCCGTCTTATCCGAACAACAATCCTTTGCGTTTTCCTGCATCTTTTGAGATGCAGGTTATGCGCTCGACCTTCCTGTGGATCCATGCATTTTCCAATGCATCTGCATGGACGGATAAGGGTGTGTAATGTGGTCACACGCCCCTAAGAAAGCATGATATGTGTCTTTGTGCATCAGCTGTGCATGTAGCTGCAGGGTGAATCCATGGAAGGAAAGTCGTACTTGCCCAGAGGAGACGGGTAATACGTGGTGGCGTAGACGTTGGTCTGCGGCAAAGCTGATGGGAAGAAGTTGCAGCTTTCATCAGGTGGAAGCAGGTTGTTCTTATTCAGAGTCTGCGGGGAACAGAGAGAAAGCACAAAAAGTGAACACACGAGATGTCGGAAAGTCTCTTCAATATTTCAAAGGCCACAGTGTGTTTTGCGTCATGCTGCAGCGATGTCAACGCTCTGAGGGAAGAGACGGTACTGGAAAATGAAGAATGATAGATAAGACGGATTTCTTCTGAGACAGATTAGGGAGAGTCGTGGTTCTCAACTGCTTCAGACCCTCGTATTACATCAGATGTTAAGTGGACCCAACAGAAGACCAGAATTATTAATTGAACAAATAATATGATACTACTAATAATAAAACAATATAATTATATAAAATATTATACAACAAATATAATACTTTTAAAACTTTTATTATTAACATTATTAAATAAATAATATATCCATTAAAGGCACAGTAAGCATTCGCTAGAGGTCACTTATTCAAAACAACAACAAATATAATATAATAACTATATATATATATATACAGTGGTGGTCAGAATTATTGGCACCCCTGGTAAATATGATCAAATATGGCTGTAAAAAATAAATCTGCATTGTTTATCCTTTTGATCTTTTATTCAAAAAATTCACAAAAATCTAACCTTTCATTGAAGAAAAAGAATTGAAAGTGGGGGGTAAATCACATTATGAAATAAATGCTTTTCTCCAAAACACGTTGGCCACAATTATTGGCACCCTTTTATTAAATACTTTTTGCAACCTCCTTTTGCCAAGATAACAGCTCTGAGTCTTCTCCTATAACACCTGATGAGTTTGGAGAACACCTGACAAGAGCTCAGAGACCATTCCTCCATACAGAATCTCTCCAGATCCTTCAGATTCCCAGATCCATGTTGGTGCTTCTTCTCTTCAGTTCACCCCACTCATTTTCTATAGGGTTCAGGACAGGGGACCCCAAGACTCAACTAATCTCTGCGATTCTCCATCTGTGATCCTTGGACAGTCTTTGGCCACTCAAACTTTCCTCCTCGCCGTGCATTAAGACAATATAGACACACGTCCTCTTTCAGGCAGATTTGTAACATCTTTAGTTGATTGGAACTTCTTAATTATTGCCCTGATGGTGGAAATGGGAATTTTCAATGCTTTAGCTATTTTCCTACAGCCACTTTCTATTTTGTGATGCTCAACAATCTTTTGCTGCACATCAGAACTATATTCTTTGGCTTTACTCAGTGTGATGAATGATTAAGGGAATTTGGCCTTTGTGTTTCCTCATATTTATACTCCTGTGGAACAAGACATCATAGCTGGACAATTTCATGTTCCTAGTCACCCGGGTGTGCTAAAAAATGTAAATATTAATGGGAATATACTTCAGAGATATTTTACTCCTAAAAAATTCTAGGGGTGCCAATAATTGTTGCCAACGTGTTTTAGAGAAAAGCATTTATTTCATAATGTGATTTACCCCCCACTTTCAATTCTTTTACTTCAATGAAAGTTTAGATTTTTGTGAATTTTTTGAATAAAAGATCAAAAGGATAAACAATGCAGACTTATTTTTTACAGCCATATTTGATCATATTTACCAGGGGTGCCAATAATTCTGACCACCACTGTGTATATATATATATATATATATATACATATACTACAGGGCTGTTGAATGCTTGAATCGGATTGGTTGACGAACGTTCTAAGGTGTGCAGTTATTTTCAGGGAAACGCACGGCTAAAGTAGATCCAGGCAGGTCTTTACAGTTCCATATCCATAACCCATAATCCATATTCCATAACCGCATTACAGTTCCATAACACCTCGCCAAATGATTTCAGTTACAGTGGGGAGAACAAGTATTTGATACACTGCCGATTTTGCAGGTTTGTCCACTTACAAAGCATGTAGAAGTCTGTAATTTTTATCATAGGTACACTTCAACTGTGAGTGACGGAATCTAAAACAAAAATCCAGAAAATCACATTGTATGATTTTTAAGTAATTAATTTGCATTTTATTGCATTTTAGATTCCGTTTCTCACAGTTGAAGTGTACCTATGATAAAAATTACAGACTTCTACATGCTTTGTAAGTAGGAAAACCTGCAAAATCGGCAGTGTATCAAATACTTGTTCTCCCCACTGTATTTCAAATGTCTTTACAGCCTACAACAACAAAACAACCAAAACTCACAACGACACTGACCAAGCAAATAAATATAGTAAACAATAGGATAAAAACGACAATGTTTTTTGCCACAAAATTACGTTTTATTATGCACAGAAAGCACATACTCTCTTTCTCCTGCTCTCTCTGCTCTCCCACTCACACACACATACAGGACACACTCGCACAGTGTTGTCAGCGCTGCTCAGATGATTTTATCAGTAAAATAGTTTAGCAATTAAAAGCTACATGACATTTCTCACTAGCAAGTTAATAACGGCGCTGTTCTTACAGTTTCGTATTAGTAGACGGTGCTGCCGAACACATACGTGAATAACCTCAGTATCTCTCTCTCTCGCTCTAATAACTCTAATAACTGCATTCGTCTGCTATCAGTGGCTCAAGCCTCCATTACTAGCTCTAAAATTACATTTTGGAATTAGCAACGAAGGCTTGAGTTTAGATGCATAAGAAATTAGTCTTGCACACAAGAGCGTTTTAAAGACAAAACATGACAAATGTCTTGAAATAAATCTTTTGAACAATGTTTTGAGGTGTGGTAACCGTAGTATAAGCGGAATAATTGACGACGGGCCATTGAATTATTGAAAAGTAATGCACACTCCGCTTCGCGTCGTGACCGTTTTACCACCTCGGGTGTGGATTATTTTTCAAATAATTCAATGGCCCTTTGTCAATTATTCCTTACATATTTATAATCATGAACTTCACAGGCCAACCAACAAGCACAATTAACAACAAAACATTTTGGTTTCTTGAATTATAGGACTTCCCTTTAATGGTTTAAGCCTGTTTATTCTTCTATATTAACAATGCATGATTATATTATAAGTGCATTTTATTATTTGCACTTATCAGTGTTGTGGTTGCAACACACAAGTTAAGGACCACTGCACAAGAGTAATACAGAGAGACCACTGTGGAATGATGGGATACCTTGAACTCCATGGGTGTGTATAAGTCGTTCTTGGGAGCACAGCTGTTCTCTTTATAGTGTAGGTGGTTGGGGGTGCTGGGATGAATAACTGCGGATTCTTGAGGGGGTTTGCGGAGTCTCTGACAGTACACATACACCAAGACGGACAGCAAAACAGCTCCCAGAAAACAACATGCGCCGGTCAGCACCAAGTGGAACAGAGAAAACCCTGAAGGAGATCAAATCAGACAAAAAAATGTTTACCTACGGTCATTAGCCACATCAAAACCTGAATGCTGTTTGATGTAAGTTGCATTTACCTCCACAGTTTAAGTTCCTCTTCTGTCCCTTTGACAGCACTAGAATTACGAAAACGATGTGTATATGAAACACTACTGTAGTCTGAGATGCCAGAAATGAACTAAGAAAAAGAGGGAGAGTAACTAACCTGCGCTCTCATTGGGCCGACACGTTCTCTGATCTGTGGAGTTTCCTCGGCAAGAGGAGCTTATTTCACATATACGGCCGCGGAGCTGCTGCCCCTCCTCATTACACTCCGCCCACTCTGACCACGCCCCCCACCCACCTGACACAGGTGAGAAAGATAAACAGAACACACATTTCACAATTGTGTCATCATTAGTCATCATGAATGCAGTCATTTAAGAGTATTTAACTCTTTCCCTGTCATTGACGGAATTTTCCGGCAATCCATGTTTCCAATGTTATACGGTAGGGGGCGCTATTGCGCATCTATGTTTTGATCATCATTTTAAATCCAATCCGGACGTAGTCTTTGACAAAAACACAATTTTCTCAGCTTTTTTTGAATGCTTTTTTTATGAAACACCCACATTTTTTCCACTTTTTTCCATATATTTATTCCTTAAAAGTTCTAAAAGAAACATTAACTTGTTTAAAAGTTGCCAGCCACCGCCAGCATTTTTGGTAATTTTCACAAAAATTTCATGGCCCCCAAAATATTTTGTTGTATGAATATCTGAACATGAAATATATTACAAGAAAGAACACTTTTATCAACACTTAAAAATTTCATAAAAAAAGCTACATTTTGAGCAAAAAGCTGAGAAAATCGCCTATGCCTGGATCAGATTCAATAAAATGAGCAAAACACAGATGGAGTAGATTGAGTCCATCAACACCCCCAAACCTTGCACAGTCCACACACATTTCATTCAGTAACATTAGGCAGTTTTGATTTATATGCTGTTTATTGTTGATGATCGCATTATTTTTCATATGCATCTGCTTACATATGAGATTACTGGTTTCTGCTTCTTTTTTGCCTGTTTTGATCTGGAGATACTGAACTCGTTCAGGAGATGCGTAATAGCGCCCACTACTGTATAACAGTGAAAACCCGGGAAGCCGTAAAAACTCGTCACCGGCAGGGAAGCCTTTTCTCATGAATGACGAGTCAACTGGTCAAATGGCAGGGAAAGAGTTAATGAAGCTGTAAAATGTTTAGAGATTTTGCTGTGTGCAGCATTGTATGTTTTCTCACCTTCACACTCGTGTGTGTTACAGAGAGCTTCCTCTGTGTGCAGACCGATGCAGATATCTCCAGAATGAGCAGGGGCCGGGTTAGAGCAGGTACGGGAGCGCTGGTAGTGACCGCCGCCACAGGAAATAGAGCACTGAGACCAGGAAGACCAGCACGACCACGCCCCCTTCACTGAAAAACAACACACGTTATTACACTATTACAGCAAGATTTTTAAAGCCAGTTATTACACAGCTCTCTGGAATACTTGATTCTGATTGGTCATTTGCGACATTCCGAGGTGTGTTATTTGCCAATAACAACCGTTGTCAATAGCAACGCTTGTTTCATACAAACGCAGCTGCTGCCATCTTGCGTCTCTGTTAAATGTATCAATTGTATTGAAAATGAAATCGGAGGACTTCAGTATTAATAGTACTCTAATATTGTTGCTGTGGGATGATTGTTTTGTACACTGTAATGGATAAGATAATAAACAGGTAAGATTTCAAATCAGTTTAATCTCAAATCAATATATCTCACCCCATGATTATTTATATGGTGAAAATCTGTATAATAAGTGGTATGACTGTACTTCATCCCTTAAATGTTCGTTTAGTTGTTCAGTCTCTTGCAAGCAACTTTTCTTGGAATAAGCAACCTTTGTGAAAGGCTTTGCTTTTAGTGAGCTAATAAAAATTTTCAGCAAAAATCAATACTTTGTGTCCAATTATTTACTTATGTGGGAAGTAGCCGTGTAATAAGCGGGACAATGTAAACAAGGCTCTGAAAAATATCTGACCTGGGCATGGCTGAGAGTTGCAGTCCTGATACTCGACCGGAGCTCCGCTGCAGGCGAACGGCGTACTCTTGCCATCCGGTGTCATACAGGAACGCTTGCGTGTGCGGAAGCCTTTGGAACACTCTTTGGAACATGCAGACCACGTTTCCCATGATGACCAGGCGGCTCCTTGCACTCGTGTAACGGGTCGACCCATTCTCAACAAGTCGTCAACTAGACCTACAAACATGAAAGTGTACATATAGTGCTAATTAAAATAGAACTGATATCGCAATATGGCTCAGTGGGATTATCAAATTGCAAAGGCTGGGATTTAATTAAAGGGGTGGTTGATTATGATTTCACTTTTTTAAATTTAGTGTGTGATGTTGCTGTTTGAGCATAAACAACATCTGCAAAGTTACGATGCTCAAAGTTCAAAGCAAAGGGAGATATTTACTTTTAAAGAAATCACTTTTTAAGGACTACAACAAACGGCTGGTAGGGACTACAACAAGCTTCTTTATGGGTTAGTGACATCACAAACCCCAAAATTTACATAAACCATGCCCCCGGGAACAAAGGGGGTGAGGCCATGTTGAGAAGAGGAAGAGTTGTTGTAGTAGAGCACATTTGAGAGTCTGCTCAAGCTGTCTTTTCACAATTATTGCAATACAGTACGTAACACAAATGCAATAGCATGTCATAAAAGCAAGATGACAACATAAGTTATAACCATAATTAAACTAAACTACACCTGTTCTATCTCCATGCAGCAGATATTCTCTGGCTCTGAAGGCATCTTACAACAGTTCCCACATGAGCGATTTATAGATCATGACAGAATATGCTAATCAATGACTTGAAGATAGTTAACTCCACATCAGCTACATACACTCACCTAAAGGATTATTAGGAACACCTGTTCAATTTCTCATTAATGCAATTATCTAATCAACCAATCACATGGCAGTTGCTTCAATGCATTTAGGGGTGTGGTCCTGGTCAAGACAATCTCCTGAACTCCAAACTGAATGTCAGAATGGGAAAGAAAGGTGATTTAAGCAATTTTGAGCGTGGCATGGTTGTTGGTACCAGACGGGCCGGTCTGAGTATTTCACAATCTGCTCAGTTACTGGGATTTTCACGCACAACCATTTCTAGAGTTTACAAAGAATGGTGTGAAAAGGGAAAAACATCCAGTATGCGGCAGTCCTGTGGGCGAAAATGCCTTGTTGATGCTAGAGGTCAGAGGAGAATGGGCCGACTGATTCAAGCTGATAGAAGAGCAACTTTGACTGAAATAACCACTCGTTACAACCGAGGTATGCAGCAAAGCATTTGTGAAGCCACAACACGCACAACCTTGAGGCGGATGGGCTACAACAGCAGAAGACCCCACCGGGTACCACTCATCTCCACTACAAATAGGAAAAAGAGGCTACAATTTGCACGAGCTCACCAAAATTGGACAGTTGAAGACTGGAAAAATGTTGCCTGGTCTGATGAGTCTCGATTTCTGTTGAGACATTCAGATGGTAGAGTCAGAATTTGGCGTAAACAGAATGAGAACATGGATCCATCATGCCTTGTTACCACTGTGCAGGCTGGTGGTGGTGGTGTAATGGTGTGGGGGATGTTTTCTTGGCACACTTTAGGCCCCTTAGTGCCAATTGGGCATGGTTTAAATGCCACGGCCTACCTGAGCATTGTTTCTGACCATGTCCATCCCTTTATGACCACCATGTACCCATCCTCTGATGGCTACTTCCAGCAGGATAATGCACCATGTCACAAAGCTCGAATCATTTCAAATTGGTTTCTTGAACATGACAATGAGTTCACTGTACTAAAATGGCCCCCACAGTCACCAGATCTCAACCCAATAGAGCATCTTTGGGATGTGGTGGAACGGGAGCTTCGTGCCCTGGATGTGCATCCCACAAATCTCCATCAACTGCAAGATGCTATCCTATCAATATGGGCCAACATTTCTAAAGAATGCTTTCAGCACCTTGTTGAATCAATGCCACGTAGAATTAAGGCAGTTCTGAAGGCGAAAGGGGGTCAAACACAGTATTAGTATGGTGTTCCTAATAATCCTTTAGGTGAGTGTAAATTCATCAACTAACCATTCAGAAACATCCTGTCACATTCTACATGTTGTCACTTCTTCTTGAGTCTCTCCATCATTGTCCGACTCCGGTTTGAACATAAAAGGCTGAACAGTTTCTGACCTTTTCAGTGCGTGTCTACGTGAGGTAATCGGAGCTGCTAACTCGCGCTCTTGAAGCTCCGCCCTCTTCTTGAAAGGGGGCCGGGAGCAGCAGCTCATTTGCATTTACACACACACAAAAACAGCACGTTTTTGCTCACCCTCAAAAAGTAACAATTTTAACATGCTATAAAAATGATCTATGGGGTATTTTGAGCTAAAACTTCACATACACACTGGGGACATCAGAGACTTATTTAACATCTTGTAAAAAGGGCCATTATAGGATCCCTTTAAATAACTATATGCACTGCGTGTTTAAGAGATGAGCGTGACACTGTGTTCTTACACATGAGCGGCTCATGATGATGTTTCAGAGTTTCAGAGCGTCTAGTTCACAGTACTCCCAGTTTGGGTCGCTTTAACGTGCATTTGGGAATGCAACATGCACCAACCATCTTCCCAAACTTGTAATGAAAAGTCCTTACAGACCGGCAGGTGTCAACGAAAGAGTTTTCCATCAAAATAACAGTTTGATAGTTTGAAAATAAAGAACTTAAGACAGCCATAAATATTAGTATTGTAATTTTACAGTTGTATTGTAAAATAAAAGTTTACTAAAAATAAAAATGTAATTTACTAAATTTACTAATTAAATAATGTACTAATTTGAGTTTGTGTGTGTGTTTGTGCGTATGTGTGTGTGTCTGTATGTGTGTGATTGTGTGTACATGTTTTTCTATCCCGGTGGGGACTTCAACCTGAATGCAGACAAACTCATGGGGATTTGTGTCACCGTGGGGACCTAAATTGAGGTCCCCATGAGGAAACAAGCTTATAAATCATACAGAATTATTTTATTTTTTTTAAATGTAAAAATGCAGAAAGTTTTGTGTGATGGGTAGGTTTAGGTTTTAGGTTAGTGTAAGGGGAGAATATACAGTTTGTACAGTATAAAAACCATTACGTCTATGGAGAGTCCCCACAAAGTTAGCGAACCAGACGTGTGTGTGTATATGTGTATGTACCGTCAGTCTCACAGACAGCAGTTCCGTCAGTGGTGGGACAGAGGCGAGTCTCTAACTTGCGTTTCCCGAGCTGCAGGTCGTGAGGGTCGGCGAGAAGAGCCCTGCAGGTGTACCTGACCCTCTGCTCCTGTCTCGCCCCCATTTGAGTCACATTAACAGGGTACCAGGGTGTCCACGGTGTGGTCCGCCTCACCTCAGCACACGCGTCCAAATTACACGCCTTATACTCCTGGATGCAGTAACACACACATGATAGATGCTAATGAGAGTCTAGTTTTCAAATAAATCTCTTTTCATTCCTCTTTTTTTTTTTTGTTATTAGGGGTTTTGTTGATTTTATATGACTAGTTTAAGACCCTACCAGAGGGCAACCAGGACAAGTGTTGCCATTCTCGCAGGTTCGAACACGGGATTGGACTCCACCACCACAGGCAACGCTACATTTGGACCAAGCATTCCAGGAGACCCAGGACACCGGAACAGGACATGGATTCTTTTCGTTACACAATCTGAATCACACAAAAATGAACGATTCATCTTCCAGTCACTTCAAACAAACACTTACACGCTTATGTAGTTGGTTCTTTTTAAGGCTACACAACTTTTAAAATCAGAATAGATTTTCAAACACTAGGCATCATACACTTGCCAACTTTGTAAATGGTTACAGAGAAAAACTGGGCATCATACTCTAAACAGACCTTCAAGTTGTTCAGAACACAACAAACTCACACTGAAACATGTGCCTCGTAATATGTGTTATGATCGTATTATGTGCCAGAGAAACAAGCGCACAGCCATCTCTAGAATTATGTCGAAGAGTAATTAGCTGGATTTACTTAAAGAGGATTTACTTATTGTAGAGTTAATGAAAGTTATGATGAGCATTGTAATGTTTGGAGCGGATGTCATAACTAATGTCAGTAGACCGGTAAGATTTTAAAAAAACGAGCGTTTCATTCATAAATCAGCAAGATCTTACCTTCATACTCTGGAAATACAAACCGCAAGACAGAACACGGAGCACTGAAAAGGGGCGGGGCTACACAAGATCTATGCGTGTTCTAAAATCACTCAAAATATCAACCATGTTTGATATCTTCCAAATGGATGAAATCAAATTCTAAAGCTAACAATTCTGAGTCTGTGCCCATCATTAACTATGTGATTTTCTGAAAAATCTGTTAACTCAGTTTCATACTGTCCAAAATCTGCAGACTGGCTCTTAAGGGGCCGTTCCCACAGAACGCATTTTTCCATTCCACTGCACTACTTTTCCATTGTTTTTCTATGTAAACATGTGTTGGACGTACATCTTTAACTGTAACACTAGAGTCTCATGTCTTATGCAGCATCTCACACGACACAACGTTCTAAAAAAGTGCGCTCAATTTAAAAGAAGTTCTTTGCGCTTTTTTCGTTCCACTGACCTGCATCTTGCGTTTTTATCAGCAAAAAACGTGTCCTGTGTGAACCAGACCTAAGAGCGTTTTTTGTAGCAAATTAAATATCAAATCAAAACCATACAGCACAGCCTTAAAGTCCATCTTTCTTCTTGTCTCACCTCTCCTCTCGTGCCTGACCTACGCATATGCGTCCTCCGTGTCGGGGTGCTGGGTTGTTGCAGGACCGCTGACGGACCTCAAATCCAATGCCACAACTGGTGCTGCATTCGGCCCAGGACGACCAGGGAGTCCAGCCTCCATTCCTGAACAAACAGAAGCAGGAGTTAGCATGGATACCACACAATAACACAATCTGGGTACCTGTAGGTCAGCAGGTATCTTATCTGCACTACATTAAAGAGACCATATTTGATATCATTTATTTCCTTGGGTCAAAATGTAGTTTTTCCATGACTATTTGCCACCTTCTCTCTGACCATTAGAATAAAACAGGCTTACACTACCATTCAGAAGTTTTTTTTTGTTTTGTTTTAAATAAATTAATACTTGTATTCGACAAAGGAGTAATGGAGTAATGATGCTGTGTACATGGCAGCTGCTAAATGCAGTATAGGAGTTGATGTGGAACAAATTATTGTTGTCCATACTTTCCAGGGTTATTTTAATATTATTGATATAATACTATAGTATTTATTAATATGTTGAATTAGCTTTTATTATTATTAGCTTAATTATGGTATAGTATGGTAGTTTTTAATATTTATAATATTAATATTTTCCCAATATTTATATTTTATTTCAGCTTTATTTTAATTACACAGAACGGTTTTAATAGTTTTAGTTTTACTTAACAATAACAACATTGACACTTTCTTCCATGGAAATGTTTTTGTCCGTATAATGAAAGTAAATGGGGTCCAAAACCTCACCGACTTTCATCCTGTGTGAAAGGAAGTCATATGGGTTTTAAACAATATGAAAGGTAGGGTTGGGACACAATCTTTGCAATGTTGCAAAGTTTGAAAAGTTAGAGTGTTTATTTCAAATGATCAAGAAAAACCTGGGTTTCCTTTAATAACCACTTTCATAACAAGGACAGTCCCTCTGGAGCTACCTGGAGTCCAATGACTTCTAAGGGCCTGATAATGACTTCGCAGGATTGTGATCACAACTTTAGAGCTGTTAGGTAACATCAGGTTTATTAAACTTAACAGTAGCGTTCTGACAAAGATGTATTAGCAGCTCATTACTCAAACTGTATATCATTTATTATAGATCTGCTACAGCTGAAGGATCCTGCCACAGCTGCTGTTCTTTTGTTATACTGAAACATTACGTCCTGTACTGAAACACCCAGACCTGGTGATGTGTGTGTTCAAACAAGCTCTCTAGGTGAAGAAATAATTGGAACATTCATTCAGTGACTGCAGGATAATAGGACATGCAAAGAAGGAGCTGCTGTGCCAGAACTGCTGCGTCAGCATCTTGTAGTTAATGAATAAAGCTGCACGTTACACGCGGCACGTCTGTATCAGTGTTCGGGATTGATGGACTCAAGGCCTCATTCTCTGCAGCTGTTAGCGTTGGGTGGTTCCTTTTTTCTCACGGAAGAGCTGAACCAGAGGGAATAAAAGAGTCACACTTTTATGTGCTTTGACACTTTGATTGGCTGTGATTGAAGACTTCAGGCTGATCGCTCTGGGTCTCATATATCACTCTAGCCACACTGTTTACACCTGCCACTTCAATATGAGAAGTCCCAGATTTTAAAAGGCTAGTTCATCCAAAAAAAAAATTCTGCCATCTTTTACTGACTCTCATATGCTTACCCACCCCTATGACTTTCTTTTCTGTGCAGTGACAGTGAATAGGGGGATGCTATCAAACTTTTTAAAAAAATCACACAGATGCATCACCATATCCATTTGACTCGGTTGGGGAGTAGCCAAGTACAAGTTGCTTGACAGTAGCTCAGTTGCTTTTAAAACATTGTAGCTTTTCCAGTAGCTAACAATTTTTTTTCCAGCAAGTAGCAGTGTAGTGTGACCAAAAACCACATTCCATCACAAACTAAAATTGTGAATTACTGCCATCTGCTGTTATATCACGTCGCTTGTGGCTTACGGTTCACTGAGAAGAAATCATCTGATGATTACGTAAAGGAGGGGTGGGTTGATATTTCACATGAATCAACTAGTAAAGGTTACACTTTTGTATAAAATCTATGCAAACCAAAGATAAAACGCTGTCTGTGTCAAAGACGAGCACAAATTTAAGATGAGTAATACCATTTTAAACTGATTCATTATCCTGCTTTATTGCACTCTATCAAATGTCTGTTTGTCAAAACGTCAAATGTATTTCTGTTTTAATTATAATGATGAATCAGTGTTTCCCATTTATTACACTAATCTGTCCTGCCACAATTTCGTATTGAACCTAAAAGATCACTAACGTTGTGTTTTGAGCCATTGCTTTAGCAAAGCATCTGTCAATCGAACAGAAAACAAATGAGCAATATAGCTTAGTAACACGGCGAAGGTTATGATTTATTTAAATAGGTATATAGCTTAGTTTGTTGCAGCGGGTTTCAGAGCGAAGCGCACAGTGTTCACGCAACAGCTCATGATTCACATCTCAGAGAGGCTCCGTTCACAGTAAATGCCAGGCAACATAGTCTATTTTAGTTTATTTTTAATAAAATGAGACACCCATTTATTAGTCAAACCTATCTCAGTGGAGAAGAACTCAAATACTAATCAATGAAAGTGCAAAAAAAGTGGTCACATGACCTACAGGGGTCCATTTTGTGTCCTGTTTCAGCACGTCACATGGCTCCATATTTTCTCCAATGAAAAGTGCATTTTACACTAATTTGCATCCAGTTAATCACCCACAAAAAAGCACTTAAAAAAGGTATAAAACACAACTGCCAGATGATGAGGGTGAGAATGGGGTGTCACACTGTGATGAGGAAGATGAGTTCATAGTGACAATCCGGCAGGGAGAAAGTGAGAGCGAAGATGGAGATGAGGATGAAGATGGATGTGATAACTTGATGAAATGATGGTTTGGTAATACTTGTGTTCCACGATGGTACAATGTCGCCTGAGAGCCACAGCTGGATATGAAATGTTATTTTTTATTAAATATGAAATTTGTAATACATTAAAAACTGGTTAAAGAAATTGATGTTTTCAATAAATATATTTATTTTTTCTACACTAAAATGTTTTAATTTATTTCCGTTGAGGTACAATGTTGCCTTAAGGCAACAAATTTTTAAAAAACAAATAAATTAAAAAATAATGAAAAATGTTTATTGATATATTGTTATAGTGTCCAATTTTAACAATTTTCCTCATTGATATCATATTGCGTACCATAGAGGGTTAAAACATTCTAATACAACAATTATTCAGTTTGCAATATACCAATATTGCAATACCAGTTTGCAATATATAAATAAAAACAAAACTTTGTCTTTGACTTGTGTGCTATATTTCAAGTCTTCTACGTGCTGTGTGCAAACAACAGCTTTCAAATATAATAGCATTCAAAAGTTTTGGCTCAGTGAGATTTTTTTAAAATAAATTATTACTTTTATTCAGCAAGGATGCATTAAACTGATCAAAAGTGACAGTAAAGACATTTATTATGTTACAAAATATTTCTATTTAAAACAAATGCTGTTTTTGTAACTGTCTATTCACAAAATATATTAATGTTTTCAACATTTATAATAATCAGAAATGTTTCTTGAGCAGCAAATCATCATATTAGAATGATTTCTGAAGGATCATGTGACACTGAAGACTGGAGTAATGATGCTGAAAATTCAGCTTTGATCACAGGAATAAATGACATTAATATATATTAAAATATATTACAATAGAAAACAGTCATTTTAAATTGCAGCCTTGGTGAGCATGACTTCTTTCAAAACATGAAAAAATCTAATAGACTTGAATGATACTGTATTGCATATGTGCAAATACTGCTCATCAAGATATGGCATGCCAGGTTTGTTGTCAGTGATGCAAAATGGCATGGTTCTCATGTGCCTAGTAACCAATCGCAACATGACAAGTTTGAATAAGCAGGGTGCTTGTATTAGGGTGATTTTTTGGCTTTAATAAGCGTGGTCACTATCGTGGTCATTGTAAGGAAAAGACTGGGTTAGTACAGTAAGTGTACCTGGAGCAGTTGGCCACCTCTATGTTGGCCCCGACACACTTCATCCCTCCACACTGGGGTCGAGGGTTATCACAGGACCGAGTGCGACACTGACATGTGCTGGTGCCTTCCCCTCCGTCATCATGGTTACAAGCCTGCCATGGTGACCAGTGGCCAAAGCCACCATCTTGGGTGAGGTTCCGCTCCTGCAAATTTAAACGCAAAGACAATATACTACAGGGGAATAGGGTACAAATTTAAACTAACAGATATCACCATACCTTCCCTGGTTGATTAATCACAGTACATTATGACAATTGTTTTGTATTACACGTTTTCTGAAATGTTGTTTAAAATGTAAACAAGTACAAGTATAAGCAATTTTATCTATTCCATGTTATTCCTGATCAGAAGCTTCCATAAATATTTAGTTTAGTTAAATGGTGTGAATCAAAAATATTTAGTCACACATACTCGGCAAGTTGTAACCATTTTATTTTTGAATATCCTTTAGCTCCAAGTTATTTTTACAGTAACATCACTGATCAAGACTGGCGAGACAACAAAAGCAACTCTAGGAATGATTCCTGTGCTGCAGCCAACAGACATTCTGCAAAAGTTTGGGGAAACACTCACTAACTGTCAAAGTCATTTGTTACTATGGAAAAAGTCAAGTTGTTACTATGGAAACTGGTTATTAGCATGATAGAAAGTACTTTTAGTGCATAGTATAAGTATACAACTTGGGACAAAGCTAAAGCTTCCACAGTGTTGTAGAAAATGAGGTTTGTTTATTATTGCTCATCTGAGGACACCAATCATCAAAGATAATAGGAAATTTGTGATGTCTAATTATGGACCTAATGAAGTGTCAAGAGGGAACAGGAGTGACATTGGCCAGCTGTCGTGCAGAACACCAGCGTGTAATTGACACTGTCAGATGGAGCGTCTGGATCAGATGGGTTAACCTTCAGGCTCTTCATTACAAATTTGATTCTTCATGACCAGCGCAAAAATTCATAAGAGATTGTTGGTGTACTCAAAGAAAGTTGTTATGAATCTGGACTTCAGAAGCTCTGAGGTGTTACGGCGAGAAGACGTACAAGAATCTGAGCTTGTGAGGTGCCGTCAAAAGAGCTCACTGCAGAAATATTTACATTTTTTGTTTATTTGTTTATTTAAAAAAAGTTATGTTCTGATCTATTATTCTCTCTTACTGTTATATTTTTCAATGTTTCAATGGAATTACAAAGTGAAACTATTGCAGGTGTTTTATATTTCCATTTTTATATTTTTAAGTGACATTATTTGGTAGTCGGGGTGAGGTGGAGAAGATTTTTTTAAAAGGTTTCTTTTCTGCGTTATGAGATATTGGCTAAAAGTGTGTCTTACAGGGCACTTTGTGATGTCTTGGATCCACTGGCTCATGTTGGAACTGTCCTCAATTGTCGTACAGCGCTTCTCTTTCCGGTCCCAACCGCAGTACGGATCCCTGGCGCCCAGACAATCCCTGCGGAAAAACACACAAATACAAACACTCACAAATCAATGACAAAGTCTTAATAAATACCACCATGAAGCCATGAAGAGTATGTTGTGGGAACTTAACAAGAGAGAAAAAGGAGAGAAAGAGAGACTGGGATGCAGTTTAATTCTACAGGATACAGCACAGCTTTATAATGAGGAATAAATATCAGTGCAATTCAAGTCAAATTATCAAATAAATCAAATAAATTACATGATATGAATTAATTATTAAAGCTAATTCTGCCCTCTCTCTAATACTTGATGAACACTGAATCTATAGTTAATGTTTTGCAAATTTTGTCTATAATCTAAACATCACTTACATTGTCGAGATCCAAGTCAGAGATTGAGCTGAAGTGTAAATACAATCTAAGCATCTTATCAAAACATGATATGATCTGACTGTTACAGTAACTACAGAGAAGACACAACAAGCATTAAATCCTGCTCTGGGAGATAAAGAATATCTGAAAGCACCTCCGGTGATTTATTAGAGCTAACAGACTTATCCTTTTCTCCTCGTGTCCTTTAGGTTCAATCGAGTGCGACAGTGTTATTAATTCAGAAGCATCTTTCATTATTTTAAAGATGTGTCATTCTTGAGAAGGACATAAAGTTTTAAAAAAGCTATGTTACTAGTAAAATAGCAGCACATGCATACACTACCTTGCAAAAGTATGATTATTTTTGACAGAAAATTAACACTTTTATACAGCAAGGATGCATTAAATTTATTAAAAGTAATTTATAATGTTACAAAAGATTTATTTTTTAAATAAATTGTTCTTTTGAACAATTTTGAAGGTTTCACTGTTTTCAACATTGATAATAAAAAGAAATCAGCATATTAGAATGATTTCTGAAGGATCATGTGACACTGAAGACTGGAGTAACGATGCTGAAAATTCAGCTTTAAACACAGAAATAAATTATATTTTACAATATACTAAAATAGAAAACAGTTCTTTTAAATTCTAATAATATCTCACAATATTACTATTTTTAATCTAATGAATGCAGCCTTGGTAACTTTCAAAAACATTACAAATTCTTACCAAGCACAAACTCTTTGAATGGTACAGTATACAGTCATATTTTTCCCCAAAATCAAACATAATGTATCTCAGCGTCCTACAAACAAACTGAACATCAGTTTACTATATGAGAAAACTGCAAGTCATGTGCTGGAGATGCTAAAAGCATACAGAGAATAAATTTACATACATTAAAGGTTATATAAAATGATAATGACATGAATAAACACTTGCAGCTCAATCAGACTCTATAGATGAAAATTGGTATAAAATAATTAGAGTTATTTGCAACAATCTTGTAAAATCTGACCTTTTGCCACCTGTGTGTACGTGTGCGTGGGGAAGAATCTGTAATGAAATGACTGCTTTCCATCGCATCGGTATGCTAAACACTGAGCGGCTTCACAAACACATTTCATCACGTCCAGTAACAGCGTCTAATATCAAATGTGTCTGTCTTGTGTACCTTGGAGTGTTGCGCAACAACATCTGCAGCAGGAATTTAGGGAGAGAGTCTAGTCCTCACATAATGACACTCTTCTACGTCTAAAGTAATTACCGCCACCCTTGAGTCATAAGCACACGCATGCCGCTTAACTGACAGATCACATGGAAAACCTCTTCTGACGTGACATGCTGGATGAAGGTGAAAAACAAACCCTTTTTAAACTTCTCTGATGTAACATGGTGTATTTTAAATATGGTGACATGCTACATCAGAGCTTCAAGGCATTTAGCAGATCGGGAAAAAATGTTTTGCTTGATTTTATAACTCCATTTAACATGTTTTAGGGTACAAAATCCAGCTCAGAAGCCCAATTCATCCATGTTGAGTCTAGAAGGAGGCCATTACTTTATGGATCTGATATCTAATTAGATCTGTAATGTAAATGCAGTCATTTCCTGTGAGGTGTGATGCATGCATTATATATTTTTAATGACGTTCGACAATTTATAGATGTTCTATTCATAGCAGTGACGGAGAACACGAAGCAGCGATTTTTTAAAATGACCTAGTTCATCACTTGTCTGCTTCTCGGCCAGTGGAGGAAAATTTATGAGATAATAATATCTCTGACTGCTCATAAGTACTGTCATTCACTTCATCTCCTCGAGCTTCACTTCCTGTCTGGCTCCAAGGGCATTAGACGGATATTTTCTGTAATCAGCCTTCGCCGTAATTTAACAGCATTTGTTCGTGTAGATCAAATGGGTCAAAATGGGTCAAATTGGGCTCCGGCAATTTAGTGGCTTAAGGAGTTCTGTAGTGATACTATGTGAATGTAACAGTTAAATCATGTTCAAGGTTAGGACGCTCTGACCTCCGGAGTCTGTCGTCAAAGAGTTTCAGTCAATCACAAAGGAATCACAAAGTTCTGAAGAAGTTAACGCAATTATTCCACATGATGATGGAGTTGAAAATCCTGTTGCATTCAGCACCAAATAAATCACTTGCCGCCATTTTTTTAATCTCCTAGTAGCCTATTTTATTTCTGGTGAATCTTAAGCCATTCAACAGTTTAGGGTCAGTATGTTTTTTGGTCTCATGCATTAACTAACATGAACTTACAATGAGCAATATTATCTTACAGTATTTATTAACCTTTGTTAATGTTTGTGTATACAAATGTTCGTGTTCATGTTAGTTCACAGTGCATTAACTAATGTTAACAGATACAACCGATAAATTATGATAAATTACATTTTAAAATATATTCACATAGAAAAGTTATTTTAAATTGTAATAATATTTAACAATATTAGAGATTTTTCTGTATTTTTGATCAGATAAATCAGCTTTGATGAGCAGAAGTATGGCTGTGCGATACGGCCAAAAAAAATCATATCTCTGTATTTTTTGTTTGAATGGCGATATACCATTTTTCGCCAATATACCATTCATCTCGGTATTTTCTACTTAGACAAAAAAAAAATCTGTATTTATTTTAAAAAATGTATTTTACATCCTGCCCAATGTTGTCCTACAAACAATGTTCATATTGAAGGCTATGAAAACATGTAGTAAATGTAAACATGTAGGCTGTGCTATATATTATGTGCAAAAAAGGGTTAAAATCACATTACATTCTAACATTACAATCTAAAAACAAAAATAATGATTTTATTTTTAAATTCACTAAACTAAAAATGAAAATAAATACAAACAAAAGCACAGACTAAATAGCCTACATTTGATTACCCCATTACAGCTATCATAAAAATGCACTTACTTATTATAGCAATGTGTATATTTTAGTCAGAATTATTGCGCTCCTATTCTATTGCACTCCGTCTGTTCCGCACATGCACCGCTCGTTCACTGAAGTCTGTAAAGTTTAGCGGAGATTCGCTTGCTGAAGACTCCTGACAGCAAAATGGAAATATTTGCATGACTTTCTAACATTTACAGATGGAGAATATACCTGTGAAATGTAAGTTATGCACTAAGGAAAACACTACATCTCAAACACATTAAACAGCACAATATACAGTATCTATCTGTCAGCACATGTATCTGTCAGAGCATATGACGGGGCAAGCCGCTTTAAACTATGCGTGTTATATCCTACCAGTTATTTTAAAGCCCTTAATATAAATCATGTCTCATGTTTAGGACAAATTAGATGATGCACTTTCCCCGCAGCAGCTCACTCTGTGTCCTCCTCTATTTTTCAGATGCGCTCGTATCCAACTACTATATATCGATATAAACGGTATTGCCTCATTCCATATCGTTTATTAAAAATATACCGCCCAGCCCAAAGCAGAAGAGACTCTAAAAACATTAAAACAAAGTAAACACTGATTTTCCAACTAGTTGGCTATTACTTTAGAAATTGTTGCAGTTTTGCATGTACAAACCCGATTCCAAAAAAGTTGGGACACTGTACAAATTGTGAATAAAAAAGGAATGCAATAATTTACAAATCTCATAAACTTATATTTTATTCACAATAGAATATAGATAACATATCAAATGTTGAAAGTGAGACATTTTGAAATGTCATGCCAAATACTGGCTCATTTTGGATTTCATGAGAGCTACACAATCCAAAAAAGTTGGGACAGGTAGCAATAAGAGGCCGGAAAAGTTAAATGTACATATAAGGAACAGCTGGAGGACCAATTTGCAACTTATTAGGCAACATGATTGGGTATAAAAAGAGCCTCTCAGAATGGCAGTGTCTCTCAGAAGTCAAGATGGGCAGAGGATCACCAATTCCCCCAATGCTGCGGCGAAAAATAGTGGAGCAATATCAGAAAGGAGTTTCTCAGAGAAAAATTGCAAAGAGTTTGAAGTTATCATCATCTACAGTGCATAATATCATCCAAAGATTCAGAGAATCTGGAAAAATCTCTGTGCGTAAGGGTCAAGGCCGGAAAACCATACTGGATGCCCGTGATCTTCGGGCCCTTAGACGGCACTGCATCACATACAGGAATGCCACTGTAATGGAAATCACAACATGGCCTCAGGAATACTTCCAGAAAACATTGTCGGTGAACACAATCCACCGTGCCATTCGCCATTGCCGGCTGAAACAAAAAAGAAGCCATATCTAAACATGATCCAGAAGCGCAGGCGTTTTCTCTGGGCCAAGGCTCATTTAAAATGGACTGTGGCAAAGTGGAAAACTGTTCTGTGGTCAGACGAATCAAAATTTGAAGTTCTTTTTGGAAAACTGGGACGCCATGTCATCCGGACTAAAGAGGACAAGGACAACCCAAGTTGTCATCAGCGCTCAGTTCAGAAGCCTGCATCTCTGATGGTATGGGGTTGCATGAGTGCGTGTGGCATGGGCAGCTTACACATCTGGAAAGGCACCATCAATGCTGAAAGGTATATCCAAGTTCTAGAACAACATATGCTCCCATCCAGACGTCGTCTCTTTCAGGGAAGACCTTGCATTTTCCAACATGACAATGCCAGACCACATACTGCATCAATTACAACATCATGGCTGCGTAGAAGAAGGATCCGGGTACTGAAATGGCCAGCCTGCAGTCCAGATCTTTCACCCATAGAAAACATTTGGCGCATCATAAAGAGGAAGATGCGACAAAGAAGACCTAAGACAGTTGAGCAACTAGAAGCCTGTATTAGACAAGAATGGGACAACATTCCTATTCCTAAACTTGAGCAACTTGTCTCCTCAGTCCCCAGACGTTTGCAGACTGTTATTAAAAGAAGAGGGGATGCCACACAGTGGTAAACATGGCCTTGTCCCAACTTTTTTGAGATGTGTTGATGCCATGAAATTTAAAATCAACTTATTTTTCCCTTAAAATGATACATTTTCTCAGTTTAAACGCTTGATATGTCATCTATGTTGTATTCTGAATAAAATATTGAAATTTGAAACTTCCACATCATTGCATTCTGTTTTTATTCACAATTTGTACAGTGTCCCAACTTTTTTGGAATCGGGTTTGTAGAATTTTTGCCCAATCTTGCCTGATACAAGACAGCTGCTCAACAGTCCATGGTCATCAGTTATCTGATTCTCCTTTTCATGATGTGCCATACATTTTCAATAGGACACCGATCTGGACTGCAGGCAGGCAGTCAAGCACATTCACTCTATGGTGTAGAGTTTCTAAAAAACAGATTGAATAGATGTATAGCTTTCTCCTTGTGTTACAGAGATTGGAGTTGCATTTCTTGATGCAACAAACTGTTAGGCGACAACGGTTTTCGAAAATACTCCTGAGCACATGTGGCTAGATTTAACACAGTAGCATGAGAATGTAATGCCGTCTGAGAGCTCAAAGGTCACGCACATTCAATGGAGGTCTTTTGACTTTTAGAGTGAAAGGAGTTTTTTTTTTTTTTTGGAGTGTGTTTCAGCCATCAAAATCAAAATTTGTTTATATCTACAAAATACAATTAATTTGGCCAGTGAAAACAAATCACAGATTCATGATTTTATTACATTTTACAAAATGTTTCAACTTTTCTGGAATTGGGGTTGTAGTTCTAGTGTGTGCATGTGTGCAACTCACTGTTCAGTTTTGTAGTTGGAGCATCTCTCCAGAGGGATCTTCAGCACTCTGCTGGGAAGTCCCACGAAAAGCGACCTATCGCTTTGCAGGATCTGTAGGTTTAGGATTGGCTCCTGCATATTATCTGGGAGAATGTTCATCTCCTCCAAGTAACATCCACGCAGACTCTTATTATTTGTGGACAAGGCCTTAATGATGGTGCCGTGCTCTGATTGGTCAATGAAAGAAAACAGCTACAATTAGAAGCACAAGTACTTCTAAACATCCCTGCTGAAAAATCCCAGCATTGCTGGTCACCAGCATAAGGTATGTTTTGCATGCTGGGACTAGCATGGGATGCTGGGTGCTGGTTCCCAGCTTGAGAATCAGGAGTGCTGGACCATAACCCAGCCTGGACCAGCAAGGAATTCATGCTGGTATATGCTGAATTTTCAGCAGAGACAATGCTTTGAAGGCATGCATGTCAGATTTCTCTGCCTCCCTTACCTGTGCCGATGTACATGACGTGGTAAAGCATGTCCCTCCCCTGAACAATGTCCACAGCCAGTCTGGAGTAACGGATGTTGTCTTGCATGACCAGAGGATCTGTGGAGATGGGCTGAACCACCTCGCTCATGAGAAAGAGCCGCTGGGCGTCTTGAAGACTGCGCTCCGTGAGATTACCGCCTGGACCAGAATCATTCACTGTCCCACACTGGCAGAGAGAAAACGGATGTTACAGGAAAAAAAACTATTTGAGTACTGTATTTGGTGCCAGAAACCTTGAATAAAATTGTAAGTTGGCTTTGAGGGAAAAATAAAATGCTGCAGCAATTAATTTCCTTCACCTGAAAATTTGGGATGGGATTGGGAGTGGAAAGCCAGCTGGTCCGAGGGTTCTCCTGATAACGAAAGGGTCCGTTAAAGGCCTGCGTGATGGCACTGAGGTTAAACGCACACACTGCTGACGCAGCAATACTGTTCCTGTGAAGAGAAATGAGAGAGGAAGTGAAGCTGTGAATTCTACATTAAAAATAGAAATAGAAAAACAGTAACATTCAAAAGTTTAGGGTCAGTAAGATTTTGTATGTTTTTGAAAGAAGTCTTATGCTCACAAGACTTTACATGTGATCAAAAATACAGTAAAAACAGTAATATTGTGAAATAGTATTACAATTTAAAATAAATGTTTAGTATTTGAGTATATTTTAAAACATTTCACCGTGACACACATCCTGTAACGCAAAGCTGAATTTTCAGCATCATTACTCCAGTCTTCAGTGTCACATAATCCTTCAAAAATCAAATGTGCTGACTTGCTGCTCAAGAAACATTTCTTGAAATTAGGGCTGCACGATATATCATTTTGGCATCGATATCGCAATGTGCGCATCCACGATATAGTCACATCGCGGGATGTGCGATGTCAAGTATAGGGATTTGATCCGTATGAGTTTGGGCCAGCTGCACCCCGGTTCAGAACGCATGTGATTCCCGGATTATTTGTTAAGTTTTTGCATGTGTTTTTAAGTCGAGTCAGGCATTAGGCGCAAAAGGGTTGTAACTCACGCAATGTTTTCTGTGCGCATACACATGAGCCGCGCACAAAGCACGTGAACGCTGAGTTCTCCTTTCGCTGCGAGTTCTGACCAATCACAACGCCAAATCCGCCGTTTTGTCCAACAAAGCAGTCAGGTGAGTTAGTAGATTAACGTTGGTGGACTTGAACTTGAAAAACGGTGTGTACTGTCTTTCCACAGTTGAAACAACATTTCTTCTAGTGTTCATTCATGTTTATTTGATGCTATCAATTAACTATAAAATATCTCTTGCACAGCCCTTCACTGGACACCAGAAGGCAAAAGCAAGAGAGGCAGACCAAAGAACACCTGGAGACGGACAGCAGAAAGAGAGCTGAAGAGCCTGAATCACACTTGGGGTACCATCCAGAAGCTGGCCCAGAACAGAAAGGAGTGGAGGACTTTTGTTGCTGCCCTAAATGCCAGTAGGCATAAAGGGCAGTAAGTAAGTAAGTAATCAATTAACTAGAAGGAAGAGATGATCAATTCACGAGCAGCTTTAACTGAGGCGCTATAGCGATCTGTCAAGACACATTAAAGAGCTACAAAACGGTATTTATTGTTTAAATGTCTTTAAAAATGACAAAATTTGAAAGTTGAGACTTTGTGTCCTCTTTGCTCCGCGATGTATTTTTCCCTGCGTGAGAACATGATGTGTGGCGTGGGAGCGCCATGGCTAGTCAGACATAGCAACAGTAACTAAAGGGGGTGGGTTTTTGAGCTCAAACGGACACGTTCACGCAAAATGAGTATCCACGTCAGTTATGTGTTGTAATTTATGTTTATATATCGCAATATATAATCGCAGAAAAACAAAATATCGCAATGTAAGTTTTTTCCAATATCGTGCAGCCCTAGTTGAAATATATATTAGTGCTGTCAAACGATTAATCACGATTAATTACATCCAAAATAAAAGTCTGTGTTTACATAATATATGTGTGTGTACTGTTTACAATTATTATGTATATATAAATACACACACATGCATGTATATACTTAAGAAAAAAAATTATATTTATATATAAAATATTTACATGTATTTCAGTAACTGATGAAGAATCCACTCACACATTGGTGGTGAAGATTCCGTAAATGAGATCTTGCTCAGGGAGGTAGAAGGTGCTCTGCAGCTCATGGTAGTAGAAGGGAACATCTCCAGAGCGGGAACAGTTCAGTCGAGCCTTCATGAAGGTGGTCCATGTGTCTTCCAGCAGGAAACGACCACCAATGTCATTCTGACACACGCGGGCCACACGAGAGAAGACAGTCTTCCCACAATCCTGTTCTAATGCGTTCTCTCTAAGAAAGAGGTATGTGAAGCGGCCCACCTCATACGCAGAGACAAAGTGAGGTTCTGTGGAGAGAAAGGGTGGACATCTCACTTTCAGTGACAGCGATGTGGTTTGACATGACAAAATATAATACTTTCAAAACACTTTTTTCAATACATAGCCATAAATAGAAGGGTTCCAAGTCACATTTCACCACAAAATCTGAAGAAAAAAATAAGCATTTTTCTTAAAGAAATTGATGAATATTTAACACTATTAAGATGACTGACTTGTGATATTATTTTCCCTCAACATTCTTTACATTTTATTTTCCGAATGGTGATTCTTATCACTGTAATACAGATTTTTTTTTTATCACAGTAGAAAAATACTGCAATCATAAACAATGTATCTAGATGTTTAACTTTTGAATTTTTTTTTTTTTTTTAATTGGTGAATTCACTAATACAGTATTTTGTTACTGCATTACATACAATAAGCTAATATAATGTTTGTTTGTTTTTTTTAGTACAACAAATACTACCAAGAATATACAATTTAAGAATATAGGTCAAAATGAGCTTAATTGTCATGAAAATTATGTCACAATGCAAAAAATGTCCTAAAGTAGGCCTAATTTTCTTTTAGAAAAATATAATTTCTTATCGAGGAATTTTGATTTTGGAATGCAATATGACCTAGATGTGTTCTTGACAGGTTTTGTAAGATAAGTGTGTGTTTTGTCCCACTGTACCACTGAGCCATTTGGAGTTGTACTGGGCGGTCCGCAGGGGCGGCATGTTCCCCAGACTGCGGTAAATAATAGGGTCACGGCTAGAGAAATCAGTCACTGTGGCCGCATAGACTTCTCCACTCTCAGTTATCATAGCTGTAGAGTTGTGTCGAGGGTCGTAGGGACAGCGCGCCACCCCGTTGATGGACTCCAGAACGCTCGCCACGTCAGTAATAGGGCGAGTCGTACAGATGGGCATGAAAGCATTAGTCCCACAGGTAAACAAACGGCTGCCGTTCAACAGGAGGACACGAACATAGTTCTGACACTCATCCTGAGAGGAGGAGAGGAAGTGAAGAAATATTTCATTTCACACACATATATAACATATACACATATACACTCAGAACTTTCATCCCTGGGTTCACCTCTCTCTTCTCACCTCTGTCTTTCCTTTGCTCTGGCAGGACCTCCTGGTGGTCTCGTCTACGCCCCATTCTGTGGCCTGCAATGAACAGCCAATTAACGTCACTGTAAGAAGTTAAGCTAATCGAGACATGCATCCAGTCCTGTTCTACACTAAAATTCCCACGCATCCTTTAACTCAGAGTTTCCCAAAGTGGGGGTCTGGCAGGAATTGAAGGGGAGTTGATGAAAAGCAAATAATTAATTAATTAAATGATAAAATATAAAAATCAAATAAAATAGTAATTTTGAAATGAAAACAAATCACTTACTAAAAAGATGAAATATTTTATTTGTTTACCTGCTTGTCATGTGACCATAGACTGTTAAATGGTAGTGAAGAAATATGAAATTATATTTTTTAAAAACAAATATTTATAAGAAATTAAGTCTATTCTTGCATTATTTCTATGAAAATTAAGCCCCACCACAATTCTCAAAAACAAATCTCATGCTCAATTTCTTTAGATAAAAATGTTTGCTAAATGACAAAAGCTAATTGTAAACATCATTACTGTAAAGTGAAAAAATAATGATATATTATTTAATTGTAAAGCATCTATACATTATAGTATGTTCGTAGTACTGCCTTGAATTCATGCTTTTCAAATTTAAAACATGATTGTATTACAGTAATTTTTTACTGTAATATAGTAAATTACTCTATTACAGTAATGAGAGTCCAATGAGAAGTTTATATATAGTGCCCTATTTAAGGGTATATGGGGCGATTTCGGACAAATTCCCATGAAGTGTCCAACACTCCACGCTTCATTATTTAGGTTAATTAAAGGAACACTCCACTTTTTTTGAAAATAGGCTCATTTTCCAACTTCCCTAGAGTTAAACAGTTGAGTTTTACCGTTTTCAAATCCATTCAGCCGATCTCCGGGTCTGGCGGTAGCACTTTTAGCATAGCTTAGCATAATTCATTGATTCTGATTAGACCGTTAGCATCTCGCTCAAAAATGACCAAAGAGTTTCGATATTTTTCCAATTTAAATGCAATGTGGGATTGAATGAGTGCACTCAATAACGTCCACTATGGTTTCGGACACCACTACAAATGGCTGTCCCCTCAAATCATGCCCTATTTGAGGGTATAGGGGGCGATTTCGGATTCAGCCTTAGTGCCAGTCAAGTTGGAAGTTACCTAGCTGGGGACTATTTTCAGGCGCTGCGTAATATCATTGAGCCTGCTGCACCCATGGTACTGCAGCAAAGTTCCTTGATTATTACGCAGGAATGAGAGTATAGTTCCTAGCCATATCGGTCTAGAAAATCACAAATTTTCATTTTCCGTCGGTCTTAGTATACGATGTAACCACAGAAGAGTCGAGTTTTAAATAGGAAAAATATAGAAACTCTTTGGTCAGTTTTGAACGAGATGCTAACGGTCTAATCAGATTCAATTATGTATGCTAAGCTATGCTAAAAGTGCTACCGCCAGATCCGGAGATCGGCTGAATGGATTTGAAAACGGTAAAACTCAACTGTTTAACTCTAGGGGAGTTGGAAAATGAGCCTATTTTCAAAAAAAGTGGAGTGTTCCTTTAAGTGCATCATCCGGTCATTTAAAGTTTTTCTATTTGGAATTTTCAGTGTGAAAACAATACTTACACTATTTATACTACCAAACGGCATAGATTATTAGTGCATATGTACGCAAACTGGGACACACCTACTGCAAAAGACGCAAGCGCATTTTCCGTGTTTACATTGAAAAACAATGAAAAAGTAGCGCAGTGGAATGGAAAAGCGCACTCTGTGTGAACAGCCCCTAAACATGCACTTCTAATGTGCCCTACAGCATGTGTTGTATACTTGTTTATTGTGTATTCTGTTGGATTATTGTTTTGCACTACATATACTGCTTTGCTGATATGTGCTATGCAAAATGACCTTTCTGTATATCATTGTCATGTCTGTATAGCATTGAATTATTGCCAGGACCTGAAGAGAAATGTAATTTCATTCTCCCATGTCTGGACTGAATGACAGTAAAGTGAACTTGAAGGTGAATGTGTATTTGCAAATGTTTGTGTTAAAGAAACTAACTAGCTAATAATATGATGGGAACATGTTACAATAAGGACTCATTTGTTAACACTAGTTAATGCATTCACTAACATAGCATTTATTAACCTTTGTTAATGTTAGTTAATCGTTCATGTTAGATCACAGTGTGTTAACAGATACAACTTTTGACCTTTTTAAATGTTTGAGATTAACATCAAGAATAATAAATGCAGTAGAAGGGTTGTTCATTGCTAGTTCATATTAACTAATGTTGTTAACTTATGTTACCAAATCAAACCTTACTGTAAAGTGTTACCAATGAAATATAGTTGCAATATTATGCCACCATAATTGAAATTAAAACACCATAACTTTACTATAAAACAGCACAAACTGATAAATGATGCAGTGCAGTATGAAATGCAATGGGATATATCTTGAATTACTTCTTATTTTTGTATTTTCCATTTTCATTTTAGTTAAACTTTTAGTAATTTTGTTGGTTTTTGTCCTTTTTTTTTAATTTTTTATTTCAGTTTTACTTTTAGTTAATTTAGTGCATTAAATTAATCTAAATGAGAAATGTTGCTTATTTATGTTTTATTTATTTCAGTTAACATTTCTTTTTTTCTCAGGTAACATTTTTTTATGGTTTTATTTTTAGTTTTAACTATAATAACCCTAGCGTGACATGGAAAAGTGTTATTGAAAGATCTCAGGTGTACTTCGAGTGAATATTTTACATCAAAGGGGTTCGGGAAGCCCTGCTTTAACTGATAAAACAGCACTTTAACATTTCAGATGAATCTGAAGGTTTCTGCAAACCTAGAACACTTTGCAGCAATGCTACAGAAACAATTGACATTGTAACACTCACAACTCACAGTGAAGTTGCCATTTTGCTTGTTTATTGTGCAGATTGCTTAGGAAACTGGATTCAGCACATTAACAGCTGTAGAGAGCAACATCAGCATGGACATTCTGCTTAAGACAGCAGAGCAGCGTGTTTTCATGTGGATGTGCAAGAAATATCTTAAGGACCCACTTTATATTAGGTGGCCTTAACTACTACAGTGAGGAGAACAAGTATTTGATACACTGCCGATTCTGCAGGTTTGTCCACTTAAAAAACATGTAGAAGTCTGTAATTTTTATCATAGGTACTCTTCAACTGTGAGTGACGGAACCTAAAACAAAAATCCAGAAAATCACATTGTATGATTTTTAAATAATTAATTTGCATTTTATTGCATGACATAAGTATTTGATACATCAGAAAAGCAGAACTTAATATTTGGTACAGAAACCTTTGTTTGTAATTACAGAGATCATACGTTTCCTGTAGTTCTTGACCAGGTTTGCACACACTGCAGCAGGGATTTTGGCCCACTCCTCCATACAGACCTTCTCCAGATCCTTCAGGTTTCGGGGCTGTCGCTGGGCAATACGGACTTTCAGCTCCCTCCAAAGATTTTCTATTGGGTTCAGGTCTGGAGACTGGCTAGGCCACTCCAGGACCTTGAGATGCTTCTTACGGAGCCACTCCTTAGTTGCCCTGGCTGTGAGTTTCGGGTCGTTGTCATGCTGGAAGACCCAGCCATGACCCATCTTCAATGCTCTTACTGAGGGAAGGAGGTTGTTGGCCAAGATCTCGTGATACATGGCCCCATCCATCCTCCCCTCAATACGGTGCAGTCGTCCTGTCCCCTTTGCAGAAAAGCATCCCCAAAGAATGATGTTTCCACCTCCATGCTTCACGGTTGGGATGGTGTTCTTGGGGTTGTACTCATCCTTCTTCTTCCTCCAAACACGGCGAGTGGAGTTTAGACCAAAAAGCTCTATTTTTGTCTCATCAGACCACATGACCTTCTCCCATTCCTCCTCTGGATCATCCAGATGGTCATTGGCAAACTTCAGACGGGCCTGGACATGCGCTGGCTTGAGCAGGGGGACCTTGCGTGCGCTGCAGGATTTTAATCCATGATGGCGTAGTGTGTTACTAATGGTTTTCTTTGAGACTGTGGTCCCAGCTCTCTTCAGGTCATTGACCAGGTCCTGCCGTGTAGTTATGGGCTGATCCCTCACCTTCCTCATGATCGTTGATGCCCCACGAGGTGAGATCTTGCATGGTGCCCCAGACCGAGGGAGATTGACCGTCATCTTGAACTTCTTCCATTTTCTAATAATTGTGCCAACAGTTGTTGCCTTCTCACCAAGCTGCTTGCCTATTGTCCTGTAGCCCATCCCAGCCTTGTGCAGGTCTACAGTTTTATCCCTGATGTCCTTACACAGCTCTCTGGTCTTGGCCATTGTGGAGAGGTTGGAGTTTTGGAGTTTGATTGAGTGTGTGGACAGGTGTCTTTTATACAGGTAACGAGTTCAAACAGGTGCAGTTAATACAGGTAATGAGTGGAGAACAGGAGGGCTTCTTAAAGAAAACCTAACAGGTCTGTGAGAGCCGGAATTCTTACTGGTTGGTAGGTGATCAAATACTTATGTCATGCAATAAAATGCAAATTAATTATTTAAAAATCATACAATGTGATTTTCTGGATTTTTGTTTTAGATTCCGTCTCTCACAGTTGAAGTGTACCTATGATAAAAATTACAGACCTCTACATGCTTTGTAAGTAGGAAAACCTGCAAAATCGGCAGTGTATCAAATACTTGTTCTCCCCACTGTATGTACTAACATTTAAATTAATAACTTGATACAATGCACTTATTGTGTACATACATGTTTTTACATTGTACTTACATTTTCAAAAATACCTGCATGTAATTATATCTGTAATTAATTTCTGTAGTTACATTTATAATTACACTGTTGACACTTCCCTTACATCTAACCCTACCCTTAAACTTACCCATACCACCACACCTGTCCCTAACTTTACCCGTATCCCACCTCAATATCAGCAAAAGTGTTTTGCAATACAATATGATACTTATTTTTTGATGTAAGTACATAGTAGTTAAGGCCACCTAATATAAAGTGGGACCTACCTTAAAATTTAGGACAAGCTTTCCTGTGCAAATCGGATAACTGAAATAGTTTTAATGGTTTGACTGAATCAATTTACAAAACATTCACCACTTAGCTGTAACAACCTTGTTTGCGAGTAAAACTGTGATGTTGGAATGATAAACACAGTGATAAACAACCGCATTTAAATATTTCATTACAAAAATTGTTAAAGGTCACACAGGGACTACTGTTTACTGGTGATTCAAACTAATTCGTAAATTGTTTACTCAAACCAGTTTAACGAACTGTCCGAACAAACAAACTCATTAAAGTGAAACTGTCAACATTCCTTTTACCTTTACACAACCATGACAACAAATTCAAACCTCTCCTGTTACTATGGTTTTGATTTACATTTAAAGAGGCAAAATAGCAGAACATCCTCTTAAAGCAGTAAAACTATGAAAGATATTCAGTCATGGGAAGCTCTTCCATGTGAAGAAGGTACCAAACACACAATAATAGAAGCCAAAAAGATCGAAGACTGAAAGTTTCGCTGCAAATACACAATATGACTCTATGGCGAGGCAGATGTGTGAAAGAGCAATTGTGTGACATTTAATTAGGGAACACTGGACGGTTTGTCCTAATCGCATTCATTTTCTTATCTGAAACTAAAACCCTTGAATGTGTTGTGTCACTAGTTTTAGACGTTCTTCCTCTCTTTTGTTCCTTGTCCCTCCCTTTCCTTTCGCAGGCTGCTTTGTCATGTTTATCTGTGTTGTCATTGCCTCAAAAATAATGATGTAGACCAGAGTCTCACACACACACACAGAGAGATACTATAGAATGAAATAATAACGATGATTTTGCATTGGCTGAGACCCTTGTGAGGATCCCAGCAGACCCTGAATAGAGTGAGAGGAGTGGAAAGGTCACAGATAAAACAGCTCTTCACAGATTAACGTTTGTGCCGGGGGAAGTTTTATGACAAAGATAATCAGCCAGATCTAGATTATTAAACTCACACTTTCACACATTAGGGTGAACCGGGTCAAACTTCATCCCAAAATCAAAATATACACTACAGTTCAGAAGTTTGGAGTCAATAAGACTTTTTTTTTGTTGCTGAAACAAATGAATACTTTTATTCAGCAAAGATGCATTGAATTGATCAAATATAACAAGTAAAGACATTTATAATGTACCAAAAGATTTCTATTTCAAATAAATGCTGTTCTTTTTAACTTTGTATTCAGCAAAGGAAAAACATATATCATGGTTTTTACACAAATATAATAAGAAATGTTTCTTGAGCAGCCAATCAGCATATTAGAATGATTTCTGAAGGATCATGTGACACTGAAGACTGGAGTAATGATGCTGAAAATTCAGCTTTGATCACAGGAATAAATTACATTTTACAATAAATTCAAATAGAAAAAAATAATTTAAAATTGTAATATTATTTTACCATTTTTACTGTATTTTTGAACAAATAAATGCAACCTTGGTGAGCAAAAACATGAAATCTTGCTGACCCCAAACTTTTAATATGAAAATATATATTTTTAAGAACTAATATATAATTATAAGAAAAGCTTATTTATGCATTATTTCCATTAAAATTAAGCCCCACCCCAATTCTAAAAAAAACTCCCATTCTCAATTTCTATGGATAAAAATGTTTGCTAAATGACAAAAAGTAAATGCAAATATCATTACTGTGAAGTGAAAAAGGTATATCATATAAATTGTAAAGTATCTATAGAGTATATTTGTAGTGCTGCATTGAATTTATGCTGATTTAAATGTAAAATATTATTGTATTACAGTCATTGTTACCAAAATATAGTAAAGAATTACTCTATTACAGTAATGAAAGTGCAAAGAGAATTGGAAAAAAGGGAATTACGAAAAAGTGAAATAATAAAAGAGCCCCATTACAGTGTGCGAGAGTTTATTTTGATGGCTCCAAATACAATTTTGCAGCAAACGTGCAATAACTGAAGTGATATACATGACTGACAGCTTGAAATGTAAAGACAACACTGTACACGGAGTGCTCAGAGACAGATAAACAGTTAATGGAATTAATTTAGTTTGACGTTCGTAATCTCGTTCCTATTGCCATTTGTAAATATTGTAAAAATGCAATTCTGAGCATTCTTTGAGTGCTTTCACTGTTTAGTGGTAGTTTGAGAAGTTTTAAGAGCAACATTGCATGTACTAAAAAAAAGAGGTTGAAGTATATATTTGATAAGTGACATCTGTGCTTCCTCACTCATGAAGCACCAGACGCTTCTGATGAGCACAAACCCATATACAAAGGAGCTGATTACACATCTTCTGACAAACTGCATCTGTTCATTTGACTTTTGCAGGCTACATTTCATTCTTGTTGTTTAGGAGAAAGAGAGAAACAAAGAGAGAGCCAGAGCGCAAAGTTTCAGAAATCAATCTAACTGTGTCTCTGCAGTCAGTCGCTGAACAACGAATGAAAGGAGTTCACTTGAAGAGCAGGATTCTCTGAAAAGATCTCGAGGGGTCAGATTTGCGTCACCTCTGGATGTTGAGGGGGTTGTGTTTTTTCTCCAACACACTCAAGATCTTCTCATCCTTGTCTTCCCTACCAGGCACAATCATTTGACCTTAGCTAAAACACTGTTATCTGCTCTCTCTATCTCTCTCTGCGATCTGTTAACATCTGGCTGACGCAGAACCATCATTACACCAGAAATATTTCAAGTGAGATATAATAAATCATTGACATGAGATCTAACAGATCCAAACCTCTTGTTATCAGTGTTGGGGGTAACACATTACAAGTAACATGAGTTACATAGTCAGATTACTTCTTTCAAGTAACTAGTAAAGTAACACATTACTTTTAAATTTACAACAAAATATCCAAGTTACTTTTTTAAATAATTAACACAAGTTACTTTGTCTTCCCATTTATTGACCGACAGCTCTCCTGTCCCCATGTTGAGAGAAATCGTAAGTACATAGGCGTTGTGTGAACATGATGGATATTGTTGTTCTAGAAGAATGTGAGCATGCATTTATTCATCACACTAGCACAAAAACAGATTCAGTATTCCTCAAAGTTAATAAAAACAGTGAAACGCAAACTCAGAATATTACGCAAACCTGCAATAATTAAATGTGTTAAATAACACAAATATACTTTATGTATTTCATCTCACTTTATTAACCAGTGTCATTGTTGCTGACCTTTGACGATCCAACTCAACCATACTAATAAGCAAAAATGACTTTAGATAAAACATCATATTTGATTTTCATTTTTTTTTGTTTTTATTGCTGAAGTAGTGTTGAACTTTCTTTCTCATGCGTCCTATTCTTCTGCGATCTAGAATGGCAGGACAGCTGAAAGGTTTGTTTGAGTTGCGCTCTCTACTGTACAGGTGTGAATTTGCATTTCCTTCAGCCTGAGGTTTATGCTTTTCACTTTTACTGTTAAAGGGCCTTTACATTTGCCAAAAATATAACTTTTTTTGTTATTAAAAAACAACGCAAGCCCAGCCCAGCAAAAGTAAAGTAACTCATTACTTTCCATAAATGCAATTAAAAGTAATGCAATTAGTTACTTTTTTAGGGGAATAACACAATATATTATTACTTTGTAACTTGTATTTTGTAACTTTCCAAAACACTGCTTGTTATCATATCTTTCATATACTGACGTGGGTGATGTGTGCAACTTTGTTAAATGTCAATGTCTGGAAAGGCCAATGATGAGTTTTGGTGTTCTGTATGTTTGACTAATGGAATACAGTGCAAGTTTTCAAAAATCAGTTTGAAAAGTCATTATTCTTGAAACTCAATTTGGTGATGCTAATGGTGCAGATTACACACATCTTTAATACGGCTGCATCTTTAAACTTCTACTTTAAGCAGTAATCTTCATATTACTGCACTTTTCAAATGTATTTATTGGTGAGTGTTACTTCAGGCACTTTAAATGTCCCAGCGTGGAGAAAGTAAAGTATAAAGTAAAGTAAAGCTAGTCTATAGCATTTTTTGTGTCATTTCCACTCAAGCTGTAATTTTGTCATTTAATTCATTTTTTAATTGTGAGAGTTTAGGATGCATAAAATGATAGCTATGAAATTATCTTAGCAAAGGATTATGCCTTTTTATTTAATTAATGTTTTTAAAATGTCATTTGCAGAATGAATGATGACTTGAGATGGACTGGAAATGACATTTGTTCATGATGGAGAAATTAAATATGTGGTTTTACTTATGGATCAGCATGATATGACAATTTTCCTCATACAATGTATGTGAAATATGTAAACTCTGAATAATATTTTTTTTCCAGAAGAGAGATGTACAGGACCGCAGTGGGGAGCTTGTCATACTGCCGTGTGTGTGTTTGAGTGTGTGTTTGCTCGGGGGGTGACTGTGGGTCACTCTTGTGGACACAGGGTCATGAGGTCACCCTAAATCACTGGATTCTGACAGATTCTTGTGAGATCTTCCTTCAGGGCATCACCCCCTCTCAGGGTTACGGTGAATGTTTATAGAGTTCACCAGCAGGGTCTTCAACAAACACCAGGAAAGTCACTCTTAAATATCACACAACCGCTCAAAGCTTTCAACAGGCATGTCACGCAAGCATACACAATCTCAGCGTTCCCACCACACAGTAAGTGCAGCGGTGGTTTCGAATCATCCTTCAAGATGAACAACGGCAATTTGAACCCACTCCCAGATGAGATTGCTGTCTACTGACAGCTTCTCGCCTTAAACGCAGACAGCCTGAAGCAGCAGACAAACATAAGAGAACAGATGTCTGCATATTGAAGGGACCATATTCTACAATTTATTTGCTAGTGAATGTTTCTTGCACCAAAAACAGGCAGAATGATTTTCCATGACCATGTCTGATCCTTAAGCCCAAAAAGTCTCTCTAGAGGATGAGCAAGTTATGAAAAATTAGCTTTTTTTGGAAGAATTATTCTGTTAAGAGCAAAAATAAAAGAAATAAAGAAATAAAATAAAAAAATAAAAAAATTAATGTATAGATTTTATTATTACCCTGGTCCCAAACATTTTCTACCCTCGTCTGATCCTTATGCCCAAAACATACTCTACACAAGGATGAGAAAATTATGATAAAAAATATTTTTTTTCTAATTAATTAATTATTACATTAAGAACTAAATAAAATGGATTCAGAGGAGAGGAGGACAAATCTTGGAAGTCAATGCTTCTCAAACATCTGCACAATAACATGCTACTGAAGGTGTGTGTGTGTTTGATATTTCAGCTTCTGTGCGTCAGCACTTTAGAACATGTGGACAATCATAATAAAAGACTGAGTCTGTGCATGCCTGGCATGGGATAAATTAAATGTACTGTGCTGGTACTGCATTTCTAGAGATGTCAAGATGATTGAATGGACAGATGGGAAGGAGTATGAAGAGAAAGAGAAAGTTGTACCTGCAGGAGAGAGACGTTGCTCAAACTCAACCGGAAGAGATGATTCCTACAGAGAGAGAGAGATACTTTAGGTTTGACAGGCTCAGTTGGGTTTGTACTTCTGTGTTTGTTTGTGTGTGTGTGTGTGTGTGTGTGTGTGTGTGTGTGTGTGTGTGTGTGTGTGTGTGTGTGTGTGTGTGTGTGTGTGTGTGTGTGTGTTACCTAGCTCCCACTATCAGCTGGTTCCTGGTGAGGTCAAGCGCAAGCGGTGAGTAGTCATTCACTCCAGGCAGAGAGAAAGAGGACAGCCATGGGCTCAAAGCTATGGCAGAAAAGAGCCACAGGTGACATTTAGACAGTTAGCTGTGAGCCTGGATGTTTGATCTGTTGTTTAGCTGCTGTTTTCCACTGTTTAGACAGATGTTGGAGAACATGTGCAAAACCAATCCCACAAAATCCCACAAGTTAACTCTATGTAAATGATGATTTACTCAGCATTTACTCTTCGTGTTGCTATGAGCGATTGCACTGTTCTGTATGATTTGTCCCTGCACACAGTTGATGTTTACCAAACCGTGTCAGGAACTGTCACGATTCTAAGTGAGCTTGATTCATGCATTAATAATCTTGTTCATGATGAGATGCATTATCCACTGAAGCAGTTTACATACAAATACTTTCCCTCTGCATAATGTGATAGAATGACATCTTTGTTCCCGACATCTACTGTACACTCATTCAAACGTGTAGGTTCGGTAAGATTGTTTAATGTTTTTGAAGTCTCTTACGCTCACCAAAGCTGTAGTTATTTGATTAAAAATACAGTAAAAACAGTAATATTGTAAAATATATTAAAATTTAAAATAACTGTTTTCTATTTCAATATATTGTAAAATGTAATTTATTGCTGTGATCAAAGCTGAATTTTCAGCATCATTACTCCAGTCTTCAGTGTCACATGATCCTTCAGAAATCATTCTAATATGCTGATTTTGTTTTTAAGAAACATTTCTTATTGCTTTCAATGCTGAAAACATTGGATCAACATTGCTGGATGAAAACATTGTTGCTTAATATTTTTGTTGAAACCCTGATACATTTCAGGATTCTTTGATGAATAGATTTAGTGCATCCTTGCTGAACAAAAGTATTAATTTTTTCTTCTTCTTCTTTTAAATCTGACTTTTGTGTGTTCAGATTTTTAAAAACTATGGCAAGTTACACAGCCCACCAACAACGTTTTTTGTGCATTCAGAGGCAGAAACAGATGCTGGCAACCTGGTGAACTCCAGCTGTATGTGTAAAGATACTTAATTATTATATGTTGTCCTGTTTAAGAGAAACATTGAGACACAAGGGAAAGAGAGGGGTGGGGGGCCAAACCACACACACTGGACCATTAATGAGGTGTGATGCCCATGAAACCAGATGCCCAATCACAACATCAGCCACAAATGAGAGAGCAACACAACCCACATACAAAAAGGCAGGGAGGAAGTGAAGAAATAGATGGCAAATTCTTGTGAAACATTAAATACAACCTTTGCAAAAAAAAAATAAATCTGGACACACTACTTTCACGCTACTTCTTTTTAAAATAATACACTGCATAAAATCATTTTAGTGATCTGTATGTGTACTGTCAAACATTTTGACTTCAATAAACAACAGTGAAGACAATGCCATTGGCTGCTGTGCTGCTTGTTGGAGGTAAAGGAGAAGATACAGAGAGCCTAAAAAGTATTTGGACACTTAAAGGTTATTTTGGAATAATCACACATAAAAATGTTCTAACAGCCCAATATTATGTAAACAGCAAAAAAGCCAAAGTGCTTATTTGCTAATCAGAACACTTGGAGATCAGTTTGTGCATTCAGGTTTGTTGACATTGAATTAGTCTTTTGGAGAAAGAGCGTGTAGTTAAAGGGATTGAGACAGTCTTCACTTTCAGACTTCTTTTTCTGTTTAACAGATTGTATGTTACGAGCACAGTGAAATAGTAAAGTAAAAGCAAGACAGACTCTGCATGACCTTCATGTCTGACTGTACGACTGTACTGTATCTTGGTTAAGATTCTGGTCTTGACTCTGTCTGGAGTTATTTTTTGCCATGCGAGGAAAGAAACAAAAATTTGTCTCAGACGGTAAAATCGTGGTCGAAAATATACAGTGCAAACCAGGCTTGAATCTAGTGGATTTAACAAAATAAAAAGTGTGAATTGAAGGGTTAGATCACCCAAAAATGAAAATACTGTCATTATTTACTCACCCTCATGTTGTTTCAAACCCATAAGACTTTCGTTCATCTTCTGAACACAAATGAAGATCTTTTTGATAAAATCTGAGAGCTTTCTGTCCCTCCATTGACAACCTATGCAACTACCACTTTGATGCTTCAAAAAGTTCATAAAGAGATCGTAAAACTAATCCATATGAATTGAGCGGTTTAGTCCAAAGTTTCTGAAGAGACACAATTGATTTATACTTTGAACAGATTGAATTTAGGCCTTGAGTTTTTAGATTTGAATTTAGGACTGAATTTTCATTCTTGGGTGAACTATCCCTTTAAAGGCACAAATATGTAAGATTTTTAGATTAAAATACCATTAGAACAATGTTATATATTTAGTTGACTTGTGTACTTACATTATCCCGATCATTTCCAACAATGTTTAAAGCCAGAGAAATCAGCAATTTTAACCAGGACATGTGTCATTGCGTCGCCTGTTAATGACGTCATATCTGCGTTATCGTCGATTTCCAGTTTTACTTTCGTAGAAACCATGGGAACACCAAAGACGCTTTAATATATTATGTGTTTATTAGACAGGTGAGCAACTGTTTGGACTGTTTCCCTTTATCAACAATGATTAGTTATTGTTATATAGCTCAACATGGTTAGTCTTATTGTTTGAATCGCTTGTTTTCTTGATTTACCACGAGTACCATGTTTTTACCATGCCTCAGAGGCTACTTGTAGCAATACAAGTCATCCAGCTTTTATTAATATGATATTATAATATCGATCTAGATTACTGCAAAGTGCAAGTCTCTCATACCAGCCACCGACCAAATGCACAGAGTAACGTTATATATACTTTTTAACACACTCAACTGTATTTAGTATGACTGTTTTAACCATGTAAAACAGCGCTGAGTTACCCCACATATGCAACGAAAAGAGCAGAAGCGGCCGACTGCAGCATAAGCATAATACAAGCTCCGCTGGACTCGAGGCCAGTGTTTCGCGCAGGTCTTGTTCCGCTCCCACAGCTTTCGGCCCGCCCTGCTTCAAATCACAGTAACGTTAATAAAACTTTAATACATTAGCCCATCCATGAACTTGATTTCTGCCCGAGTCTGTTGGATTCCTTTCCAATGGCTGTGGAGGTGAAGACGACAACTCCCATGATTCCACGCTCATTCATGGCATCATCACGCTATGCCTTTGTTTTGAATAAGCAACCTCTAGCAGCGAAAATTACATATTGTGCCTCTAAGTGTCTAAATATTTTTTTGCTGCTATTGTGAGTGATTAATGATGAAATGTTCAGACAGGAGCAGTTAGGATGAAGAGAAGAAACATTGTGTATGGAGCCTATTAGTTCTGCTGAAGTGAGCTTTGCTGTAAATCAAAGTCGTTATCACCCAGAAACAGATGACTACCCTCACTGTCTCCCACTTGAAAAATAAATACTCCTGGATCTTTCTTTATGGGCAAAAACAAAGCCTCCTAAGCAGTCTTTAATAGTACATCAGCTACTAGTGCAATTTACTAACACTTGTGTAATGGAGGAATTATAAGACAATACGGACGTAAACACTTACAGTGTAGCCTTGCATATTAACAGGGCAGACTGTGTCGATTAGAGTGTGATATTAACTGCAGGGTGTATCAACATACTCCTGATAGTACACACAGCTGTGTTAACCTTTAACATCTGGGCAGCATATGATTAAAAGACGACTGCTGGCAGTTAACTAGTCTCAGATGAAAATGTACCCTGGATCGGCAACAGGCAAGAGTCAAAGGGCGCACTTTTTTAACAAATGAAGCGAGGTTGGTCTCTTTACGTGTCCCTGTAAGGCAAATCAGTTCACTTGGTGGGCATATTGGCATTCACAGTCATACATCGCCTATCGTATTGAATGTTGAAAGAATAAAATTACAGAAAGTTACAATGTGATTTCTCCCATTCATTATTCTGTTTTTATCATCCTTATGCTGTCTCTGGTTTTAGATAGATGGTCTCTTCTGGTCTATCTGCAATGTGGACGTTTGGCTATGCAAGTCTCACAAGCAGTTTTTACTAGCTTGACACACTGCACCGAGATGATTGGGGGAAAATAATTCAAAAGCTTATCGTTTTAACCTTTGGCTCCAAACACGAGTGATGGAAAGGGCAAGAGAGAGCGAGGCATTTTACACCCACCTGTGTAGGAGGTAACAGGGTGCATTTTTCGTCGGCACTCTTCAGGCAGAGAGGGCACAGGCTCCAGGTCAGAGGTCGCAGGGAGTGATGGAGTCTGTGACGTGACGAGAGGCAGAGAGAGGAGGCGGAAGATGACAAGTCCAGCGATGGACAGTGGTCCGGCCCGGAACGGCAATGCTGTCATGGTTACCACAACAACCACTCCTGTACTTGGGAAAAGTGAGTAGGTCCTCCTGACATGAGGAGAGATGAAAAAATCATCATGTTATTAAAGCTGGAATCTTGGAAAAACTTTTGAAAGTTTGAAAGCTACAGTCTCTATTTTTAACTGAGCGACCAGTATAAAGGCCATTCACACCAAGGACGATAACTATAACGATAACTATATTAGCGTCTACACCAGCAGACAATATTGTTGTTTATTCTAAGCACTGCAGTTTTGTTGTCTGCTGCTTTAAATGCTTGAGCTCTTTAAAGAAGGATGGATGGATTCTGATTGGATGTCAATGTTTTTAATCAGTCATCAGCTGGAAAAAAAAAAAAAAATCGCTCTGAAAGTGATTCCAAAGATATCGCTTCTCTGTGTGCGATTATCATTATAGCTGTGGTGTATACTATTCTTTAATATTTAGAAAGATTTTTAGGGTGTGTTCACACTTGTAGTTCGCTTGGTTCGTTTTGTCCAGACCAAAAAAAAACATTTAGTCCAGGTCCGCTTAGCATTCACATTGGCATTTTAACACTGAACCTAAAGATACCAAACCTAAAGGCATAGGGATATGTTCACAGCCTGATTGGTCAGCTTTTGGACCAACTTACCGAACATCCAAACCAATACTGTGTGCTGGGATAAAAGCGCTGTGCATAGCTACATATGATGGTATTTTGACCAGCTGAGAACTCGTGAAGAGCTTATAAAATGTGTAAAGGAGTCAAAAAATCCCTCTGTCACACACACAAGAGAAGATCTGCTGTGAGGAGACGCGTTTCTGACGCCTGTACCGAACTGTGATGGGAAAAAACAGGTATGCTTGAGCATTCTGTCCTTTTTAGGGTCACATCTTGTGACGTCATGTCCCGTCTTTGGTGCGTTTACATGTCTTTGGTCTGTGTTGCGTTCATATTTCAGTCGAACCGCACCAGAGTTTGTTTGGAAGCGGAGTGAGACCCGTCTTTTCAGCGGTTTTGGTCCACTTGTTTGGTTTGGATGGCAGCGTTCACACTTATTCAAATGAAGTGCACTAAAAGAGCAATCACGCCAGGGTTTGTTTTAATCAAACCAAACATGCCAAGTGTGAACACACCCTTAGATCTTTATCATTCTAGTTATTGGTGTGAACAGGGCTAATTCTTCCAAAAAAAAATCCTTTTGCATTGCAGGGAAGAAAGTAAAATGGGTTTGGAATTACATATGAAAGAGTAAATGATGGAAATACAGATAACAAAAACTGCAAGAACAGAATGAAAACCATTCAGATAAAAACACAAGATAGACAGACAGATAAACAGTGAGCAGCAGAGAGATGGCTTCATCTTCTCCTGACATATAAGATGGTATAAGTCTTGCTATTTCTAATCTAATTAACCTCCATCTCTCATCAGAGTAAATGACTGGACCTCTTCCAAGACCTGCAGCAGTTCCAACATAATGTTATTTTAAAACACAACATTGATTTAGCTGTAACTGTCAGCCTGTGGACGATGAGGCAGCAGATAATTAAAAGTTTAATTAGAAGTTGAAGAAGGGATTTTGATCTATTTTCAGCCTGTCATGGGAATCAATGGGTCTCTGTGGTGATCGCGGTTCACCCAGTTAATCTTTACATTAGATGTTTGACAGCGCATGAGCCTCAGGTAAACCCGACGTGTAAACACTCATCTGAGATCTTACATAAGCTAAGAATATATGCACACACAGCTTCACTTTAACACAAATTTCCCTATTAGTGCCCTAGTAAACACACAAAAACATGCACAAACACATGCTCAATCACACTTAAACATACACTTCCTGATGCGTCATAGAGAAACCACTGCAGCATCTGTCTTGGCTTTACACACACAAACACCAAACATAACCCACACTGACTAGAGAGGTGGTCTGATGTCCTGTAACTAACCACACTTTTTTCACATTTTTGTATTGATTCACTTACACTTGATACCATATGATAGCATCAACTGGAAATACTCATATACTTTGATAAATCAGTCCCTTTAAGACGAGTCAGTCCACTCCCCCAAAAAGCTATTTTACAGGATACAAATACACTAAAGAGGAAAGACTGACCTATAGCTCCAAAACTGTCAAGATTATGATATAACATAGCAAATATAATAACATAGCAAATCTGGTTGTGCTTTTTCTTAGCAGCTGATGCCTCTATCAAAAAGATGATTGGCTCTTGGCCATTGTTAGAGCTGCCATATATTGACTGTTGCACTTTCTGACATTAGTTTTTCAACAAATGATAAGTCTCCTCTATATACAGTCTGTCTTCTTGTGTATGTACCATGTACCTTCAGTATGAAGGATTACCATATTTATGTACCATGGTATTTACATAATATTCCAAGGGAAGTCAAACAAAATCATGGTATTTCCATGGAGATACTATAGTATATTTGGAGAATTGGTTGAATTCTGTAGAATGATTTAAATATGGCAAACTGTGCTCAGTGGACATAAGTAGAGTGCTATAGTCTACTGGTAGCTGAAACAGTGATGTTATAACTGACCAAAACTAAAATTAAAACTATTAAAGATCATTTACGGTAACTGATATAAAGCTGAAATAAAATTGAATTAAAAAAAAAAAACTTTTTGTTTCCTTGACAGCTCAACAATTACTAAAACTAAAGCTGAAATAAAAATCAATTAAAGTGAAATAGAAATAGTTAAACAATAATAATAATAATAATAATAATAATGACAAAATCACATTACTAAGTTACCAAAAATGTAAACTAAAAGTAAAACAAAACATTCAAACATTTTATCTATTATTCAAACAGCTTTTATTCAAAACTCAAAAAACAAATTATACCCCAAAAAAATAGTCATAAAAAATAAAATATTGTGAGAAAACTTTCAGCTGAAAGTTTCACTTTTAGCAGAAACTAATATCAAAGATAGCTAAAAATGTTTACATTTTATATTTTAATAAGCTGATTTATGTAAATTTTTCTGGGTTAAAATATTTTCTCATATAACAATTTAATATGCAGAAAACATCTATAAATAAAGATGATCAATGGAAGAGCATTTGGGAAGCCTTCTTTTTGCAGTTCCACTTGGTGAACCTGTTAGTGGAGTCGAAATTGCACAATTGCACACTCTCAAAATCCAGTTAGTAAGGAAAAACACACAGCAAGTGGGGAGGGAAGAGTAGAATTTTGTGAATGGTGAGTACTTGAATTCTTTGGAAATCTGTTGAGTTTTCTGTGGAATTCTCTGGCAGCAGGATCCAGGCTCTTATTCTTGGCTCTGGAAGCATGACGCTGTGCGGCAGATACTTCATTGCCGACCATGTCTAATGTACCTCAATAGCAAAAGACCCTCAATCCCCCAAATCCCCCTTAATACCCCTCAGCACTCCCACATTCACCCTATTCATGCCCACCTTCTCAGACTCATCAGAGGCCATAAAGGTGGAGGGATGACAGAGAGAGATGGAGACCCGTGAAAGCCATGATGGCAGTGACGAATGCACCAAAGGGGAGGCCCGGGTCACACAATGGGCAGACTAGGTGGGCCCGTCTGGGCCAATTCCTTTTGTGTTAAACGAGGAGATATAAAAGAACAAGTTGAATAAATAAGGTCAAAGATGGTTGACAGACACAAATGCACACACAAGCACCAATCACACACCCTTGGGGTCAGAACAGGTTAATAATGAACTGACAACTCTTCTAACTAGATTAGACTGAGTAAACAATTTAAATAATGTGTGTTACTCCAAATATTTAAAGATGTTTATTGGTAATTCACAAGGCTACCTCAATTTTTCAGACCCATGTCAAATGTCCTTGTGTTGTTTCAGCACAACATTGTGACATTGCATGAGGTCACGCCTGGTTTACTGGCAGTTTGTTTCTTGCCTCTGCAAAGTAGTACAAAACCCAATAAACACTGATTTGAACATGAGATTATGAACTAACCGAAATTAGGTTTCATAAACCTCAAAATTTCATATGCATAAACTACCGTTAAAAAGTTTGGGCCAGTAAGATTAAAAAAAATTATTCAGCAAGGTCGCATTACATTAATCAAAGGTGACAGTTAAGAGATTTGTAATGTTACAAAATATTTCTATTTCAAATAAATCAAATAAAATGCAAATAAAAACTTTCTATTCATCAAACAATCCTGATTGTTGAATAATGTATCAGTTTCCACAAAAATATGAAGCAGCACAACTGTTTTCAAAAATGATAATAATCCGAAATGTTTCTCTTCAAATCATCATATTAGAATGATTTCTGAAGGATCATGTGACACTGAAGACTGGAGTACTGATGCTGAAAATTCAGCTCTGATCACAGGAATAAATTACATTTTACAATACATTCAAATAGAAAACTGTAATAACATTTCACTATTTAAAAAAAAAAAATCTTACCAACCCCAAACTGTTGAACAGTAATGTACAAAACTGTTAGTCAACATAATGATATTTGATTCTAAATAGGGCTGTTGATTTAACGCGTTAATTAGATTAATTAGTTACGGTAAAAATATAGCGTTAAAATTATTAACGCATTTAACGCACTTGCCCCGCCCCAGACCTACTTAGGTCATCTAACATTTCATACAGTTGATTGATGATACTTATGTCATGCAATAAAATGCAAATTAATTATTTAAAAATCATACAATGTGATTTTCTGGATTTTTGTTTTAGATTCCGTCTCTCACAGTTGAAGAGTACCTATGATAAAAATTACAGACTTCTACATGCTTTGTAAGTGGACAAACCTGCAAAATCGGCAGTGTATCAAATACTTGTTCTCCCCACTGTATATAGACCCTTTTCACATTTCCGGGTTTCTCAGAAGCGGAAGTCGTCATAGTTGGGTTAACTTTTATAGCGGTGAATGAGAGTATACATTAAATATATTTTTTGTGTCCCATTTGCTCAAAAAGCAAAAGAAAAACTAGAGAAAAAATAGAGTGAGATTGATAACGGCAGTGAAAAGAGAGAAAGATGTTAATTTTACCGTCACTCCCATGGATGCTGTATTAGAAACACCCTCACAGCAGCGGTAACTTGTTTTTTGTAATTTGATGCAAAAGTAATATAATATAAAGTATTAGTGTTATTAATGTACATACATTTTATACAAAACGCAAAAAACTTTGCAGGATTTACGATATTGATGACGGTTAAAACGTGTCATCACAGTCTGTGAAAAGGGTCTGTTTGAATTTTTACACAATAATGACTAATTATCTGAGTAATTTCTCAGCCAAATTTGATGTGTGATCAATTTGCGATTAATTAGATTAAACATTTTAATCACTTGACAGCCCTAATTCTAAATAAATATGGAAATTATGAAATGTTTTTTTAAATACAAGTAAAAGGTTTTTGAAAAACATGCTAAAACTCTTCATATTATATAGCTGTCTTCATGTTATATCAAAAACTATATATATAGAAAGACGGTGCACTTGTATTATTATGAATGGGAGAAAGTGCAACGTGCAAAATGGAAGAATAAGTCCGCCTTCTAAATAAGAGCCAATCAACGATTGGTAAAGTCATCGCGTCACTGCAGCTGATGTTAGAAGCTCCGGTTCCTATAGAAACAGTCAGTGTTCTGAGACGCACGCTTAGGACTGCGTATGCGCATTAGCTTGTTCCAGCCTGAAAAATGCACTTTTTTTGTCATGATTCGAGCGTTTAGAAACAAAATTTATGAGACAGTTGTTGTCAGATTTCATTGGTGATTTCAAATATAAAATTTAATCGTAAGCTTGGCGAACAGTTTTGGAGAATTTGATGTTTCCCCATTCAAAGAGATAGAAGCTGCTTTTGCATGCCTGAGAGGCGTTTCAACCATGGTCGCCGAATGAAATGACTTATCTTAAAGGGACTTTGGTTGTATTCAGTTGTCCAAAAAATGTATTTAACAATTTCAAATAGCTTTCTGTTCATTTTCCGAAAAAGGCAGTATCAGATTCTGTCTTTCAAAACTTACAAGACAGACTATACTTTCAAGTTCCAGTTCTTACAGATTTCCCACCTCAATTTCTGTTCTCCCACATGTAGGTTCTGCACTTTCAAAGTATTTCTTTAATATGACTTAACCTCTTTCTCTCTTACTCTAAAGCTCAGTAATGCACAAAGTGAACCCCTGCATAAAGGTTGTGACTGTCAGGGCGGGAGGTGTTTGGCATCCTGGAGCTCTCTGCAGTCATGTGTTGTCGTCTCGTCGGCCCAGTCTAATCCAGACTGAGAGATTTAAAGGCCTTTATGTGGAATTACAAACTGCACTGGCAGTTCCTGCCCTGGACTCCCATGGTTCCCTCTAAAGCACTGTCGCAAGACAAGGTTCAAAGTTCAGGACATGAGCCCAAACTGACTGCTATGGTATTTGTGAGTGTGTGTCCTAAATGTGGTTTATGTATAAAAAGAGCCAAATATTTTTTAAGCAATGTTCTGGTCAATACAACTTAAAGGTGCAGTGTGTAGTATTTATGAGGATCTATTGACAGAAATGCAATATAATATACATAACTATGTTTTCAGTGGTGTATAAAGACCTTACATAATGAACCGTTATGTTTTTATTACCTTAGAATGAGCCATTTTTATCTACATACGCCGTGGGTCCCCTTACAGTGAAGTCAACATTTTGCGCCACCATGTTTCTACAGTAGCCCTAAACGGACAAACTGCTCTACAGAGTGCTAGCTACTCTCTGCTGTCTCAGATGACAACAATTTTGTCCTGTGTCAGCCACCGTAGCTTCTCTGTGTGCTTCGAAAGGGAGGGGTGAGCGATGGGCGGTTGCAATTCGCAATCTCACCACTAGATGCCGCTAAAATTTACAGAGTGCACCTTTAAGCATGTTGTTAATTACCACAGAAAATTATCTTGAGTTCTCTCAGTTTGTATGAAGGAACAAAACTTGTACAATTTTAAAAATACATACATTTTAAAATATACACTGTTTCGAATGTACAGATACAAGACTAATTGTTTGTGCGTCCAGACATAACAACCAATGACATGCATAAAAACTTTTCATGCATTTGAAAACATTTTATTTTGACATTTTGTTTGTTGCCGAATGATCCAAACTTTAATAGTTAGTAATTTTAGTGCAAAGACGTCTCATGTTCACGAAAGCTGCATTTATTTCATATAAATTCTGTATGAAACAGTAATATTGTGAAATGTTACAATTTAAAATGTTTTCTATTTTAATTTATTGTAAAATGTAATGATGTCAAAGCTGAATTTTCAGCATCATTACTCCAGTCTTCAGTGTCACATGATCCTTCAGAAATCATTCTAATATGCTGATCTTCTGCTCAAGAAACATTTCTTATTATTATCAATGTTGAAAACAACTTAATTTAGTTTAGTTGGAACCGTGATACATGTTTTTTCAGTATTCTTTGATGAATAGAACGTTCAAAAGAACAGTATTTATCTGAAATAGAACTCTTTTGTAACATATCAATGTCTTTACAGTCACTATCGATCAATTTAATGTGTCCTTGCTTAATAAAAGTATTCATTTCTTAAAAAAAATCTTACTGACCCCAGACTTTCCACAAAGTACTGTTTAAACAGAGCAAACTTTGTCTACAGAAGTTACACCAGTAATGCATAATAACTAGACGTTCATCTGCCTATAAAAGTATCTCACTATAAGACTATGATTTATATTTTACAGCTAACAAACAAATATTTTCAAACAGAAAATACAAGCTTTTATACTTCTGTTTTTAAACCCTGCCTTGCCTCACAGACTTCCATTGTAAGTGATGTAATGTAAATTGGTTTTCGACAAACTGAGGGACGAGTCGAAAATGATGTGGTAATTAAAAGCAGACCACAGATGCTGTTGATAGAAGTTGTATTCAACCTGGTACATTCCTTCAACACGCTTAGATTATGCAATTTATAAACAACTGAATTCTTTGGATATTAAGTTTCGCATGTAACACGGACAATGAGTGAGAGTGCAAATATGAAGGGCGTTGAATGAAAATTCTGCCAAAAGTCATATCTTGATCACAGATGCTTTCCTCAAGCACATTACTGAAAGACAACTAATCCATGACTGACCTATGTAAACCGTCTGGAATAAACACAAGGATTAATGCTAATCCATAATAGATGGTCTCAGATAAACACAGTCTCACTGCGTCACTGCTTTACAACCACTGCAGCATCAGGATGCTGATACAGACGATTTATAGACTCTATTCATCTTTAATTGTCCTCCGTCAGGGAAAAAAGCAAGAGGGAGGGAAGTTATAAAGGAAGACAGGAAAAGTGATAATGAGCAGCTGTGATTGCAGGAGGCATTTCAAGGTGGACTCAGGAAGTCCACTCCAGACAACTGGAGCCGTCAGTTTAAGTCCAGATGTTACAAAACAACTGGTCACATGACCTTTTTGGTTGAACAAGAATAAAGCGAATTAAAGTCCACATGACATCGAAATGGATCACATTTATTTCCTGCAATTACTTTGAGTGGCTATAGGCTGTCAAAATGAATGAAAAATTAAATTCAAATTTTATACTTAAATATTACTAATATTCAAATTATATTCGCTTGTCTTAAAAGGACACAATGAGCAAAATATTAATGCACCACATTAAATTGTTTATTCAAAGCAATGAAATAACATGACTGTCTGTACCAAAAATAGAGCATAACGTTTAAAATAATGTTTATAAATCAAATATAATTTCGTAAATTGCATAAACAATTATGAACAAAACAGCATCTTGTTAGGACCGAAGCGCCGATAACAGAGTACTTTTTTTGCATTTAAAAACATGATGAGATGCAATGTAATGGGAAAACCTCCACAAAGTCTCGAGACATGTTTTTTAACTACTTTACATGGCTTTCTAAAATCATGCGGCTCTCTGCTGTGAGACACGAGTGAAATGGTCAAAGATGTCAATCTAGCACATGCTTACATAGAAAACAATGGCTCTTTTAAAACCACTGCAAGACCATGTTGTTAGGAGAATGATAATCGATGCATCTAAAGCTTCATTCATGAAATGCAAGCACAATTTTCTGTAGAAATCACCTGTAAAACCATGCTTGCATGTCACATTCCATTCAGTGCAACAATTTCCATAAGAAATACATTCTGCTTGCATTTCATGAATGAAGTCCGTAGTCTGTGATTACTTGTGTGAAGCCTCGTCAAATGAGCACAGGATGGAAACCTTATGTCTTGCAGATGCACTAGTCTTAAAGGGGTCCTATAATGCCCCTTTTTACAGGATGAAAAAAAAAAAAAAAATAAAAAAAATTATTTGCTGATGTCCCCAGTGTGTATGTGAAGTTTTAGCTCAAAATACCCCACAGATTATTTTTATAGCATGTTAAAATTGTCACTTTTTGAGGGTGAGCAAAAACGTGCCGTTTTTGTGCTTGTCCCTTCAAATGCAAATGAGCTGCTGCTCCCGGCCCCCTTTTAAGAAGAGGGCAGAGCTTCAAGAGCTCGAGTTAGCAGCTCTGATTTCCTCACGCAGAAACACACTGAAAATGTCCAAAACTGTTCAGCCTTTTATGTTCAAACCGGAGTCGGACAATGATGGAGAGAAGTGACAACATGTAGAATGCAACAGGATGTTTCTGAATGGTTAGTTGATGAATTTATGTAGCTGATGTGGAGTTAACTTCAAGTCATCGATTAGCATGTTCTGTCATGATATAAATCGCTCGTGTGGGAACTGTTGTAAGATGCCTTCAAAGCCAGAGAATATCTGCTGCATGAAGATAGAACAGGTATAGTTTAGTTAAATTATGGTTATAACTTATGTTGTCATCTTGCTTTTATGACATCCTATTGCATTTGTGTTACGTACTGTATTGCACTAAATGTGAAAAGACAGCTTGTGCAGACTCTCAAATGGGCTCTACAACAACAACTCTTCCTCTTCTCAACATGGCCTTTGTAGCGTGTTCCTGGGGGCATGGTTTATGTAAATTTTAGGGTTAGTGATGTCACTAACTCATAAAGAAGCTTGTTGTAGTCCCTACCAGCCATTTGTTGTAGTCCTTAAAAAGCGATTTCTTTAAAAGAAAATATCTCTCTTTACATTGAACTTTGAACGTCGTAACTTTGCAGATGTTGTTTGTTGCCCAAACAGCAACATTACACAAACTAAAGTTAAAAAAGTGAAATCATAATCAACTACCCCTTTAAAATTCATAATTTGCAGAGTTCATGCTATTTAAGCTAATTTGCCTAGCTAGACTCACTGATAATAAAAATAAAAAAAAAACTGGTATAAAAAAATAAACTCCTCAACAAACATGCCCTTTGACATCACCTACAGAGAACATGCAGTTTTTGTCCATGGGAGCCCAGACACCATCAATCCCCACCATTTCTTCTAAGCGCTGAAAGGGGTCACACAACCAAAACCTTTATCCCCAAAAAGAGACCCCAAATGAACTCTATTCTCATTCACGCAGCTGGAGGTCCGTGCACTACCCTAGTTAAGGCACTAAGACGGACCAGCAACCTCTGCTGGCAAACAGCCAACGCCAACCTGAGATAGACGCACAGACTGATCCAAGCTGTAAATTAGCAGTTAGAATGAAGCAGTTCCACGGATATTTGTTGTATGTCTGAATGTGTTTGCCTTTTCAGATGTGTCCTTGTTTGCTATTTTTTCCCCCCAAAACCTTCCACTCCTTCACTGTCTCTGCGTGAAAGCCTTCTCTGTGAGACCAGCCAACTATCTGCCAAAGCAGAGGCTCTTTAGCACGTGAATGAAGTCCGTTGAGCTTTACAGGCGCTCTGAGCGAGCACGTGGTCATCCGCCAAAGCTGAGCACTTTCACTCAGCCCTGACCACGGACCCGACACCGGGCAGAATCTTAAACAGCGCGGCAACAAGACCGGCCTTTTATTGTGTCCATCCTCACGCCATTCACGTTTCACTCATTTTCTCATTCTCCCTTTCTCTGTCCATCTCTCATTCTCTTTGTGCCATTAACAACATCAGATTTGTGACAGAAGCATCTATCTAAACAGTGTATTACGATTGTGTAGATTGATGTAGATATAAAAGGGGAAAAAGAAGGTTTAAATTAACTTCAGGAGCTTACAGCTGTATGACATTTGCATATTTGTCCCTGAATCGTTGCTCATCGATGGCTGGCCCTGAACAATGGACGACATGAACTTGCAGATCCATGAATTTTCATTATCATGGTTATGGTTTTCCTTTAGCAATTAATTCTGTGTTATGAAATAAATCCTACAGCCACCTACTTACATTTATAGCATTTCATATACCTTTCGAAACAAAAAAGACTTTCTAAACTCTTTCTATAAAAAACTACATTAATACATGTTAGTTAATGCAGTAGTCAGTTTAATCCGACAATTAACATAACTTTTACAGCATTTAATAAACTTGGTTAATGTTAATTTCCACACATACCAATGGTTAACTTCTTAACATTAAATGTTGTATAGGTTAACATTAGCTAATGAACCACATGAAGTGCCCTTGAAGAATTTATAAATTATAAACAATAGAGTCATTTATAAAAATGATCATCAACCAAGATTAATAAATGCTGTAGTAATAATAATCATATTTTTTATACATTTAATTTATATTAAAAGTACACTATCATTCAAAATATTTGGGTCGGTAAGATTGTTCAACGTTTTTGAAAGAAGTCTCTCATGCTCACCAAGGCTGCATCTATTTACCCAAAAATAAAAAACATAATATTGTGAAATATTATTATGACTTAAAATAACTGTTTTCTATTGTAATCTATTTATTCCTGTGATCAAAGCTGAATTTTCATAATTATTCCAGTCTTCAGTGTCACATGATCCACATGATTAAAATGATTGATTTGACTGATTTGAAATTAGTTGACAGAGAAATAGAATAGGGAGACACAGACGGAAGAACAAAATAAACTTTCATGACAACAAAGAATAATTTAATTACACTGAAATGAAAAATAAATGACTTCAAGGAAAAAAAGAACTGATCTGAAATCAGTTGAGAGACAGAAATGACAAAATAGACAGCAATGACAACAAAAACTGATTAACAAATGAAATTTAACAGAATTTAACTGAAAAAGAAGGAAGAGGTGAGACAGACAGACAAATAGACACAAAAAGAATCAAAATGCAGTGACACTATGGACAAAACGGCTAAATTCTTGCAGAGTAGCTCCATCTATTCAGACAAACACAGACACACTTGAAGTGGTCAATCACACACACACACACACACACACACACACACTCAGAGGCCAGCGCCACAGGCTGAGAGAACAAAGAGAATTGGACACACAATGGGGGAGGTCTGGAGATGACGGCCAAACTGTTTATCAGAATACCTCAACAAAGACATGGAGAGAGGGAGGGGACAGAGAGAGAGAGACGGAAGAAGGGATGGAGCGTGGAAAAGATACGGAAGGATACGAGGGGAGGGAAGACATGTGGGCAAAATTGCTTCCAGGACAAAAAGAAGAAGGGAAAGCACAGTGCAACAAGATGAAAAGATTCACAGGAAGTGGATGGTTTTGTCCACGGATGGACAGATGAGGGGGGAAAAAGAGTGTACTCACCAGGAGTAAGGTGTCAGCAAGGGCTCATTCCAGAGGAGCGCATCCGATAGACTTTAGATCTGTTTAACAGAATCCTTACAGAAAGACAGACAGAGAGAGAGAGAGAGAGAAATCATTTTAGTCAGCCTCTCACAGACGGGCTGCGTCCAGAGTAATGGGGGGAGATTAAGGGGCTTCAGTAATGTGTGCAGTGAAGCATTCAGCCCTGTGAAAAACAAACTGTTAACTTTCTCTATGGAGGGAGGCTGCTGGGGGCACGACGGCTGTGCACAAGGACATATGTGTGTGCGGCATCTGTGCTGAGCAGATGCGGGAAAAGAAGGGGTTAAAATTCCTCTAACTGTTCCCAAACTGAGGCTGGTGCACCTCAGATGCGTACATCAGCCTCAGGAAGCATTTGAACAATGATGCTACACTTAAAAATGTCTGAATGTCACTGCATTCGATACAAAATAAGAAAGCAAGTATCTATCCTCAAACGCTACACTTTTGTTCCACTAAAAAAAAATCACCAAAAACACTGACTAAAAACCACTAACCACACAAGATTCAAGAGTCTCCTCAAGATCACACAGGTGTCCTACCTACACTGTAAAAACTTATTTTCAATATTTGTTATCACAACATTTTTTTCTTTTGTCAAATCAACTTAGATAATTTGTGTTATTCAGATAACATAATATTTTGAGCTTCTGTTGATTAAACCAATTTCCTTCATTGTACTATAATTTTTAATTTCAATGAACTTAAAATTAAGGCAACCAGGTTACTTTTTTTATGTTAAACCAACAATTTTTTTTTTTTTTTTTTACAGTGTAGTAGAGTAAACACATGTAATGTTTACGGATCAAAAAGACCCACTAACATTTCACAAGTGTCAATACTATTTGTCTTAATTAACATTAATTTGATTTAATATTGCTTATACAATATATTCAATATATACACTATTATTCAAAAGTTTGGGGTCTGCAAGATTTTTTTATGTAAAAAATAAAGTAAAAACAGTAGTATTGTGAAATATTATTACAATTTAAAACAGCTGTTTCTATTTGAATACATTTTTTTTAAATGTAATTTATCCCTGTGATCAAAGCTGAATTTTCAGCATCAGTACTCCAGTCTTCAGTGTCACATGATCCTTCAGAAATCATTCTAATATGTTGATTTCTTTGTATTATTAATGTTGAAAACAGTTGTGTTGCTTCATATTTTTATGGAAACCATGATACATTTTTTCAGGATTCTTTACTGAATTCAAAGTTCAAAAGAACAACATTTATTTGAAATAGGAATCTTTTATAAATGTCTTTACTGTCATTTTTTTTTTTTTTTTATCAATTTAATGAGTCCTTGCTGAATAAAAGTGTCCAAAAGCCATTCATCATCACAATATTCAGAATCATGCATTATTTTAAATGGACAGCAAAAATCATTGTAAATAATTAGTAAATATTTGACAGCCTTAATATATAGTAATCTTAGATGCCATATTTATTCACATAATTTGACATGAATAAAAACAAGGCTGTCAGGTAAAGAAGTACAGTCCTTTAAATGGTTGTAGTTTTGATCAAGTTAATGAAACACTATAACTATGTCTAAACGTGACCTAAAACCTCAAAAAAAATACAATTACAACCCACTGAACAGACAAGTCTATCCTTCGCAGCTCATTTTCATGCATGTAAAATTACATATGCAATCTACCCTGACTAAACGCCACTGTTTTATCACTTAAGACTTAACACAATGTCTGTGAAATATTCTGCTTAATAAGTGTACTTTTTTTCTTTAAAATAAATGCCATTTGGGTTGATATTTTGTTATTTAATGCAGTTACACTCAGGCATTTTTAAGTGTGACTTCAGTGTCTTTTTAGGACAATTCAACATGAAACCTTTGCTTACTCGTTAGCTGAGAACAGCACTTTGAGAAGCAGTGGTCTAGTTTCTGTGGCAACAACACCCCTCCCCCCCAAGACATCCCATAATACCGCTGTAATTTTCTTTTCAATCAATTCAAATTTGACATTTCACAGTGATAATAGGTGAAAAGAGATCAAGAAACATGTTCATTCCCCTCTGTCATTATTCCATTTCCCTCCATCTCCAGGCCCCCATCACACACAAAAACACAATACGCAATGGGGCGGTTGATTTCGAATTCGACTTTTGTATGACTTTCTCTTGAGATCAACCAGTTCACTCACTCATTCATCCATTCATTTGTAGCTCCATTCAGCTGAGTCGCTTATTTCAGCAGACTGATGATATTTTATGCAGGAGTTGTGCTGGATCCACAACATAAAGTCAAAAGATCTCTCAACTACACCGGGGAACATTCGGTCAGTTTAGTTGAGCTAAAAGCTTATAAACATATGGTACTATACAACCAAAGCACAGTCAGACTGACTTGAAAAATAAGTAATTGAGTAACACTAATTGTTGTCCCATCATGTTTTTTAAACATACACAACTGGCATGCTCAAACTTCTTAGTTAGTCAGTAAGACCCATTTTTACCAGCTTATCCAGCATTTTGTACCAGCAAAATCACAGCTTTCTGCTTTACTGATTTAACCAGAAAGTCAATAAGCTTGACGACGAGGAAGACCATAATGATTTGCTGCTGGACAGCATGGCTTAACCCGCACTAACTAACCAGCCATAACCAGCACCAATCCAGTACTACTTAACCCTAAACTAGAATGGACCAGCATAAACCAACCACCAAATTTCTAAACCAGCAAAATCACAATAGCTGACCAGCTTAACCAGCAAGAACCTTCTGCTTTAACCAAAAAGTCAACAAGCTTGACAAGGAAGACCATGTTTTGCTGTGGAACAGCATAGCCTTGCTCGCCCAAAGCTTGACCAGCACTAATCCAGTACTATTAAACCCTAAACCAGAATGGACCAGCATAAACCAACCATCAAACTTTTAAACCAGCAAAAATCACATTAGCTGACCAGCTTAACCAGCAAGAACATTCTGCTTTACTCATTTAACTAGAAAGTCAACAAGCTTGACAAGGACGGCCATAATTTTTGCTGTGCCACAGAATGGCTTTGCTCGTCCACCAGATTGACCGGCACTAATCCAGTACTACTTAACCCTAAACCAAAATGGACCAGCATAAACCAACCACTAAACTTCTAAACCAGCAAAATCACAATATCTGACAAACTTAACCAGCAAGAACCCGTTGCTTTAGCTTGACCTGAAAAAAAAAAAAGATGTTTTTGCTGTTGGACAGCATGGCTTTGCTTGTCCACCATCTAGACCAGCACTGACCAGCCATAACCAGCACCAAACCAGTACTACTCAACTCTAAACCAGAATAAACCAGCTCCAGATTAGCACTAACCAACATAAACCAGCCCCCAAATTTCTAAACCAGCAAAATCACATTAACTGACCTAGCTTAACCAGCAAGAAACTTCTGCTTTACTGATTTAACCAAAAAGTCAACAAGCTTGACAAGGAAGACTTTGTGGGACAGCACAGCCTTGCTCGTCCAAAATCTTGACCGGCACTAATCCAGTACTATTTAACCCTAAACCAGAATGGACGAGCATAAACCAACCACCAAACTTCTAAACCAGCAAAATCACAATATCTGACAAATTTAACCAGCAAGAACCTGCTGCTTTAGCTTGACCTGAAATACCATGTTTTTTTTTGCAGGTAGACAGAATGGCTTTGCCTGACCAGCACTAACCATCCATAACCAGCGCCAAAAAAGTACTACTCAACTCTAAACCAGAATAAACCAGCTCCAGATTAGCACTAACTCAAAATCACATTAGCTGACCATCTTAACCAGCAAGAATATTCTGCTTTATTAATTTAACTAGAAAGTCAACAAGCTTGACAAGGACGACCATAATGTTCTGTTGACCACCCATAACCAGCACCAAACCAGTACTACTCAACTCTAAAGTCTAAACCAAAAAAAAAAACAGCTCCAGATTAGTACTAAGTAACTAACATAAACCAGCCACCAAACTTCTAAAGCATGAAAATCACATTAGCTGACCAGCTTAACCAGCAAGAATCTTCTGCTTTACTAATTTAACCAGAAAGTCAATCAGCTTGACAAGGAAGACCATAATGTTCTGTTGTGGGACAACATGGCTTTGCTCGTCCTCCAGCCTGACCAGCACTAACCAGCACTAAACCAGTATTTAACCCTAAAGCAGAATAAACCAGCATAAACCACCAAACTTCTAAACCAGCAAAATCACAATAGCTGACCAACATAACTGGCAGTAACCTGTTGCTTTACTAGTTTAATCAATCATGATAGTTCACCAGGTTCATCTGATATGTTTCTCTGGTGAACAAAATGGTTAGGCTGGTTAGCAACACCAATTAGACAAGCATCAGACCAGTATTAACCAGCACTAAATCAGCCTGAACTAGTGACAAAACAACACTAACTAGCATAAATCAACTTCAACTTTATTTGAAGTTTAAGTTGATTTATGAAGTTGATTTGAATCAGCCTGAACCTACATGGGAATTAATGTTGTTTTATATGAAACAATATGATGAAACAAATACATAAATAGAATAGAATAGAATAGAATAGAATAGAATAGAATAGAATAGAATATTGAAACGGAAATACATACAGAATGACCAACTAATTGGTCTATTCAAATCACAAAGAAGAGGAATACTACCAAAACAAAAGAGTTGTACAGTATGTTAGTGTTCGACATCAAGTTAGTCTGGTGTTAATTAGTCCTTGCTCTGCCCCTCACGGGTGTGTTCCCTCTCGAGGGGTTCACTATGAACATGTCATGTCTGAACAGATGCCAGTACCATAAGTCATGCTAGAGCACTGGATGAAGAAATACAAAACAGATTTAGCCAACATGATCTCACTGTGAAATATATGACTTATGCTGTAATCATCTCAGTTCAGCACACATTTTTAGACACTTTATTCGTTCCACTCTCTATTTCTCCCACTGATTTAACTTAATTCTAAAATCATTCTTTATAAACACATGCCGTATGATGGATACGTGCCATATTCTTCTCTGCAGGCACTGAATGTGGGTGTTTGTGAAAGAAAGTGGGATTGAGATAGATGGGGAAATTAGGTACAATTTTTGGAAAGCTAAGTCAAACTTAAAATGAACTAAAAATAAAGTTTATTTCTGTCAAATATAAAGTCGCAGTGTTTGAGCATGCAGTATTTCAAGGACACGAGTACAGAGGTCTTTTGGTATATGTATTTTGGGTTATTTTAACTCATTTTATGCGCACCTCACAGGGCTGCCTGTTCATTTCCGAGCTCCTGTGGTCAATCTGATGGCTGCAATCACAAGACGTCCACAAGAGAGCACAGCATCAGGGGACCGGTTGATTTAGTCCATCTTCTGTTTGAGGAACTCATGATGAAGGCCCATACGCAAGGTGGAAAAAAATAGATATGGGATAAATAACTCAATTTAAATAACTCAAACTTGTGTTCAAGACAACGAGATTAAAGGGAGAGCAAGTGAAGGCTTCCTGCTTAGATGTGTCTCCTGAAAAAAAAGACCCGTTATCTTGCATTTCTCAACTAGAGGTTCAGAAGAGATCAATAAAAAAACAGATCTCAATATGCATTAACTTCCATATTGACATTTTGCATTATAAGAAATCATTCTCAAATTAGTATTTTTGCCTCGTTTTCTCGTAAAACTTTCAAAACATAATTAAAACAAGAAACATTTTAATTGAGATCCATAGCATAAAACAGGTTTTCCCTAACAGGGGTTTGTGAATGAAAGAACTGATGAAAAGCTAATAATAAATGATATCATAAAAATGTAAAATGAGAATTTTTAAAATGAATACAAATCAAGATTAAAGACTTACTAGAAAAAGATGAAATATTAACCAACATCAGAGAGCTATAAACAAATGTTGTTGAATTGTTAAAATATTAACTATATTAACTTCAAGTAAATATTTTAGGCCAAATGGGTTCGGCAGACAAAAAAGTTTGGGAATCCCTGACATAAAATATTGACTATAGATTTGTTTTTAGAAAATACTATACTAATTTCTCACCAAAATGTATAAATACAACACAATCCAGAAAAAATAATACTGACAAGACTAAAATACCGTTTTTGCAGTGCATTGATTTTATAGTTCTATAATCTTACTGTATGTCAACAACTGTCTCATTTGCATCTATTTTGGTGAAACATCACAAATAAAGTTGATACGTAAATAAAACTGTAATCTCCCTTAAGTCTCCTGAGCTGTGAAAGAACAACTGCTGAGCAATAAAATCATCCTCTGGAGAGCGACCAAAACAAAAACAGGAGGTGAGAGTGAATGATGGTGCGATTTAGAGAATTCTTCAACCCTCAGGTGGGATTCAGTCAGGTCTGATCTCTCTGCCAGAGAGGAAAAAAACTCTCCTGAGACAGAGATGTTCACACAGTAACTACACAGCCTATGATTCCTCAGAGACGGAGAGAAAGAGACAGAGGAGAGAGGAAAAAGATAAGAGAAAATAACAAGAATGAAGATTCCCCCATCGGACAAACAGAAAGAGTTGTTGATCTCTTCCCAAGAGCATTAAAGGGTTAGTTCACGCAAAAATTAAAATTCTGTCATTAATTACTCACCCTCATGTCGTTCCAAATCCATAAAACTTTCGTTCATCTTTGGAACACATATGAAGATCTTTTTGATGAAATCTAAGAGCTTTCTGTCCCTCCGTTGACAGCTACGCAACTACCACTTTCATAAAGAGATCGTAAAACTAATCCACATGTATTGAGCTCAAACGTGCTGCGTAACACGAGAATGAACCTAATTGTTTCTTGCTGAAGCTCAAACGTGCTGTGTAACACGAGAATGAACCTCATTGGTTCTTGAGGAAGCTCAAACGTGCTGCGTAACACGAGAATGAACCTCATTGGTTCTTGTGGAAGCTCAAACGTGCTGCAAAACACAAGAATGAACCTCATTGGTTCTTGCTGAAGCTCAAACGTGCTGCGTAACACGAGAATGAACCTCATTGGTTCTTGCGGAAGCTCAAACGTGCTGCGTAACATGAGAATGAACCTCATTGGTTCTTCCTGGAGCTCAAACGTGCTGCGTAACATGAGAATGAACCCCATTGGTTCTTCCTGGAGCTCAAACGTGCTGCGTAACACGAGAATGAACCTCATTGGTTCTTGAGGAAGCTCAAACGTGCTGCGTAACATGAGAATGAACCTCATTGGTTCTTGAGGAAGCTCAAACGTGCTGCGTAACACGAGAATGAACCTCATTGGTTCTTGAGGAAGCTCAAACGTGCTGCGTAACACGAGAATGAACCTCATTGGTTCTTGAGGAAGCTCAAACGTGCTGCGTAACACAAGAATGAACCTCATTGGTTCTTGAGGAAGCTCAAACGTGCTGCGTAACACGAGAATGAACCTCATTGGTTCTTGAGGAAGCTCAAACGTGCTGCGTAACACGAGAATGAACCTCACTGGTTCTTGCTGAAGCTCAAACGTGCTGCGTAACACGAGAATGAACCTCACTGGTTCTTGCGGAAGCTCAAACGTGCTGCGTAACACGAGAATGAACCTCATTGGTTCTTGTGGAAGCTCAAACGTGCTGCGTAACACGAGAATGAACCTCATTGGTTCTTGCGAAAGCTCAAACGTGTTGCGTAACACAAGAATGAACCTTATTGGTTCTTGCTGAAGCTCAAACGTGTTGCGTAACACAAGAATGAACCTTATTGGTTCTCACACGTCAAGCGAACATGACTGAGCTTCCGTTTACCAAAACTGATGTGTGAGTTGATGAATGTTTATATGTGAATAAAAGCCTAAATTCAATCGGTTCATCATATAAAGCGATCGTGTCTCTTCAGAAAATTTGGACTAAACCGCTCAATTCATGTGGACTTTTAGAAGCGTCAAAATGGTAGTTGTGTAGCTGCCAACGGAGGGACAGAAAGCTTTCAGGTTTCATCAAAAAGATCTTCATTTGTGTTTCCGAAGATGAACAAAAGTCTTAAAGTCTTAAGGGTTTGGAACGACATGAGGGTGAGTAATTAATGACAGCATTTTAATTTTGGGGTAAACTAACCCTTTAAAGCTAATTAAATCCAAACAGAGAGAAAGGGAAACAGGAAGAGAGAGAACAACAAAAAAGACCATAATTTACCTTTTAATTAATTTAAGTTCATATGAAATCCCATTCCCAACTTGTTGCAACACGATCAGTCACGTGATACACAACTGATGACATGCAACTTCAATGACATCAAGCCTGAATCAAAGCTTCTTTGTGCACTATTCACAACATAAACAGTCAAATAAACTTCCCAAAAAAACTTTTGATTATCGATTAATTGTGTCCGCTGTGCACGGAAAACAAAACTTTTCAAAACTTGAGAATGTGTCATATTTAGCACTTCAACCAAAAGTGTAGAGTTTAATGCAACTTGCCCTGTCATTTGCTTTGACGGACGAATGTGCTGTTTAATGCGTTTGAGACACGTTTTCCTCAGTTGTATCCTTTTCAGTAAATGTTTGAAAGTCACACAAGTATTTCCATTTTGCATAAAGGCTTGTCCTGAAAGCATCCGAGTCTCTGTTAACCTTCACAGACTTCCGCATGTACATGAAACCAGACAAAGCGGCATAATTCTGACAATTTTTTTTTGTTAGACATTAAAGGGTTAGCTCACCCAAAAATTCTGTAATTAATCACTCACCCTCATGTCGTTCCAAACCCGTAAGACCTTCGTTCATCTTCGGAACACAAATTAAGATTTGATGAAGATTTGACACAAATTTTGATGAATGACCCCTCCATAGACGGCTATTTAATTAACACTTTCAAGGCCCAGAAAGGTAGTAAAGACATCGTTCAAATCGTCCATGTGACTCCAGTGGTTCAACCTTAATTTTATGAAGCGATGAGAATACTTTTTGTGCGCAAAAAACAAACAAAAATGATGACTTTATTCAACAATCTCTTCTAGCCTGTGTCAGACTCTTAAGCTGTTGACGCAGTGTGCCGCCAGCGTTTTTTAAAAAAGTTGCCAGCCAGCATTTTTGATAATTTTCACAAACTTTTCATTGCCCCCAGAATATTTTGTTGTATGAACATTTGAACATGCAATATATCAAACAAAAGAACAGAGCCTCTGCTTTTAAACAAAAAAAAAAAACGTTTTATTCTAGCTTCATGCATTCTTTTTTTTTTTAATCAACACTTGAATGTGGGTAAGTTTCATAAAAAAAGCAACATTCTGAACAAAATCTGAGAAAATCTAATTTTTTTCAAAGACTACAACGTGCATAAACAGTGCTTCTATCGCTTGTTTCTGCTTCTTTTTCTCCTGTGTTTTGATCCGGAGCTTCTCTACTCAGTGGAATTGGCGTTCAGTACCGCTGTATAGAGGCAGAGCGTTAACCGCTATTATGCACTTGAACGCCGTTGCAACAGCTGTTTTCTGGGGGGGTTCTGCTGATCTGATTTTTTTTTCATCCAATTAATCAATTTATCGAAGAAATAATCTGCATATTAATCGATTATCAAAATAATAGTTAGTTGCAGCCCTGCACCAATGTTCTTGCATAAATTACACCAACTAAGTGACAGAGTGAAATGTCAGTCCTGAAACCAGATGGCTGATGGGAGAAAAGAGCACAAGACCCAGCCTGACCTGTCGGACACAACAAACACGACAGCAATTACCCACACACATAGATCATACTCCGCATCTCAGGAGGAAGGCAACGGCCCTTCAAGGGTCCGTCAGAGCACGGGAGACTAATAGCTCTGCTGTTCTGACATTTTCTTAACCTTTAAAGCCATCAGCGAGAGCAGCATTCATCTTCCTTTGCAATGCTCCAAAAACAGACAAAACAGTGGGACGCCCCAGCAGAAAGAGTTATGTTAAACCAATTTCAGTAGGATTGAGACAAATGTGGACTGGGAAGGTGAACGTGCGGTGAAGAGCAAGCAAAAGAACGTCGGTTGTGCAGATACTATTCATTCAGAGCGATTTGGGGTACACTAATAGTAGGGACCGTCCCCCTCCTGGGGCGAGCTGGGGTTAAGTGCCTCAATCAAGAGCACTATGATGACTGGAGATCTCAGAAACTCTATAGTTCACGGGTCACACGACCTGGGACTCAACTGGGGACTGGATATTTGAACGTCATGAATACAGCTCTGTTTTTCCTCCCTGTAAAAACAGATGCAGAGTTTTTTTTTGCCCTCACTCACACTTAAACTGTTCTTATGCACATAGGAAACTTTATGTCACATTTGGAAGGGAAAAAACAGCCTCGTCCACAGCTTTTGACAGGTCACTGCCTGGAAGTATGACTCACATCTTATTTCACCCGAAGTAAAAATTCTGTCATCATTTCTCACCCCCATGTCATTCAAAGTTCATATCACTTTCATTGAATGCTAAAGGAGTTGCTTGAAGAACATTCACATGGCTCTTTTCCCATGTACAATGAAAGCACACCGTGACCAGGGGCTGTCAAGCACCACAAAAGTATCATAAAAGTAGTCCATATGACTTGAGCACTATATTTCAAGTCTTTTGAAGTAGATTTTTAAAATAAACTGAATTGTAAATTTTGTGTGGACAAGATAGGCAAGATTTGACATCAATAACAAACGTCAGGAAATTAGCAGATTGGACATATCTCTGTTGCAGGGTTATTATAGTTAACTAAACTGGAGAAAAAAAGCATTTTCGTTACTTGAAATACACGTTAACTTAAGTAAAATAATATATTTAAAAATATATATATTTCAGCTATAATTGCCAAGGACACATTTCCCAAAACTAATAAATATGACCAAAACACACAACAAAGTTACTAAAACTTACAATAAAATTAAAATAAAAACATTCAAATATTATTAATACAATCTATATTAGTATCTCAGTGATACTAAAATAACACCTGTTCAACAGAACAAAAATAAATTTGTAAATTAGTAAATGATGCCAGAATGTTCATTTTAAGATAAAATATTAATTTAAATCAGTGAACACTCATGCAGCGTGTAAGAAATTCTTAATCAACTAGATTTATTTCATTGCTAGAAAACACAACTCATCTCTGTGGCTTCATCACACACCACAACGTCAAACAACTTACAAATTAATATAGGAATACATCAAAAGTGTGAATCTCGACTACAGAGTCGAAAGTTTCACTGCAATTCACACCCTGACAGCAGTCAATATTATTAAACACATTTAGAGTTAAACCTATAGCTCTACAACACAGTGCAAAACTCGCAAATATAAAGCCAGGGTGCCAGACAATGGCACACATGTCAGACAATTTGTCCATCATAGCAATATTATCGTGAACGCACGTTGGAGATTAATATTTTGTAAATAAAGTGGTAAATTATGTTTTTTTGCGCAAAAAAATAAATATATATTATAATTAGAAAAAAAATAGACATTTTAGCTACTCCAAGAGGGCAAATTTAAAGTAAGTAGTAAAACTTTATTTGTAAAGCCCTTTAAAAACAAATATTTACATAATACTTCACATGAAACCTTCACTCAAACATTCATAGATGCATATGGAAAGTGCAAAAAGCAAGCAGGTCCCTCCAAATTTAATATGTATATTTAATTTTTTTTATTTTCCATTAGAGGCTTGTCAAGCAGTAGTGTAAAAACCTTTACACTAATCAGATGGATGGACAGATAGGGAGAAAGAAAGCTATCGTGCCTTATAAAAACACTTTCCGCTTGAAAAAGACCTGCTTGTTTGACTAACCCAGCTTTGAGGTGCACAGACCCCCCCTTAAAACACAACACACCCCACCTCGGCGAGAGGCATCAATGACTCTCTTGTGCCTGACAGAGCACGTCACTGTGCGGCCGGGGCCTTGGGAACAGCAATATTTGCTTTAATATTTAAAACATTTAGCTTGACCCATTTCACACAAGCTTGGCAGTGTTGTCCGGCAGCCCCTCGGGTCTTGCTGCAGAGCTTCTGTGGTTTACTCCAATCAGCTTCCACAAACGACCCCTAACACAGCTCCTCCAGCCCAATTCATGCATTCACCATCTCAACATGAGGCAACCGATATGGAAAACCCACAGTTCCTCATCACAGGTGTGGGTCTCAACCCAGTTTTTCCCCAATCCATCTTTTCTCCATCCTCCTTCCACTTCCTGACCACAAGCGATGCAGGCTGAAGTGGAGAACAGTGCCGCTAGTATAGGGTGATGTGTTTTCGGTCTAACCTGAGGTTTAGAGCTCAGCTAGTGGTTTAGATTACTGTAAAAGGGTGCTGAGGTTTAAGCTGAGGTTGGAAGAAAGACGAGCAGGTGAGGAGGAAACTAAGCAAGAGACACATACTCATTCTGTAAAATTATTATTATTAGTAGAACAGTTAAAGGCACAATATGTAATTTTCGCCACTAGAGGTTGCTTATTCAAAACAAAGGCCTAGCTAGATGACGCCGTGAAGTGTTTTCTCATGAAAGATGAGATAACAAAAGACAGAAAATAAAAATCACTCACGGCTCTTGACTGAATAACTTTAATAAGGGTTAATCTATATTTATACACTTTTATGAAGTGATATTTTACATTTGATACTATTTCTGTACCTGAAAATCTAGTTTAGACCTACATGAAAAACCTGAAAATAACTGTTTTTCATTTGTATGTTTGTTCTGTTGTATTTATGTATAATGTATGTATATTATGTATATACTGCATTCTATATACAGGACCAGTCAAAAACTTTTGACTGGTACTGTACGATAATATACACAAAGAATATCGGCCGATATATCGATATCTGACTTTTTTTACTCCCTAATATCGGTATCGGCCCCCAAAAACCCATATCGGTCGGGCTCTAGTTGAGTGTGTTGAAAGTGTTATAATGCAGTGTTATAATGCAGTGTTATAATGCAGTGCCCCCCCCCCCAAAGATGGCAACACTCGCTGTGAGTAGCAGCCGGAGTAGCTCTCCTGCTCCGAGTCCAGGTACAGAAAAGACGTTTCTGACTTCCCATATCAAGGCTCTGGAAATGTTCTTCCAGAAGCCCAGAAAGATACACTGCAGTGACAAAAGATGCACACTTTGTGGATAATTGTCATAAAAAGAAATGTTCCGATGTTTAGTTCAATGTACAGTTCAAATGATTATTCAGTTGTTATACTGACTGCTGTCATTAAAAGAAAATGATTCCTTCAAGTGTTAGGGCTGTGCGATTATCGTATTTTCGATTTCAATTTTGATTTTGGCTTCCAGCGATAATGAAAACAAGATAATCGAGGCAAAACGCATTCCGTCCAGCGCACTTTCCTCTCCTTCACAGCGGTGCGCTTTCGTTCCTCCCTAAGCCAAACTTAACATACAAATCACCTGAATAAGCGAGTGTTTTAAAATGCAGTCTACTGTTGCTAAACTGCGGGACGTGCTTGATATTAAACAGTGTTATTAAAAGCGCATTAAGCCACGAAAGAAACGCTGTTCCCTAGGCGACCTCTTGCGCGCGCGCTCCGAGACGGAGCAGAATACGCATAAGCGAAGGATACTGTGGGCTTCAGATAGGCGCCTAAACAGTCAAATAGCCTAGTACACACAGATATGTCAAAATGCTGTTTTGCAAAGTATCCTCATAAACACAGTCAGTTATGTCTTAAGTGAATGTAAACACTGAGAAAGAGTGCGTGTGTAACAGCTTATTGAATCTGTGCAGCTCTTAAAGTGACAGTAGCCAACGCTGCTGTAGTCAATGTTAATCTAACAAGAAAAGGCAAAGATAAAATCACTGCTCTTGAATGAATAACTTGTTTTAAATAAGGATTAGTCTATATTTAATACAGCAGTGTTATTTTACATTTGATTACTTTATTCAATTTCTGTTGTAGGCTATCACTTATCTGAATACCACTGTAAGTTCATCTTCCTGAAAAACCTAAAGCACTGTTTATTTCATTTGTATTTTTGTTCTGTTGTATTTTTGTTGGTTTTGTTTGTAATTAGTTTCTTTGTTCTTATTTTATTGCTGACTGTTTGCTTGTCTTCTGGCGCTGTTTTGAGGACTTTTTACTTGCATTAATTAACCTGGTATTAGTTTTTGCTGAAGTATCGATTGATCACCTGTCTAATAAAACACATAATATATTAAATCGTCTTTGGTGATTCCATGGTTTCTACGAAAGTAGCGATGTAATTGACAGGCGCGCAAGGACACGGTCCGTGTCCTGGTTAAAATTGCTGATTTCTCTGGATTTAAGCATTGTTGGAAATGATTAGTATAATACAAGTACACAAGTCAACTAAATATTTAACATTGTTTTAGTGGTTTTTGGATATTTTAATCTAAAAATCTTACATATTGGTCCTTTAACAGTTATTATTAGTAAAGACACTGCTACCAAACACTGTTTAGAGCTGCACAGATTCATGTAATGCATACATGCTTCAATCAACCAATAAATCAATCAATAAATCATCAATTATACACCTTATTTCTTACTCTAGGCTAATTCTTACATTACTTTTTTTGTAGCTCAACAGCCCTTGGTCACCAAAAAGTCTTACATTTTAAATAAAATCTTCTAAACGTATTTTGTCTTGTTCTACTCAGACATTTTCACTTGTTTTAAGCTTAGAGACCTAATTAAATTGTGGAATTACTGCATTTTTTCCCCCTTGTAATCAACAAAAATTGATCTAGGATGAGCAAGGTCTAATTTGGTTCGGTCTTCACTGACTTGATTAACCTGACCTCAAAGCAGCGGTGAACTTGACCTTTACTGTGGCAGCTTCACTTAAACCCAATCATGCACTAACTACTTTATATTAAAATACCTGCTGTTACACACACACACACAACTGTTCTGTTCAACACAGAGATAATTCTAGTAAAACTCACAAATCTTGTCCAATTTCTCCAGTAAAAAAAGAATAATTGTAGTTTTGTAAACCTATTTATATGTTGGCATAATTTATATTTGTCTACAAAACTAATTTCAAGCATTTAACCATACGTCTTTAAATCAAAACGTTATGAGTCAGTCAGGTGTGTCCAAATGTTTGACTGGTACTGGTAAGTGTTTATTTTTTCGTATACTCAAGTTTCTGGATAATTGCACAATTTAATGAATAATACGTTCTGATTGCACTGATCATATCTTTTATCCTATTTTGAGTCCATGCATAATCTCTACATTGTTCCATATTAATATTTACCAGAGCACTCATGCGTAGTTCTATAGGAAGCATATTCATTACCATTAGTAGTTTTAGTATATAGCAAAACATTGACCTAGAAAAATGAGTTGGCCCTGATGCATTGACTACTGATCACATGTTCATGTACACTTTAAAAAATTAAAATATCTTGTTATTAAGTTAAATGTCCTAAATGTCCTTCACTTCAGAAGCTACCATTTCGAAATCTATTAAAGCATTTTTTAAGAGAATGTATATTGAATATCTTTATTTTAGACAAAAATTTTTTTGAAGGATATTACAGCCATTTTCCATACAATGACAGTGAAAAATGACCAGGGCACATTGTGATGGCAAAACTATATCATAAAAGACTTTAATTTATATATATAGAACTATATTCCTGCCTGCCCAAGCCTTGAGAAACCTTTCTATAGATCTGTGTGAGGTCAAGATAGAAATTTAAGTTGTTTATGAGTACAAATTACACTTTTATGTTGCTTTTGATAGATTGGAGATTGACAGCACCAAAATATTGGGACTTTGCTTAATTTCAAGCATAAACTTTACAAAATGTTGGAATTACTGCCATTTTTCAGTGTTCACAACAAGAAGGAATTACCAGGAAAATGTCACCAATTAAATGTTTCACTGTGCTGATGAAATAGCTTCACCAGACGTGCCCTTTAAGAACCCTGAGGAAAGCTTTTTCGAAAAGTCTTCTTTATAGGACATTTTTCCCATATGTCCATTTTTCATTTTTCACATATTATGTTATTGTACTGTGGCCTCTTTCAGCAGGATAATGCGCCCTGCCACAAAGCAAAAATGGTTCAGGAATGGTTGAGCACAACAAGTTTGAGGTGTTGACTTGGCCTCCAAATTCCCCAGATCTCAATCCAATCGAGCATCTGTGGGATGTGCTGAACAAACAAATCTGATCCATGGAGGCCTCACCTCGCAACTTACAGGACTTCAAGGATCTGCTGCTAACATCTTGGTGCCAGATACCACAACACACCTTCAGGGGTCTAGTGGAGTCCATGCCTTGACGGGTCAGGGCTGTTTTGGCAGCAAAAGGGGGACCAACACAATATTAGGTCATAATGTTATGCCTGATCGGTGTATATACTTTAAAAACAACCATGCATTATTATCGTTGAAGTTTAGCTTCAAGCTTAAAGTTGATTTGTCCATTTTAGTGAACAATTTGAGGTGAGGTTCAACTTAAAAGTCTTTTCTATACATCGGAGAAGAGTGGACATCCACTTCAAGGAAATACTCTAAACTTTTCCTCTAGTAAAAGTCTTGTGTCTTTTGCACCCAGCTCAGGGTATTTCTGATTGATTCCACATAAAAATAAGTGTGTCTAGGACAGCTAATGGACCAGCGGCTGCTGAATGATGATTTAAATCAAGACACTGAGTTCGGATGGCTCTCTGAAAGAGCCTTGAGGTTACGAACACTTTCAGAGAGCAAGTTTTCCACCGTGTCCTTGTCCAACTCTGCAAGGTTGGCGTTTCTCAAATTGCACACTGTCTCCACTCTAGTGACTTACCGATGCTAGATATGAGAGAAACAGAGAGCGAGGGCTGACAGAATGGGGTTGAAGGGTCATGTCGAGGAGACTGACTGAGCTGACAGGAAGTCTCTACTTAGGTATCACATTTCAATGGTGACCTGTCAGAATCGCTGAGACTCTACAAGGGCCATAGAGCCACTTTCTGACAGCACCAAATCTTTTTGAGTAAACTTTTTAGTTTAAAAGTTCTTGTATCCCAAAGCTTCAGCCAAAAACTGAAACTGTTTTATCGATGTACTGAATCCCTTTAAACGTATATGCTTCCATTCTATCTAATATTTCTATTTTCTAATAAAATCTATCTATCTATCTATCTATCTATCTATCCAGCCATCCATCCATCTAATATTTCTAATCTATTTATTTCTATTCCATCCATCCATCTATTATTTCTATCTATATATCTATATATCTATCTATCTATCTATCTGCTTCCGTCTGTTCTCCAAAATGTTATCAAATGTATATTTATCCATCCATCCATCCATCCATCTAAACTTTCAAACTATTTCACACTATTTCAAACTTTCAGGCTAAAGGTTTCTTAAGCCAAAGTTTGTTCACAAACTTTACTCCTCTAGTTTTACCTATTTTGCTTCCGTTATGTGACATATTTCCTAGTGATATTCAATAAGAGAAATGTAGGACTGGATTTTTTTCCATCAGAAATCGATTGGAATATACACTAATTGCCAAAAGTATTGGGACACCCCTCCAAATCATTGAATTCAGGTGTTCCAATAACTTCCATGGCCACAGGTGTATAAAATCAAGCACCTAGGCATGCAGACTGCTTCTACAAACATTTGTGAAAGAATGAGTCGCTCTCAGGAGCTCAGTGAATTCAAGCGTGGTTCAGATTAGCTCAAGAACAGTGCGCAGAAGTCGACAACTTTCTGCAGAGTCAATAGCTACAGACCTCCAAACTTCGTGTGGCCTTCAGATTAGCTCAAGAATAGTGCGTAGAGAGCTTCATGGAATGGGTTTCCATGGCCGAGCAGCTGCATCCAAGCCTTACATCACCAAGTGCAATGCAAAGTGTCGGATGCAGTGGTGTAAAGCATGCCGCCACTGGACTCTAGAGCAGTGGAGACGTGCTCTCTGGAGTGACCAATCAAGCTTCTCTGTCTGGCAATCTGATAGATGAGTCTGGGTTTGGCAGTTGCCAGGAGAACGGTACTTGCCTGACTGCATTGTGCCAAGTGTAAAGTTTGGTGGAGGGGGGATTATGGTGAGGTTGTTTTTCAGGGGTTGGGCTTGGCCCCTTAGTTCCAGTGAAAGGAACTCTTAATGCTTTAGCATACCAAGACATTTTGGACAATCTCAGTTTGGGGATGGCCCCTTCCTGTTCCAACATGACTGCGCACCAGTGCACAAAGCAAGGTCCATAGAGACATGGATGAGCGAGTTTGGTGTGGAGGAACTTGACTGCACAGAGTCCTGACTTCAACCCGATAGAACACCTCTAGGATGAATTAGAGCGGAGACTGCGAGCCAGGCCTTCTCGTCCAACATCAGTGCCTGACCTCACAAATGCACTTCTAGAAGAATGGTCAAAAATTCCCATAAACACACCTAAACCTTGTGGAAAGCCTTCCCAGAAGAGTTGAAGCTGTTATAGCTGCAAAGGGTGGGCCAACTCCATATTAAACCCTACGGATTAAGAATGGGATGTCATTAAAATTCATGTGCATGTAAAGGCAGGCGTCCCAAAACTTTTGGCAATATAGTGTATGTACTGATGAATCATTCACAATAAGGCCAGGAACATGTATTAAGAAAGTAAATGGGGTTGATGATTTAATATCAATTTAAATATATTTGTTTATAATTATAACTTTAAATATTAATTGCATACATTCAGTTAATTTACATCTACAACTTAAACATTTAAAGCAGGTGAATTTAGGTTTGTTGTCGATAGTTTGATTATTGGGTCAGTTGTGTTCATTCACCCCAGCATGAAACATTTTGTTCTTGCCACAGCAATAATTCATGTAACAGACTTTTAAAATGCAGCTCTAAATGTTTGTTAATGGCTGAAACGGTGCTCGCGGCCATTGGGGAATATGGTAACTGGGGTATTTCTTTATCCAGTAACCCCTGTACTAACCCAGATTACAGCTGATTACTAGTGCTGATGAGATGCAGACATATTCATTTTAAACCAAGACTGCTGATTAGCATATGAAAAGCATCGTCGAATAACTAAATTTTACATACATGATGTGATAATGTGTTTTGTTCAGTCTGGTATTATTTATTTAAAAATCAAAAAAGAAAAATCACAAATTTCTATTATGTCGGCTCTTTCTCCTACACAGCAATGATATTAAATAGAGAATTTTTTTTTAGTTTCGATTAAGTCTCCTGCTTGAGAAAAAAAGCCCAGTAATCTTCATGAGTGTTTCTGAAGAGATCTCAATGATGTCTCAAATTAGGCTCAAATTTTCCAATATATCAAAATCTGAACTGCTAATCACATTAATTTATAGATCTGTACTCAGTGTTAGGTGTAACTAGTTACTAAGTAATTAGCTAGTTACTGTAATTTAATTACTTTTTCCCTATGCTGTGTATAGAATGTAGAACAATTATATACTATAGTGGAATTAACATCAAAATGTAAAGTCTAACTTTAAACTGCATGTTTTTATGTATCCTTCTCACATTTGTAATACTTTGGTCAGTTAATAAGAATAATTTATGTAGTTTTATATTATTTATTTGAATGAATTAAAATAGCCGTTTCATTTCTATCCTTGAATCACTTAACTAGTCGAGGTTGATATAGGATTTACTATTTGGAGAGAGTAATTTGTACAGTAATCTAATTACACTATTGAATATGTAATTCGTAACTAGTAAATAATTACTTTTTTAGAGTAATTTACCCAACACTGTATGTCAACAATCTCATTTGTATCTTTTTTGCTATGTGAGACTGTTGATCATCTAAAAATTGATATACACTTTGTAGCAAATGAAAGCATTTGAAATTTACAGTCTTTCTCTTTTGGGAAAACAGAATACTCACTTGTAAATATTGAATACTCATATTTTTGGTCTGTATGGGGGCATATATAGAGTACAAATTGTCCAATAAAAACGTCTATATAATGGCTGTAACACGAACAAAAGGCTCTAAGAAGAAATTAAAGTAAAATGTGCTCCTCAAATCATTTCATAATGTTTCTGATGACAAATAACTTCACAACGAGCTGAAGAGAGCCAGTGGAGAAATCACACGCAGAGGTAATTATGACAAGGCCAGAGGTTATGCTGTTATTAATGAAATATGAGGACGGTTTGTCTAGATGTATGAAAATGAAAGTGTGGTACTGGAACTCTGCATCACCTTAAATAAAACCTGCTCATGCTGGCAAGATGAAAATGTCCGTTCATGCTTAGACATACTGGTAAGACTAGTTTCAGACCATCCATTACAAATCATTCCTTGGAGAATTACTGATTGCCATGAAAAAGGTCTCCAATTCTATTTCAAACCATCCAAAAGCCCTTCAAAGCTTAATAATTAAGAATCCACATAATTTATATGCAGGGACCACCGTTCATTACGGATAAACTACGCATAAACAAAACAAAGCCAGACTTTTTGTAAATCATAACAGGTGATCAATCCAGAAGACTCGCTATCGCCCTCTAGTGACCTGCACTTACATTACTATTTACACCACAACAATTACATTTTTGATCAATCAGTGTTATTAATTGTAAAGTGAATAAACAGACTTAAAACAGACAAAGCCACAGGAAACCAAGTTTTCAGAACAATGAAAAATAATATTAAACATCAAGGAGAACAATCTCCTGAAACAACTTTTTCTTAAACTCAGTTACGAACGTAAGCTATCTTTAATACGCAGTTCTGCTCGTAAACATTGTCATATTCTCCGCACTAACTGTAAGGAAACCCACAGCAATGATCTTACCTCTCTACTCAGGTGAATCCAGCCGTGATTTCGGTGTATGTGATGTTCAGAAGATTCTGTTGAGGTCTGTGAAAGCATCTGTGCTCTCGCCGACAGTACCGCCTCACACCGGGACGGGACGAATCCTATTACTGCTGCTACTGCTTGGTTCATTAATATTAATTAGGTCGTGCTGCCATTGCTCCGTAACGTGCCTATAAGGAAGGTTTCCTCATGAATATTAATGATTTTATGGTGGCGTTGCTTCGTAGCCTTCCTATGGTTACGGTTTGGCTAATGAACAGTAACAAACAGTTAGAACTAATAAATTCAACTCTGGGACAAGAAAATATGGTAGCACTAAGCTAACACAGATCATTACAAATAAAAATGCTTATACTAGACTGCAGGACTCAAAGACTATTTCAAGGTATATTCTGCCAGGATACAAATAAAAGTGCCCTCGGTGGAACAGGCTATAATTTATCTTAAAGTATTATTAAAAATCAGGGTTAGAAAAAAAACGTTTTGGAAGAAGGAATGATGATGCATATCATTATTTAAATTGTTACTTTTGATAAAAAAGTGTTTTAAAACACACTTTAACTACTTTATTGACAAATTAATGTTTATCTTGATTTTACTTTGAATTTGATATCTCTCGTTTCTCATAATTGTCTCATGTCTTCATCTCAAGCCTGCTCTTCACTGACACTGTTGTCTCCTTATTAGAAAAGTATGTGCTAGCTAAACTAACCTAATTGCCAAAAGTTGACAAAACGCTCCCATATAAATTTAACCTTAAAATGCTGAACATAAAAATGCATGTCCATATTATTAATGCCCATTGATAGGGAATATTAATGCTAAACTAGATAAAAAAGTTTGTAGACAAACTTTAAGTTGGCTTGAACAAGCCTAGCCAGAAAGTTTGAAATAGTTTTAAAAGTTTGAAGTTTTAAATAGTTTAAGTTTTAATTTATTAGTTTTGATAGACAGATAGATGTGGTTGTTAGGGTGTTGCTATGCGGTTGCTAGGGTACTCGGGGTGGTTGCTAAGGTCTTGCTACATGGTTGCTAGGGTACTCAGGTGGTTGCTATGCGGTTTCTAGGGTACTCGGGGTGGTTGCTAGGGTGTTGCTATGGTACTCGGGGTGGTTGCTATGTGTTAAACATTCCGTCAATGAAAGTCTATGGGATTTTCCGAGTTTTGATCAGCATTTTTAGGAAACCGTAAGTCGAATCAGTCTGAAAAGATAAATCAACTCAAGTCAGAACAGTCTGAAGGTCTAGTCTGAGTTCGGTGGATGTAGCAATTAGAAATTTAGTCTAAGAAGAAAAAGAATAATATGCTTAAGTACAATATCAGTTAATAGAAAAAAGACAATTTAATAAAAACATATATCACCATTCAGTGATTAAAAAAAAGCTTTGACAAATAATGAGCAGGTTCAAAGGCTGAGAGATCATGTGAGGTTGGATAATGTGGTATTTGGCACAGGAACTGAGGCAGGTATAGTGGGGTTCAAACACTATTACAGGGCATTTGCCAACTGGAAAGTCATCAAGGCTCTTTTTACTGTAATCAGATGTTTTTAAAGGATTACGTGAACAAAAATTCTGTGAAATTCTCAAAGGCAATAAGTGCAGCTGAGAGAAGGTATAAGTATAGGCCTACAGATATGTTTTTCATTGTACTCTCTTAGAAATCATGTGCATATATGATGAAGTGATTCCTTCAGGCAAAAACATGCTGTAATATAGATTACAGTATAACAAAAATCTGCTAATCAACAGAGAAATGTCAGTGATTATAAAAAAAATATACATTTGCATTTGCACATGAGACTGTGTGATATTGCAATATGACTGACAGATTTACTCTCCTGAGATCTGAGAAAATGGAGATTAGAAATCAGCAACTGTCCATCACAATAAGTACAAGCACTTATGCCAATTTGAAATGAGAAGTATTAGTACGCAGGTATGCTAGTGGACGTTTCAGATTGAGCTTTCAATCATAGGTTGCCACCACGTCAGGTGTATTGAATCTCACATTTCTGCAGTAAATCTTTGAATAATGAAGTTTACCCAAATGCCTGGAAAGCATATGCTGGGGTGAGAATAAACTCAGAATTTAAAACAGATCTCTGTACAAACAGTCAATCAAAGGACAATCGACAACCAGAACTTGTCTTTACATTATTTTAACTACAATTCATCACAGATCTGAAGTTGCTTTGAAGCTCATCTTTGATATCTGATTGATGATCTGTGTTGGTTTTTAAGCAGGTATAAAACTCAGCTGTGTCAGCATGTGTGTATGTGTGTGTATGTAGAACAGAAAAATACTTCAGTATTCTCGCATCTAAAGAAGCATATAACATAAAAAGCATGTTCCTGATCATATTTCACCCCAAAATCAAAAGAAAGAAATATATTTATATAAAGTAAGTGAGGGCTATTTTAATTTTTGAATATTTTGAATTTCAAAAGCATAAAGCAACAAAATTTTAATTATCATTACTATAATGAGAAAAAACTATTATCATGGTCATATTTTTATAATAATATAAACTTTTGTAAATTATCGTAATATCTATAGGGAGAACTGGGAACTACAAGGAAATTGTCAGATGTATGTTCAGTTTGTTTGTGTTTTAGGGTATGTTTACACGACAACGATGTACTAAAAAAGGAAAAGTTTTTCCTTTGCTTTTTTGTGTACAGACGACAACTTGAAAACGGCTAAAACGCTGTGCCATTCATGCCAGGCCAGTATTGGCGATGTCACTTTGTAAAGTAAAGTATGCCTATAGACTGAACACGTAATATACGCATGCGCATGACATCACCGTTTTCACAAATTCGCATTTTTTTAGTTTACACAGAGACGATAATGTTGTCGTTTTCAAAAACGTGCACTTTGAAACCCGATTTTAAAAACTTGTATTTTCAGGCTGCCAAGACGTTGTTGTGTAAATGACAAAACACATAACATTTTTTGGGTCAAATCTGGCCTTATTATGAACGATTCATCAGTGCATATATTCCAATTGATTTCTAAAGGAAAAAATCCAGTCCTACATTTTTCTTTTTGAATATCATTAGGAAATACACTCACCTAAAGGATTATTAGGAACACCTGTTCAATTTCTCATTAATGCAATTATCTAATCAACCAATCACATGGCAGTTGCTTCAATGCATTTAGGGGTGTGGTCCTGGTCAAGACAATCTCCTGAACTCCAAACTGAATGTCAGAATGGGAAAGAAAGGTGATGTAAGCAATTTTGAGCGTGGCATGGTTGTTGGTGCCAGACGGGCCGGTCTGAGTATTTCACAATCTGCTACAGTTACTTTTCACGCACAACCATTTCTAGAGCTTACAAAGAATGGTGTGAAAAGGGAAAAACATCCAGTATGCGGCAGTCCTGTGGGCGAAAATGCCTTGTTGATGCTAGAGGTCAGAGGAGAATGGGCCGACTGATTCAAGCTGATAGAAGAGCAACTTTGACTGAAATAACCACTCGTTACAACCGAGGTATGCAGCAAAGCATTTGTGAAGCCACAACACGCACAACCTTGAGGCGGATGGGCTACAACAGCAGAAGACCCCACCGGGTACCACTCATCTCCACTACAAATAGGAAAAAGAGGCTACAATTTGCACGAGCTCACCAAAATTGGACAGTTGAAGACTGGAAAAATGTTGCCTGGTCTGATGAGTCTCGATTTCTGTTGAGACATTCAGATGGTAGAGTCAGAATTTGGCGTAAACAGAATGAGAACATGGATCCATCATGCCTTGTTACCACTGTGCAGGCTGGTGGTGGTGGTGTAATGGTGTGGGGGATGTTTTCTTGGCACACTTTAGGCCCCTTAGTGCCAATTGGGCATGGTTTAAATGCCACGGCCTACCTGAGCATTGTTTCTGACCATGTCCATCCCTTTATGACCACCATGTACCCATCCTCTGATGGCTACTTCCAGCAGGATAATGCACCATGTCACAAAGCTCGAATCATTTCAAATTGGTTTCTTGAACATGACAATGAGTTCACTGTACTAAAATGGCCCCCACAGTCACCAGATCTCAACCCAATAGAGCATCTTTGGGATGTGGTGGAACGGGAGCTTCGTGCCCTGGATGTGCATCCCACAAATCTCCATCAACTGCAAGATGCTATCCTATCAATATGGGCCAACATTTCTAAAGAATGCTTTCAGCACCTTGTTGAATCAATGCCACGTAGAATTAAGGCAGTTCTGAAGGCGAAAGGGGGTCAAACACAGTATTAGTATGGTGTTCCTAATAATCCTTTAGGTGAGTGTATGTCACATAACGGAAGCAAAATAGGTAAAACTAGATGAGTACAGTTTGTGAACAAACTTTGATGTTGGCTTGAGAAAGCCTAGCCTGAAAGTTTGAAGTAATTTTTAGTTGAAAATGGTGTGTAAAAGACCCCTTCGTTTTGTTTTTCCCTGTCTGCCTGCCCGCCTGTTTCCCTAGTTTGGTTACTAATTATGTTATCGCACCTGTTTCCGTTTCTGTTGATTAGCTACCCTGTGTATTTATAGTCCTCAATTCTCGCAATTCGTTCTGTTTTTGGTGTCGTCGATGTTTTACGTGGTACTTGTATAATTTTGGTTTCCTTTGTGATTTTCTGAATATTCTTTGTTGGATTTTGGATTTATTAAAGACTGTTAGTTTGATACTCTCCTGCGTTGTGCTGCGACCACCCGTGACAGAAAAACTCAAGAAAAATGCATTACAGTAGTGGGGTCGCTGTCAAGAAAATAAAATGATAATTTTCTTCATGCAATGTTTTTGTTCTTTGATTTTAGGCTAAAACTATGGATTTTCATAATTATCTTCTCTATCATTTCTCCCTCAATTATGTAAAAGATTAATGATAAATGTTTAATATATGATTTCAACCAATAACCTGATTTTAGAATATGAAAATGATTATAAAAAGTATTTGAGGTAGGCTATGTATATTTACTGGTGGACAGCATCCGTTTTTTTATGCCATAATCATTTTACATGCTATTTAGTCATATACATAATACATAATATTTAGACCTATTTAGTGCTTTTGGTTTTATAGTCATATCACAGTGGTTTTAATTCAAGACCTATAGATTTACATTAGATCTAAAGTGTGACCCAATACAATACCAAACCTGCAACTTTATAGAATGTATTATCTTTTTGCCTTGTTTTTTTTTTTTGTTTGTTTTTTTTTTTTGAGTTTTTAAGTTTTTGGCCATCAGGCAAACAGGTTTTTTTTGGCATCTGCCTATTTGCACAGCTTCTACTAAAAGACATGAATTTGCACCAAGATTGATTGAGGAGTGTTTTCCTCTCTTGATAAGCCTATTTATTTTGCTATCCTAACATTTAGCTTTTGATTATGGTTTGTTATATTATTAGCATTTGCCAGACCTGTGACCCATTTTTCGATTGTAACCCAGTCACTGTAAAATCCAACAGTTGTTCTTACTAAGACATTTTAGTTAACTTTACTTAATGTCCAATAATTTTTTGAACTTAAAACAATTTAGTAATCTGAACTATTTGCATGCTATGCCTTCGTTACTCAGAAAACCCAAGTAAATATTACTTGACTGGTTTGAGTACCATTTTGCCAAAGCAAAAAAATGTTAAAAAAATAAAAAATTGGCAGGGCAAAAGGTTTTTGAGGCGGGGCAATTCTTAATAGACTTTTCACTAACTTCCTCCACTTCTGCAGTCATAGTTCTTAGTTGCATTCGCTCATTTTCCAGTCATCTTGAATGTTATTGAAAATACAACAAAAAAATTTGGGAGAACGTCACATAAGTTGACTTCATAAATTCATGTTCATTTCCTAAAATTTCTCACCATTATGGTGATCAGTGTTCCCTTTGGTTGGGCACTTGGAACTTCATTTATATTATTGTAATTCTCTTCCTATGCAGCGATGCAACAAGAAATCACAGTTCTTTGATTTCAAAGGAAGGGAAATAATAAATTATATATATATATATATATATATATATATATATATATATATATATATATATATATATATAAAATATTTGTGAATTAATGATATATAACATAGCTATATTTCATGTCAAATAATGATCTTTTAACATTTTATTGCTAACACTTATGACATAAACTTTTAATTGGGTTGATATAATCCCTCTATATTTGTGTTAATATCTTGCAATTGACCATGCTTGAGTCACACACAGATTTCAACATTCAGCATGCAAAATACAGAAATGGTAGCAAGGTTTTTTTTTGTTTTTTTTTTAACTTAATAAGACCATTACAATTTTATTTGCTGTCGTTATTGGGGTTATACTGACAAAAGACAGCAAATAAAATGGTAAAATAAAGCCAAAAATAGCAAAACAAAGCAATTAATTTATTCATGCCGCAATGCATTCTGGGAGTACACGTCCTCAGATCACAGATAAAATTAAGTTGACAAAATGTAATGGTTTAAGTAAGAGCAACTTGATGCAATTAAGCTTACTTAATTGAATTAAGGCAATGCGTTTGCACAATTGAATGAAGTAAACTGAACAAATCTGTTTTTACGGTGCACTGATTGAGAAAATGTAGTCAATGGAAATCTAAGAGTATTCACACATACAGGCACAGATATTCTATTCTGCAATTGCGTTGGCTGAGAAATTCTGATGGATGATTATTATAGGATGTCCGTCTCTGTACCCACACACAGCACTGATGCCCTTCTATTTTCAGTGTTGCAGTGATTAGCCTCTTTAATCAGAACTGACGGAAAGAGCCAAAGAGAGATGTCGTATTGAAATACTGCATGGATGGATTGGAGCCGGAGTATGTTTATGAGTGACGGAGGCGTGTTGGAGTGTGTGTGTGATTATGTGGGTGTGTCATTTCCAGTCACTCGGTCACTGCCAGTAGAAAAGGGAAAAAAATATGATTTATAGGAGTCAGTGTGAATATCATGATCTCACCATCCCGCACACACAAACTCTCTGTAGCTAAAGAGAAATGATGTAATTTATCTTCCTTTCCCCCTCCTTCATCATTTCTTGGACTGCAGCTCCTAACTATGATTGTAATAGTTTATTGATCCCTCTCCAGGGATGTTTTTGATTACATTGTGTTAAACTGTGTGTTGGTGTTTAGATCTGAAGTAGGGCACAGAGGGTCTAACGGTAGGCGTCATTAGGAGGTCAGCACTTATCATTCTCTCCTCCTCTGCACTTACAGGCATTAATATTACATTAGCATGAAATTCAGGTTTTGATTCATGAAATTCATGATTCAGCTAGTGCATTACAATTAGCCTTCATGATCATTCAATGGATGAAGCTTTTTCTGGGTGAACTTGAGGTGCTGAGTATGCCCAAGCACATATATGATATTTGAGGAGCATAAATTTTAGACTTATAATATGGCACATGAGTCATATGGACTACTTTTGTGTTTGTGGTGCTTTTTCAACTTTTTTTTGGACCTTGGCAGGCCTTGTTCACTATATATTTTCATTGCATGAAAAAACACAGCTTGGACATTCTGTGAAACATCTTAAGCCTCGTGCACACCGGGACGATTATCGCGCTCGCTTATCGACAGCGTTTTTTTTAGATGTTTTTCAACGCGTCATTGTGTTCATACACAAGCGATTTTCACTGGCAATGTGCGGCGTGAACGTGCAAATTCACTCCCTGACAGTAGATGGTGCTTATGATTTGATTGCAGATCAAACTCACCATTAAATCCTATTTGATCTGCAATTCCTCTCCATAACAACTCCTCTTATCGAGATATTTGTAGTCACCGTGGCATTTGTCATAAAGTTCTTTGTGTTCAGACACCAAAGAGACCAGCAGCTCTACATTCATCTTGCCTCGTTGCATCTTCTTCTTCGTGTACTTACTTCCTCTTTGTCGTCTTCTTCTTAGGTATCAATGTGTGCTCGGCAAGACCGTTTTGTGCTTGAGTGCCACCAAGTCCTGTTTTACTGTAACTTCAGCAGCTCCAGGCACTTGAACAAAAGCACCAATCTCATTGGTCGGCCAGTTTTTAACGCAGCGTGTCAAACCAAAAAAATGAACCCGAGGCGTTTTTTTTTTTAAATGATCGGTGTGCACACTCACATTGGCACTCTTTGTTTAGTCACGAGCCGTTAAACATCAGCGAAAAGCGCACACGATAATCGCCCCGGTCTGAACAAGCCTTTATTGTGTGTTTTGTGGAAGCAATAACGCATGAGAGTAAGTAAATGAGGATTTTTTTCAGTTCACCATCCCTTTAAATGCTATTAGGTGTGTTCGACTTGAAGCGGCACTGCACAGGCCAATCAGTGTATGACATCAAAGTACCGCGAGAGCGATTAGAGAGTAGACTCCTGGGCTCCATATTGTACATACACCAATCGGCATGTGCAGCGCTGCTTCAAATCGAACACACCTATCGATAGTTACTTAACTTAAGTCCTCCCATGCTCTTGAGCACATCGGGCAACAATTTCCTTCCATCGCTGTCGGTCCGCCGTGATCGCCTCTGATTCGTCCCAAGGAGAATCGATGATCTTAAGGTCGTTCAGGAAAGTTCAGCGCCAGGTATGCTGGGGTCGGCCACGTGGACATTTAGCAGCCGGTGGCAACCACATCATAGCCACTTTCAGATTGCGATCTAGGTTCATCCAAAGAACATGTCCGGCGAAACGTAGGCAGCGTCGCACATTGATAGCATGCAGGCACAAGGTGTTACATCGTCATAGAATATCGATGTTTGTAACGTGATCAGCATATCTGACTTGAAGGATACGACGGAGGCACCGTTGTTGGAAGACATTGATCTTATGCGAGGTGGCCACTGTCATCTACCAGGTCTCACTTGCATAGAAGGCGACTGGCACAACTATCGATGACTACAGACGTATAGTTCAATGTTAAGGGAGATCGACGGCGATGACCAAAATGACGGTCAGGTGTCGGAACACCGCTGTCGCCTTCCCAAGTCTACTTCGCACCTCATGATCGATGCTCCCGTTGTGACAGATCGTGCTTCCCAGGTAACAGAAGTTGTCTACTGATTCCAGTGGCTCGGTGCCAATTACCACAGGGCTTAGGGCATCTGTGGAGCCAATCCATAATATCTTGGATTTATTGCTACTGATCCCCAGGTCGATATTAGAGGCCTCAAGATGGAGCACTGACGTCGCCTCTTGGATCCCAGTCCATTGGATACCGGTGCCATGTCTGGCTGTGGCCTTGCGCATCACAAAGTCAAGGGCCGTGATAAAAAGTAGTGGTGAAAAAATACACCTTTGTCGGACGGCGGTTTCGACAGTAAAAGAGTCGGTAAAGCCCGTATCGGTTTTGATACATCATGACGAGTTGAGGTAGAGATTCCGGAAAAGAGATTCTACTTTTTTTAAAGTTGACAAACTTGATTACCAGTGGATGACGATACTCGACACACTGTTCAACGACGTTCTGGAGGATGAAGAGTTGTTCACAACATGACAGACCTGCATGGAAACCAGCTTGTTCTTCTAGAAGTCGATTGTCCATGGCACGCTTTAGACTTTGCCAGGAATGGAGAGAAGTGTGATCCCATGCCAACTGGAACAGTTGCTGAGGTGGCCTTTCTTAGCGAGGTGAAAGATGACGCCCTTCTTCCAATCTTTTGGAACCACAAAGAGTTGCTTTCGGAACCACAGAGTGTTGCCAATAGACAGTTACACTACCTCTCTATTTTTTTTTTTTTTTTTTTTAAAGAAGTAATACTTTTTTTATTAATCAAGGATGTTTTTAATTGATCAAACTTGACAGTATAACTTTGAACTTTCTATTCACATCAAAGTATCCTAAAAAAATATATATCACAGTATCCACAAAAATATGAAGCAGTACAACTATTTTTAACATTGATAATAATCAGAAATGAGCAGCAAATCCTGCATATTAGAATGATTTCTGAAGGATCATGTGACAGTAATGATGCTGAAAATTCAGCTTTGCATCACAGGAATAAGTTACATTTTAAAATACATTCAAATAGAAATAGAATATTTATAGAATATAATCTAGAATATAAATAGTTTTTAACATTTTAATAATATTTCACACTATTACTGTTTTTTTACTGAATTTTTTATCAATTAACTGGTGAGCAGAAAGAGACTTATGTGTGTACTTTTTTATTGTTTATGAGATCTTGATGAATGAATCTTTGATGAATAGAAATATCAAAAGAACAGCATTTATCATTACAAATTTCCTTACTGTCACTTTTGATCACTTTAATTCATCCTTGCTTTATAGAAGTATTAATTTCTTTCAAAAAAAATCTCACTGACATAAACTTTTGAACAGGTCCTATTTCTATTCCTGGTATTACTGTGCACAATTCAACAGAGACATTTTTTGTTTTCGTCTAAACATACAGTGGGGAGAACAAGTATTTGATACACTGCCGATTTTGCAGGTTTGCCCACTTACAAAGCATGTAGAAGTCTGTAATTTTTATCATAGGTACACTTCAACTGTGAGTGACGGAATCTAAAACAAAAATCCAGAAAATCACATTGTATGATTTTTAGTAATTAATTTGCATTTTATTGCATGACATAAGTATTTGGTACATCAGAAAAGCAGAACTTAATATTTGGTACAGAAACCTTTGTTTGCAATTACAGAGATCATACGTTTCCTGTAGTTCTTGACCAGGTTTGCACACACTGCAGCAGGGATTTTGGCCCACTCCTCCATACAGACCTTCTCCAGATCCTTCAGGTTTTGGGGCTGTCGCTGGGCAATACGGACTTTCAGCTCCCTCCAAAGATTTTCTATTGGGTTCAGGTCTGGAGACTGGTTAGGCCACTCCAGGACCTTGAGATGCTTCTTACTCCTTAGTTGCCCTGGCTGTGTGTTTCAGGAAGACCCAGCCACAACCCGTCTTCAATGCTCTTACTGATGGAAGGAGGTTGTTGGCCAAGATCTCGCGATACATGGCCCCATCCATCCTCCCCTCAATACGGTGCAGTCGTCCTGTCCCCTTTGCAGAAAAGCATCCCCAAAGAATGATGTTTCCACCACGGTTGGGATGGTGTTGTACTCATCCTTCTTCTTCCTCCAAACACGGCGAGTAGAGTTTAGACCAAAAAGCTCTATTTTTGTCTCATCAGACCACATGACCTTCTCCCATTCCTCCTCTGGATCATCCAGATGGTCATTGGCAAACTTCAGACGGGCCTGGACATGCGCTGGCTTGAGCAGGGGGACCTTGCATGCGCTGCAGGATTTTAATCCATGACGGCATAGTGTGTTACTAATGGTTTTCTTTGAGACTGTGGTCCAAGCTCTCTTCAGGTCATTGACCAGGTCCTGCCGTGTAGTTCTGGGCTGCTCCCTCACCTTCCTCATGATCACTGATGCCCCACGAGGTGAGATCTTGCATGGTGCCCCAGACCGAGGGAGATTGACCGTCATCTTGAACTTCTTCCATTTTCTAATAATTGCATCAACAGTTGTTGCCTTCTCACCAAGCTGCTTGCCTATTGTCCTGTAGGCCATCCCAGCCTTGTGCAGGTCTACAATTTTATCCCTGATGTCCTTACACAGCTCTCTGGTCTTGGCCATTGTGGAGAGGTTGGAGTCTGTTTGATTGAGTGTGTGGACAGGTGTCTTTTATACAGGTAACGAGTTAAAACAGGTGCAGTTAATACAGGTAATGAGTGGAGAACAGGAGGGCTTCTTAAAGAAAAACTAACAGGTCTGTGAGAGCCGGAATTCTTACTGGTTGGTAGGTGATCAAATACTTATGTCATGCAATAAAATGCAAATTAATTATTTAAAAATCATACAATGTGATTTTCTGGATTTTTGTTTTAGATTCCGTCTCTCACAGTTGAAGATTACCTATGATAAAAATTACAGACCTCTACATGCTTTGTAAGTAGGAAAACCTGCAAAATTGGCAGTGTATCAAATACTTGTTCTCCCCACTGTACATAACAGAAATATACACAAAATATAAGTACATGGAAATTGTTGGCTTTTTTTGACATATTTGGACAAGCAAAAGATTTGACATGTAAGAGGTCATCATACTATAAGAATATCCTGTAAGTTTCAGAACGGAAAACTTCCTTGTAAGTCCAAAAACAGCTTTGATTGAAACCAAGCCCAGAGAACGACTTGTTGTGGAATGTGCATGTAGGTGAAAGACCGCCTCTGCAGAAGAAAATCAACGCCTACTCCATCATTGCAACTTTGACCCCGCCCACTGGCATGGTAGTGAGATGATGAGGAGAGAAGAGGATCAGGATACAGGACTAAAAATAACATTGCCTTCCAAAGGATCCTAATACTAGGAATGAGGTTATTTATTTTCAACAATGTGAATGTCTCAGTTAAGCATTATTTATTTGTATTCAGTACATTTCACTGTGGATTCTTTGGTAAATCAGTCGCAATTTCACCGCAGGCTTTGCAAACATTTTTACGATATGGACTCGATAGTAATGCGACAACATGTAAGTAACCGTGTTAATTCTAATGCCTGATCTGTGAGCGGTGATTTCTGATATGTAATGATTCATGTACAGTCAGATGTTCTTTGTCTATGTGTCAGTAAATCAAACCAGTGACTAAACAATCAACTTCACATTGTTTCTCTTAGTAGGATGAAAATAATCTGTTATTTAAACGGTGATTAAATTATATATAGAAAGCGATCAAAGAACGCTCTCTTTGCAATCGCTGGAGCTATCAATCAAACAGTGCATGTTTATCAGTGACTGAGCTCTGGACTCGTGCCAAAACTCCCGTTAACGAATCTCTTATTTACATTGTGTTTGCACTGTTAGTTATAATGACAGCATTCGTTAGTGTGCAGAAATCAAGTTGCAATGATGAGATCACAGCATTCATGTGCTCAACATGTCTGTGATTGGCTACAATGCTCATCACTGCAACCTTTCATGCCACAATCTAAATATAATGCCATAGATCTAAAATGTATAATGCTATAATCAACACTTTCACGATTAGTTAACCTTGAGAGCTGTAATAGTAAAAATTTTCACAGGCCTTTACAGGCCTTCACAAAACTTTAAAGTTTTCGAGAGAGTTACACATGTAATACTTAGCTATTTCTATATGCAAAGATGTTAGCCAGTCACAGCAGTGGGTGTTTACACTAAAGTCTCTCAGCAGACACGCCCCTTCAAACCAAGCGTTCAGAGCAGAGGGCTAAATGGGAAAAATGCCTTTTATTTCTAAATGAGGACAATTTTGATGTAAAAATAATACTACCATTATAAGTGCACCCCAGGAAACATTATAAAACAATTAAACAATGCAGTTCATGACCCCTTTAATAAAGTTGATATACTTGAACAAAACCACAAGGAAAATTAGCTTTTTCAGTCATTTATTTAACAGCATACCAATAGATGTGAATTTCTTCTCTGGAAAAAGAAAGTACATTCTTGGCCTCAGTTGCTAGTATTGCCCCCTTTAACAGAAATAACTTCTTGTAGGCGTTTTGCATAATTGTCCTTCAGTCTCTGCAAGGTGTTTGAGGGTTTTCTTGCATGTACTGCCCACAACATTTCAATGGGATTCAAATCTGGGCTTTGACTAGGCCATTAACTCTCCATTTCTTCATTTTGAGCCATTCATTGGTGGATTTGCTAGTGTGCTTAGGATCGTTTTCCTGTTGAAAGGTCCACTTTCTGTTCAATTTCAACTTTTGGACAGATGGCCTCACATTATCTTCAAGCGCTCGTTGATATGATGCTGAATTCATAGTTGAGTCAATGAATGCAAGCTGTCCAGTCCCTGAGCCAGCAAAGAACCCCAAACCATAACATTTCCACCACCATGCTTCACAGTTGGTATGAGGTTCTTCTCCTGAAAAGCTGTCTTTGGCTTGTGCCAAACATGTGTGCTGGTACTGCTCTATCTTTGAGTCTGGTCTTTACCTATATGCTCATTGGCAAACTCTTGCTTTAATGTTCTTTTTAGAGAGCAAAGGCAAAAAGGCAGGTCAAATTTGTGCAATTACTTTCTGATCGTAGATGCATGCACTTTGACACCAACAGTTGCAAGACTTACTAGCAGATCCTGTAATGAAATTTTGGGGTCCTTGGAGACTTCTTTTTGTATCACATGGTCCGCTGTTGGGCTGAATTTGCTGGGACGGCCAGTCCTGGACAAATTGGCAGTCATATGAAATCTGCGCCACCTGTAGATTATTTTCCTTACAGTGGAATGTTGTATTTCAAAATAATTTGGCGATCTGTTTAAATCCCTTGCCAGACTCATAGGCATCCACAACCTTTTTTTCTGGAGGCCTTTTAGAACTTGTGGTATGATGACACCACACACACCACACACACAGGGACACCATACACTAGATAATAAAGACCAGTTTATTCTGCACCTCTTAAGCAGGTTCTAATCACTAGCATCCAATCTTGAACACCTAATTCTAAATAATGGTAAATGTAAGGATGTGACTGATCAGGTTTTTTTTATTGTGAAAATTACTACAAAATGTCAATTTAAAGTGCCCCTATTATGCTAATTTAAACCTTTCTAATTTTGTTCTAATCTCCTACAACAGTTTTACATGCATCAAAGGTCAAAAAACATTTTCATTTTCTCATAATATACATTGCACATCACCACAGTGTTCAATGATTCTCAAACAACTCATCAGATGAATCAGTCTCTCTAAATCCCTCCTTTCCGCGACCCTACTCTGCTCTGATTGGCCAAATGGCTGTTGTGATTGGTCTACCGCGTATAAACCGTGTTTCGGAAGCTAAACGTCCATTACCATAACTGAACTTCAGCGGAGGCTTCCTCAGTCCTCATCATTTGCATTTGAAGCATTCGAAACATTTGAAGAACTAGTATTTCAACCCGAACCTCCATCGCAAGGACGACTTGAGCAGGACGTTTGTCAGTGATATGCTAATGATTTTGAGATGTTGCAACTGTAATTCCTCACCATCAGCATTAACAAGTGAATGTCCGTCAACAAACCCATGTGTATATTTCTAATTTATTGTGGTGCACATGCGGTATCAACTGTATCAATAACAGCGCATACATTATCCCAGCACTAACATGAATGACTGATGTAACATAAATGTTTTGAAAACAAGTCTTGCTCCATCCTTTATCTGTAGTTAAAGTAGTAAGAACGACAGACAATCTGCATTAATAGACACAGTTTTAGGTAATAGTGGCCCACAGCTGATTAGCAGAAGTATTTCAGTAAGACAGTAATAACGTGATTTAGCTGGTTAGTCGAAGACCTACACAATATAAACACAAAACTACATATTCTGAACATCCGGTAGAAAATATATACATCAATAATTATTCATACTTAGAGGTTGTGATTCGGAGGAGCAAGCTGGTCCAAATAAACTGGGTACTGACCCATCTTTCAAGAGCAAGCGTTTTGCGAATCCTGAGATTTGAAAAGCAGGATGCATCCGAAATTGCCCCCTATACCCTCAAATAGGGCATTATTTGAGGGGACAGCCATTTGTTGAGGGTTTAGGGGGCAATTTCGGATTCAGCCGCAGTCGTCAGTAAAATGACGTTTGAGGGCTGGTCAAGTTGCGTCCAGGCGGACAACGCACAACATAGGCGGGCATTATGCAAATGTATTTTCTAGTGACGTGTGAAAGTCACGCATTAGGGTTTGAAATACAAACGGTAGGCGGTTCAGAGTCAATTCTTTCTTTTGGGAGACAATAACTTTATTTATCGTGCACTTTTGACTTTACAATTTGCAGGACGTTTACAATCACAAACAGTGAATATTCGAAAACCATAATAGAGTTTTGACAGATTGTATCATCTTTATTGATAGGCACTGTTTCAAAGAGGATCGGATGTTTGCTTGTCCAAATGTCAAAAGAGCCAACCATTTCCACGTACTTATTTTTTCCACATGACTGTAAGTGTAACATGCCCCAATGTCTGGAACAACTTCCCTTTCTTGTTGACGTCTAATAGGTTGCATGGGTGGGTAACTAACTAGCCAAAGCCAGGAGGGCAGTGTTTCAGGAGGGCAGAGCTCCACTGCTCACGGTCCACTGCAAAACTCAAATAACTCTAGTCCCATGCTTGGAAGAGTTTGCTGGGTAATTTTCAGGCCAGGCTGCACAGACTGTGATTAATAATACTAGCAATGTTGAGCAGTCTCTTAATGTTTACATATTGATCATTCTTTTTCAGTCAAATAGTGTATTATCCATCAAAACTTCCCTCTGGATCTGGGTGGACAGATGATTAGTGAGCCATTACAACTAAATCTTATGCTATTCATTTTCATAACTAATGTCAATGTTCTGAATCTGTCAGCAGTTCAGAAAGTAATTCTGAGGAAAATGAAGAGAGGAATGTTATGAAAATATATGAAAATATAAGCTAATAGTATGGCATTCAAAAGAGGAGCCATTTTTAAAGGGATAGTTATGTTGGCTTGGGAAAGCCAGCATACTGAAATCCTATTTCTTCTTCTTCTTCTTCTTCTTCTTCTTCTTCTTCTTCTTCTTCTTTGACTAAATTTAGTCAATATTTCCTCCTAGTGCTTTAAAGCTACAGCACCAAACTCAGGTTTTCAAGTTTTGACTTGGGTTGCTATATCTTTTCTAACTGATCAGACTTACGTTTTTTTCCTTAAACGGATGATCGAATCTACGAAAAATCCTATAGATTTTCTTTGAAGGGGTCAAAACTTATACAATAGCTAGAGTTTTATAATAGAGCATTTAAGCTTCATCCACCAAGTATGTATCACTAACAAAGCGCAGCACCTAGCTTAGGACATGCTAGCAATGTGTAACTTAAAACATGCTAGCAACATGCTAATCCATGTTAGCAATAGGTTAAAACATACTGGCAAAATGCTAAATCATGCTAGCAATGTGTTAAAACATACTAGCAACATGCTAATTCATGCTAGCAATGTGGTAATACATGCTAGTAACATCTCATTCATGTTAGTAACCTGTTAATTCACGTTAGCAACATATTACAATATGATAGCAAATGTTAAATCATGCTAGCAATGTTTTAAAACCTGTTAATAACATGTTAAAACATGTTAGCAGCCAGGTAAATCATGCTAACAATGTGCTAATTCATGCTAACAAAACATGCTCATTCATGCTAGCAATGTGCTAAAACATGTCAGCAGAATGCAAAAACATACTAGCCATGTGTTAAAACATGCAAGCAAAGTGCTAAAACATGTTAGCCAACATGCTCATTCATATTAGCACTTCTTCTTTAAAGCTACAGCACCAAACTCGGGTCAGACCTTCAGACTGTTCTGACTTACGTTTTTCGTTAAATGTACGATCAAATCTACGAAAAATCCCATAGACCCCATAAATCCCATGTGTTAATTCATGCTGGCAACATACTAAAATATGATAGCAACATGTTAATGCTAGGAATGTGTTAAAACCTTAATAATGTTAAAACTTGTTAGCAGCATGTTAAATCATGCTAGCAATATGTTAAAACATGCTAGCAATATGTTAAAACATGCTAGCAACATGCTTATTCATGTTAGCAATGTGTTACAACATGTTAGCAGAATGCAAAAAACATACTAGCCATGTGTTAAAAGTAAAACATGTTAGCAACATGCTCATTAATGTTAGCAAAATGTTAAAACATGCTAGCAAGCATACTAAAACATGCTAACAATGTGCTAAAACATGTTAGTAGCAAGCTAAAACATACTAGCAATGTGTTAAACATGCTAGCAAAGTACTAAAATATGCTAGCAACATGTTAGCAAATGGCAAGAAATGCTAGTAACATGCTAATTCATGTTAGCAACATGCTAACAAAATGCAAAATAATGCTAGACACGTGCTAACAACATGATAAAACTTATTAGCAACATGATAAAACATGTTAACTTTCAGACAAGGCTTTGTCAAGCCAACTTTAATTTCTAATTTCATGAACCAATTTGAATATAAAAATATCTTGTGTTGATTTTCTCTATCCAGTACCCAGATTTCTACCACATCAGACTCTGACCCTTGTGAGATACAAAGCTGCAGCAGATCCGTCAGAAGAGATCTGTTTAATGCAATGTGAATCATAAGGCGAGTCATACCTCTGTAAAGGGACACAACATTGCTGTCAGCATGGGAATTAAACAAGAGCAAAACAGGTTAATCTTCACCTCTCTTTCCTTTAGTCACCTAATACTATGAAATACGACTTCATAATGGATTTGTGTGATCAAACAGGCTCTTAACATTTGTCGACATTAATATCACGAGAGGGACAGGAGCAGTGAAGTGAACTCCCTCAACTTCAGGAGCAGGAAGATTCATGTCTGCCCCATTTCCAGAGGATTTCTGTTGTAGTAAATATTAGATTAACAGCATTGTGATTTGCTAAACCATCACATGATTTCAAAAGACATGAGGGGCTGAAATGAATAAAATGTCCTTTTCATTTATATTTCTGGAGTCGAAATGTGCTGTAAATTTAGCACAAGCTAAAATAACTGCCTTGTTGATGATGTTCACGTGTCTCTGTGAGAATGAAGTCATTCTTCACTGTCTTGTGTTAGATTCATTTTCAAGAATTAAATTAAATTGAGCTACATTTATAAAATCTTTTGTAAAACTTGTGCTGTTTTATTTTCATTTTATTTGAAAGTTGTTGTTTAGCCAAGAATTGAGCTGTTTTAATATGTTCCAAAAGACACTCTGTCTTTTGGAACATATTAAAACAGCTCAATTAATCTAAGAGGTTTGCTTTTCATTAGCAAAGTAAACAGCATCAGGAGAAGTGATGCTCTTCATCAGTCTGCATTTGAACCTCTTTCATTCTCATTGCTCTCTGTGGAAATCCTTCTCTTTATGTGCATGCCATTCATCATTTCTCACTTCACAGAGCTATTTTGCTCTGAAGTATTTGAAAGCACATTAAGTTCACCAAAACAAACTACACTCTTATTTTGGCTGAGCTTATGAACATAATCAGTTTGATGCTTTTGATGGGTAATAATATAAATAAACGTCCCCTCATGCATAAAAAACTGATCTTTAAATTACATGTAGCCTAAAACAAGTTCACACTTGGCAGGTTTGGTTTGATCGAACTGTTCATTTAAACTGTGCCATCTGAACGCTGGTGCGCACCAAACAAGCAGACAGAGCCATGGTGTGGTTTTGTTTTTTATCTTTAGGTTTAGTCTTAAAAATGTCATTTTATAATTAAAAAGGACTAAGCATAATTTTCTTTTTTGGTCCGGACCAAGAGAACAATAAATAACAAAAAATAAAGGTTCCAAAGGGGGTTTTTCCCAGTGATGCCGTTGAAGAACAATTTTGGGTTCCCCAAAGAACCTTTCACTGAACATTTTTTCTTAGTGTAAAGAACATTCTAATCTAAAGAACTTTTCCACTATAAAGAACCTTCAGTGAAGGGTGCATGGATATTAAAGGTTCTTCGTGTCATAAATGCCAATAAAGAAACTTTATTTTAAGTGATACTATGTGTGTGTGTGTGTGTGTGTGTGTGTACCTACTTAACCATTTTGGGAACAAATGTGTACCCAGAAGTGAGCAAAACCTGACAAAATCTCCAAAAACCTCCCTATGGGGACGTCCTCATTTGTAAAACCTAAAAGTTTTTTTTAAATGTAAAAATGCAGAACATTTTCTATGATGGGTAGGTTTAGGGTGTGGGTTAGGGTTAGGTTATAAAATGTTCAATTATATAAAAACAATAGAAGTCTATGCAATGTCCTCATTTAGATAGCTAAGTAAATGTGTGTGTGTGTGTGTGTGTGTGTGTGTGTGTTCATATTTTTCTATCCCGGTGGGGACTTCAACCTGAATGCACACAGATTCATGGGGACTCGTGTCACCGTGAGGACCTAAATTGAGGTCCCCATGAGGAAACAAGCTTATAAATCATACAGAATGAGTTTTTTTGAAAATGTAAAAATGCAGAAAGCTTTGTGTGATGGGTAGATTTAGGAGTAGGGTTAGAGTAGGGGGATAGAATATACAGTTTGTGCAGTATAAAAACCATTACGTCTATGGAGAGTCCCCACAAAGATAGTAAACCAGACTCTGTGTGTGTGTGTGTGTGTGTGTGTGTGTGTGTGTGTGTGTGTGTGTGTGTGTGTGATGTTTTTTATATAAAGAAAAGGTCCAAAAAAAATAATTTTTAATAGGTGGATTTAATAGAAAGTATTTTTAATGTTATATAATATATTTTCAAAATTTGAAGGTTCAAACTAACACATTTTCAGTTTGGAAAATATTTTTCTGTGGTGCCTATAACCTATACTCTTATTTGTTTCAAATATATCTTTTTAAGGATTTATGTTTTTGCTATATGGAAAGAATTTTATTCATTGTGATGACATGCCCTCCAGCAAAACTGTCAGCGTTCCGCAATGTTAAAATGTTCACTAGTTTTCTTCAAGTGAAGTGCAAAGTGTTTTACAATCCACCACATAAATAGAGGGTCAGGTCATAATAAGAGATAACAGAATGAAGAGATAAAATAATGATGAGGTGGTAGGTGGTTATTAAATAAACATGAGTCAAACCTCAAGCTGTGCTTTTAAACGCCTGTGAAAGAGGAGCTGCTCCAAATGGCACAGAAGCACCTGTGATGGGCACATCGCTCCGATGACCTGCAAGAAATGTGCAGGTAAAAATAAAAACTATTCTCCACTCACTGGCTTTAAAAGTTTACTTAGTTTTAGAGACATAGGCTTAAAATAGAGCAAAGAAATTTACTCTGTGCATTTGCAGGGGAAAACATCCTTTTTGGAAAGTGAACACACTGCAAGCAAACATCAAACTACAGACTGACTGGTGCTAAATTATTCTATCGTTTTAGGATTATTACTCACAATTGCTTAAAAACAACTAATAAACCAATTTTATGCACATTCTTTCAATGTGAGAAAGAAAGAAACGTATACATTAGCGCCATCTGTTGTTTCTAAACATTATTGTACCAGTAAACAACATTATCAAAAATTATTTTTATCTTCACAATCGTGTTATGCAATTATTGAAGCCTGCAGTGTCTTTTGAAGTTCATCCAAACATTTTTTTACAAAATAAGTGGAAAAGGTTAAAAAATAAAAATGGAATACAACGAATAAAATAATTATAAAATATAAATATTATAGCCTAATATAAAATACACAAAATATAATATTAAGATTTTTTTTCTGCTAAAAGCAGTTTCACCTGATCTATTCTGGTTTAGACTACATTACAGTTTATCGAAATATCACAAAATGAATATGCTTGTGTCGTGGAAACGTAGAAATTTATGGAAAATCGATAAAATATTACGTCATCACATATTTCAGAAATGCGCAGTCACTTCTTGTACATGATTATTACTTACCCAAATTGCAGGATACAAATACATTTCCAAAGTTAGCTCAGTGAAGGATTTATGTATTTTTTTTACTTGCTTGGTTTTGCTGTTGTTTTCCCGCCCAAAAATACGTCACTTCAATAAAGAAATATTAAAAGGGAATAATGATGGAAAGTAGGAAAATCATATAATTGATTACCAGTTAAAACAATATTCTGTTTAAACATTTTGATTAGAGATTGTAATATTTCCTAATTTAAAATTAACATAACTCTGATGTGATAAAAGAAAAGTAATACCTGTGATTTTCATCTTTATAAATTGTGAGTTTATTATTTTATCCAATGTATTAAGACTACGATATATGACCGTAATCTCAAGAAACTGTGGTCTCTACCCCAACACTACATTTCCCAGAAAGCCTTGAGATAGGAAATGTCGTCACTGTATAGGTTGCGATGCTACGTGTTCGGACAAGGCAGGAAGTTGACATGTCACAGTTGCTGCATTGTTTTTTACACACTGCTTAATAAGAGATTTGCTTTATTATTTGCTGATACTGCTGTCGAGCAGGTGAGTGTCATATTTTTACTCACTGAACAGGAGCGACATTGTAGCTAACTGCTTTACCAGGTTATTATGTAGGATCGAGCCGAGGCCCATGTAGCAGCACACACACACACACTGTAAAGCTTTGGGTTCTGCATTGTTTATGCTTAACAAAGCGTCTAAATTAAGACTAGCTTGTTAGTTACTGTATCATTGCTGTCAGTTGTCATTCAGGGTCAGACTGTCTGTGTAAAGCAAGTAAGAGTGATTTGACTGATCTAGGATCAGATTCAGCTCTACATGTTTACATAGCAGATCATATTTATAGGAATTTATAGCTTAGTCTGCTTGCAAATTAAATTCGTGGACAGATGATAGATTAGTTTTCTAGAAGTTTTCAGACAGAGACAGATCTACTGTACTATCTATTTACTGTAATGAAATTGTAATTGACTTTGACTTGTTATTCTTTTTGCCAAAACATACTAAGCTAATTGTTGATAATGACCCAGCCACTCAAAAACAGTCACATAATGTAGTCCTAATGAGATTCACAAGATTTGTATATTATATCTGGACTTCAGTGTATATATATGTCTTATATATAAGTAACCAATAATTTGCAGCCCGATGTGTTTGTTGTAACCAAATTTCTCTCTCATCCCAACAGTATGTTGCCAACGAGCTCCCCGCCGATCCACCGAAACGGCAGCCTCAGCGAGCGGGATGCGGCACGGCACACGGCCGGTGCCAAGCGCTACAAGTACCTGAGGCGACTCCTGCATTTCAGACAGATGGACTTTGAATTTGCCATATGGCAGATGCTCTATCTGTTCACATCACCGCAGAAAGTGTACCGCAACTTCCACTACCGCAAACAAACTAAAGACCAGTGGGCCCGGGACGACCCTGCGTTCCTGGTGCTGCTCAGCATCTGGCTGTGTGGTGAGCACTTTTGATGGAAACATGGGAAAGGCTTTGGAAAAGAAACCTTCATTTGCTAACTAATGTTATCTCTGCAGTGTCGACGGTGGGATTTGGACTGGTTCTGGACATGGGGTTTGTGGAGACGTTGAAGCTGTTGCTCTGGGTCGTTTTCATCGACTGCATCGGAGTTGGATTGCTCATATCCACACTCATGTGGTAAGGTGCCACACACACACACACACACACACACACACACACACACACACACACACACACACACACACACACACACACACACACACACACACACACAAAGGTTTGCATGCTGACAAACATGTGTACATGTCTTTAAAGCCACCATGAAATCAAAACGGTTCTTATCTTATCAGTTCTTTTTTTTTTTTTTTTTACAGAATTTTGTAGTGTTTATTATAAATGCTTTATCTGTGCACATCATTATTTTTTCAAATTCATATGCCCTGATAATCTTTAATTAAAAACGTTAACCACGGCCTGTTCTCTTTAAACATCTAAACATCCCCTACAACTGACTGAAAACAGGCAACTTCCAACAATCCAATCAATTACCCAAGGACGAAATCAAGTCCCGCCCTAATAATAATAATAAATAATACGTTTTATTTATATAGTGCATTCCAAGAACCCAAGGACACTTCAACAAAGCGAAGAGGTAGTCAGACGTGATCATATAACATACAAGACAATAACTAAAATAAGTATGGATCTGACAAGGAAAGTAAGCAATCAGTTAACAAAATTTGTTGTAAATATGAGTTTTGAGTCCATTCTTAAAGGTCTGGAGTGAGGAGACAGCATGGAGGTTTTGGGGCAACTTGTTCCAAAGCTTAGGAGCTGAAATTTTGACCTGAATGCGATACACAATAGGCAGCCAGTGCAGATGGGAGTGATGGGAGCTGATTTTTTGTTAAATGTAAGGGCACGAGCAACTGAGTTTTGAACTAGGATAGGCCACAAAACAAATAGTCCAGGCGCAAGGTTATAAAAGCATGGATAACAGTTTCAGCATCCTTGAGATTTAGCGAAGGTCATATATGGACAATGTTGCGAAGGTGGAAAACACAGGACTTAAAGGAGTAGTTCACTTCAGAATTAAAATTTCCTGATAATTTACTTACCCCTATGTCATCCAAGATGTTCATGTCTTTCTTTCTTCAGGCGAAAAGAAATTAAGGTTTTTGAGGAAAACGTTCCAGGTTTTTTCTCCATATAGTGGACATCAATGGGGTTTGAAGGTCCAAATGTTTCAATGCAGCTTCAAAGAGCTCAACACGATCCCAGACGAGGAATAAGGGTCTTATCTAGCGAAACGATCCAACATTTTCTAAAAAATATAAAAATGTATTTACTTTTTAACCACAAATGCTCTACTCCTTTAACAAGCTGGCTGATATGGGGTTCAAAGCATGTTCCCCAATAATCTATATAGTGGGTGATGAATGAACTATAACTCTGCCAGTATGAATGGAGAAGTCATGTTGGGAAATGACAAGGGATTTAGGACCTACTAAAAGGATTTCTGTTTTGCAAGTATTTAGTTTTAAGAAGTTTTGAGCCATCCATACTTTGAGATCTTGTAGGCAGGAAGTGATGGAAGAGGGAGGAAAAACAGATTTGGGCTGAACAGTAAGATAGGTTTGTGTATCATCAGTGTAACTATGGAAATTATGACCATGATGCTGACCAAGAGGAAGCATATAGATTAGAAATAGAAGTGGACCAAGAACGTATCCTTGAGGCACACCACAGGAAACAGAGCGAGATTTATGTTTATTAATGCAAATAAATTGTTGCCTGTCTGAGAGATATGAAGTTAGCCACTGAATGACAGTACCAGTGATACCAATAGCAGCTAAAAAAAATTCTTATTCCAGAAGCTGTGACAATAGGGACAAAAATACTATCACAACTTTAATTTCATGCCAACTTTAATGTTAACCTTGCTCATATGGTATTGATCCAGTTTCTGTTTCTGGGTTATGGATTTTTGTCTTTTTTTTTATTGTTAATTTTAAAATTAACATTTTATTTTCCATTTTATTTCTAAAGAGAAATTTCACAGTTTTACAAGTTTTCATAAAAAAATAACCGGCAGGGTGGTTAGGACCCCAGTGCAAAGCAGTGTTGCTATCGTTAACTGAAACTAGAACTATCATTAATCGTTTTTGGTAATTGAAATAAAGCTATAATAAAATAAATACTGGATGGAAAAACTTAAACTTGTGTTTTATTGGATTAAAATAAAATTGAAATGTTGCCCTTGGCAACTAACTAAAATAAACAAGTTTAAGTATTAAAATGACTAAAACTGACTAATCTATTAAAAATAAAGTAAAGATAAATAGAAATATTAAAAAACAAAAACTAATAAAAATGGCACAAAAACCCCATATCAAAATTACTAAAACCTAAAATTATATTAAGCTAAAAATAAAAGCCAATTCAAAATATTTTGTAATAACACTGGCTCAAATCTGGTGTGTTTTGTATTTATTTTGACTGGCTGATTGTACATTATCCTGCTAATACATGATTTCTTACCAAATAAATAAATGGACATGAAATATTGATCTTACTTATTTTATGATGTGATTATTATTATTAGGAAATCAATTTCCTGGGGTTGCCTGATTGTACAGTTTAGTGGATATTATACAATAATGTTTGTCTTGACTGACCAATCCGAATCAAGTACTTTAGAGAATGATATAATAAATCAGCATAATTTTACTAGAAAATGTCACAAAGAGTTTTTACAGTAAAACAGTTATCCCTGCCTTTTCTTCTCCAGGTTTGTTACGAATAAATATCTGATGAAACATCATAGCAGAGATTATGATGTGGAGTGGGGCTACGCGTTTGACGTCCATCTAAATGCTTTCTACCCTCTTCTGGTCATTCTGCACTTTTTACAGCTATTCTTCATTAATTGTAAGTAAAGAGGTGTATAAATGTATAATAAGCTGTACTGTTTTTAATTATGGACTTTGTGAACACGTCCTGCTCTCTTGACAGATGTTGTTGTTACGAGTTCAGACTGGTTCCTGGGTTATTTTGTGGGAAACACCTTGTGGCTCATTGCAATCGGTTACTACATTTACATCACATTCCTGGGCTACAGTGGTAAGTGTTGTGATAGCTGGTGTATTTTTAAGATTATTCTTAAGATGAACATTGTCTAATTTTCTCTTCTTGTTTCTTTAGCGCTCCCGTTCTTAAAGAACACTGTGGTGCTTCTGTATCCCTTTGCTTTGCTGGGACTCCTGTATGTTCTCTCCATTTCACTTGGTTGGAACTTCACTAAAGGTCTCTGCTGGTTCTACAAGCACAGGGTCCAGTAGAGGACGCCAGAGCTCATAAAGGACATTGCAGTGCACTTGTGCTCTTAAAGATGGATGGGAAGTTTGTTGTCGCTCTTGGGACTTTCTGATTTTTTTGTATAATCTGTAAATATCAGTTTGGTTGTAGAGGAAAAGAGTTTCACTTGTTTATGGCGTTATGCCCCCCCCCCCCCCCCCCCCCCCCCCTTTAATTTGATACTCAACCCTCATTTAATGTTGTGATGTGGTTTTGAAAATGCAAACATTGGAAAAAGTGCATACTATGTCTGCTTGGATGCTGCACTTTTTACTTGTGCGAATGTGTACAATAAAGATATTTTTAAAGAAACAGATTTTTAGTGTATTCAAATATTGTCCTCTAATGCATGAAATATAAATGTACTAAATATATTTTCCATCATATATACATTATTCCCTTTGGAGCTGCATATATGGTCATAATTAAGGTATTTAGGTGTTTTTTGAAAATTGTAAGGGATTGCAAAACAATTCAGTAGGTTCCAAAGAAATCTAACAAACATAAATCCAGATAAAAATACAATACTAACTACATAAAAATAAATCAAATAAAAAATGTTACAGATTCAAAATTAATTTCAAGGGCTGCTTTGAAATATCCATTTTTTTATTGATTGCAAACAGTACAGAGATGACATTAATGATATACAACTTTGTTTACAATACACAAAAAGTATCAACAATATCATCTGTCATCTGAACAGGAGAGAAGAAAAAAGTTAAAGATTTGTTAAATAAAGGAAAAAAATTGGAGAAGATAAAAAAAAAAGGGTAAGATCTTAATTTATACATCATTTAGAGTGTACAAATTAAAGGCATTACAAATTGAGGTTGTCTTACTTGCTTATTTACTGAGGATGAAATAGTATTAAGGTACATTTTAAATTCTTGCTTGGAAATATCCGTATCCGGATGAACCTTGTGAGGTGTGACATCACAGATGCGCGCGCACCTCCTTTGGCTCTTCTCACACGCGCTCTGTCATCGGCCACGCGCCTGCGCGACCCCACCACCACACGTGACGTCAGACAGCAGCATGGCGGCCAAGGTGACTCCAGCGACACCGTATTTGACTAAAAAAATATTGTTTCTCATTTTTAGCTGTCGACTCTCAATTGCAGTCGGTGATTATAAGCGGGAGAAATGCTAATAGATATAGAAATGAGATCAGTAGAGAGAGTGATAAGCGTTTTAACGGACCGGCGCGAGCATCACTGAGCTTATCACTACGCTCGCGCTGAAACTTTGACTGAATTCAGTATCTCTGAGGATCATAAAACCATAAAAAATATCAGAAATCTGTGTTAAACAGCATTAACCAGCTCTTTAATAGCCTTTTGTGTTGTTAGAGATTAGCTTTTGTTTATAAAGTGAAGTCAGGCGTGTAAGGATCATGTCGTGTGGGCGAAATTGGGCTCATTTTATTCTTCAGGGATTCTATGGCTTCATGTGTGTTTGTGTTGATTAATTACTAGCTGGTTTATTTTTTGTTAATTTGTGCTTTTTAAAAACTTGTTTTAGTTTTGCATGTATTCTGTTCTGTGCAATATTTGTTAGCCAATATTGAATGTGCCCTTAAACCTTGTAGAGCATTTGATATTTACGCGAGGATTTGGGAATAAATGTAGTTTTTACCGTTTTCTCAATATAACCATGTCATCCTGGGACTGAAAAACACTGAGTTTTGTCTTAGACACAGATAGATCTGTTAGGTTAAAACATACAATACATTTCACTAGATAGGGTGGTGCTTTTTTTCTAACTTTAAATATGGATAAAAGCTCTTCAGTTTCACAATCCATCTCTAAAGTGTCATTTAACCTTCTTCTTATCCTGTGTTGTTGTTGTTTTACAGGTGCAGTCAACCAAAAGGGCCGACCCTAATGAGCTGAAGGTCATCTTTCTAAAGGTAAGATTAAACTGTAGAAATACTTCCTTTAAAAGTCTTATTTTGGTCTAACTTCATCAGGTTATGATGGTTTGTTTCTTTCTTTACACTGTAGTAAATTGAGTCCATTGAGCAGCTTTGAACTGGCTGTGCAACCTTAGATGCAAAAGTCGATAGTGTCATGACTTTGGTCTGTCATTAAAACTTTATTTCCTAAGTCACACAGCATTTTTTTACTGTCACGTTGTTGTCGGTAAGTTTAGGATGCTTAAGAATGTCAGGTTTACTTCAACATGCACATCATGACCGATTGGAGCCGTCTCCTTTTTCCAAAACAACACACAGAGAGACTTGCATGCTCGGGAACGTCTAGACACCCATGTGTGATTGTGGGTAAACAGCTTGTTGTGTGTTTTCTTCATTTCAAACATGAATTTGGAAACACTATCTATCTCTTGTCTTTAAATGTCCTTCAGGGCTTTTATTGTTTATGTCGTGATTTGCGATCACTTCCGCCTTTGAGATCTTGTGCGTCTGTTAGCCAAGAGTAGTTGTTTCTTGGGCTGCTTTGGTGTCTGGTAACACAGTGACTTGTGTGCGATGTGGCTCTATTAATAGGACTCAAGCATGTAAGATGGATATTTGGAGGAAGACATGAATGTCAGGGCAATAGATGGTTGAGTGAAGAATGTCTTGATAAGGTCAGAGGGCATCTCCCTTCAACATTTTGTGTCCAGATTTTTTTTTGGAAAACAACTTACTTGGCTCAAGAATATTATGTATTATGCCTAGTTGTCCCAGTAGGCCGATGGTGGTACTTGATAAATAAGCAAGATTGCAGCTTGCATGTTGCCAAAACAGTTGTTTGAAAGAGGCCGGTGTTATTTTCCTTTTTTTTTTTTTCCTTTTCTTTTTTTTTTTACAGTGGAGGGCATGCATAATAAAACTCTTTAAGTATCGTTATAATGGTTGCTTAGCCCTGTTTTATGTATTGGTGACATTGATTTTTGAACCATGTTTTTGAGGTTCAAAAAATACTATCACACGTTTAATCATGCTTCATACCCAACACAAATGCTGTAATTGTGTTGTTTTTTATTTTTTATTTTTCCCTCAGTATGCCAGTGTGGTGGATAAGGATGGAGAGCGGTACATGACACCCACTGATTTTGTGCAGAGGTATTTGGGCCTCCACACGCAGCTCCACTACAACCCTAAAACTGTGCAGCTGCTCGCCGGAGTGGCGGACACCACAAAAGATGGGTGAGACGAACATCATATTTCCTGTCTCTGTACTTATTCTGTATTCTAATTATTGATGGTTTGATCTGAGCTGATCTGATCTGAAGGTTCAGGCTTCAAATCTAGATTTAGAAAATTATGTTGTGTACATACGTATGTAGTTGCAAGTGATCCAACTAATGTTGAGTTTAATAGAATTCAAAATTGTCCTAATGTATGATTCTGACTTTTCGTTCAGGCTGATCTCGTACCAAGAGTTTCTGGCCTTTGAGTCGGTGCTGTGTGTGCCTGATGCCCTCTTCATCGTGGCCTTCCAGCTGTTTGACAAGACGGGCACTGGAGATGTGTCCTTTGGTGAGAACAGTATTGACTGTATAGAAATGTCTTATTTAAAATGGACTTCTGTACACCGTAGGCTTGCTGCGATAGTTGGTGTTACCGGTGTTCAGCCGCAACACCGGTTACATCACACTGCCCACTGTGGCACCGCCCCCCACTGTCGTTTAGATTTTTTTATGATAGTAAAAATAATTTAGTTCAGTTAGAGAACAGACACTACAATTAAAAACTGAACGTGCCTGCCCAATGCAGCGTGAGCTGAACGAGAGTCACAGCACAGACCAGCAGCAGGAGTCAGATTTCATTTATCACGAGAGTAAGGAGCTGACTGACAGTCGACGGCGGAAGATTGGGTTTCAAAGCAAAATGTAAAAGCGCTTATTTAAGGGAGTTTGTCATTGTACTGTTTTGTTGTTGTGTTTTTCATTAAGAATAATAATGAACCCACCAACTGCAAGCAATTGCCTCCCCCGAATTGTAAAATGTAAAATGCGCAATGCGAGCGTTTTCGGTTCATTCCTATGGAAACTCATCTGCCAAAGGAATTAATTGAAACCGGTATTACCGGTGTTGGCACATGTTGATTAACCGGTGGGAAAATTTCCTCACCATCACATCCCTAGTACACCGTATTTGTGTGTGCTGTGTATTTTTACATGCTAACATCGTACTCCATTAAAATCAAAACAGAGTCAAGTATTTGTGTGGTGCATGGAGTTTCCTATGTAGGTCATTTCTGTTAATTCACTTATGAGGTTTCATTTAATGCTGCCTATGTAGACAACAAGGAAGCTCACAATGTTTTTGAACAGCGCCGTAGTGTTTTATTCCCTTTTACAGAGTCAGCTGATCATGATATAGTTATGCTAGACAAACAAGCAGCTTAACCACGAACACACAGTCGTTCATTCTCTCACACACACACACACACGTGTTTATATTTTCAGTGAAGCTTTACTACACTGCCAATAATGTTGCAACGCCTGGTATGTGCTGCAGGAGTGTAAATCTGTCCATGTCCGTGTTTTTATAGAGAATGTGCGTGATATCTTCAGCCAGACGACCGTGCACCACCACATCCCCTTCAACTGGGACTGTGAGTTCATCCGCTTGCATTTCGGCAATAACAGAAACAAACGACTCAGCTACCTGGAGTTCACCCAATTCCTGCAGGTACCATGGCAAACGTTTATCCAACTCAAAATTATGCCAATATCATATTAGAATTTTTTGTTTTATGTAATTACAATATAATTATATTTAATAGAAATATATTTTAACATAATAATTTTAATATATTGATATTTTAATATAAAAATATAATAATGCCCACAGGATGGTGTAGCTAATAATGCTAAAGGCCGAGACACACCAAACCAAGTCGGCCGTCGGGCAATCACGGGCCGTTTTTGAGTGTCGTTCGGCGAAGTTTTTTCGGTGTGTTCCGCACCTTTGGCTCTAGTTGGACACTGTCAGGTTTTTTGAGCCTATTCAGCATGTTGGATCAGTGTCGGCCCGTTTGTGAGAGAGAGAACTCTGATTGGCTGTTCAGCTTGGCGAATGAGCCAGTGCACGAGAATAAAAGCGAAAGAAGTGAAAGCACGTAAAGAAGTCAAGACGGTATAGACAGAAAGTTGTTTTACATCATCTTACCTGAGCATTCGAATGCACAAAAATTTCAATAATACGAGCCGAGTGGAATGAAGGAAGTGATCAGTGTGATTGATATTTAAAATGGTAAGCAAGCGCTGCTTTGTTTATGGTTTGTATTTCTGCAGTCCTAGTTTCGGTTTCCCTTTCTGAATGATGAAAATAGACTATTGATACCTGCTGATATAGACAGATATTTACTTACATGCAGGCGCAGAACGCACATGCTAGTTGAGTCGCCTTTAGTCCTTTTAGTGTGTTCAAGCGCAGCTTTTTGGCTGAGACGCAGTTGATGCGAGGCGACAACACAGTTAGCTTTCGTCGCCGCTAGTTCTTTGACGTTGTCTTGGTGTGTCACATACTTAACCAGCCAAATCTTGACTTTTTTTGTTCATGAGTTTGTTCATGCTGCAAATAAGTTTGGTCAGATTACCCCTATGGAAATCGACATCCTGTTCCAGCTCTCAGGGCTGCACTCCCAAACAGGGTACTTTCCTTTTTTTAAAACAAGTTTATCCACATGTACATTAAGCAGCATTATCAGCTGATCAGGTGTTCTGCAACACCCCCCTTTCTACTAAATATATTTTATTGGACTGTTCTGCTTTTAATTTAAGTAGCCGATGGTATTTATTTAGTATGATCTCTTTAGGACTTGTTCAACAAGATCCTTCCAGAAAAAATGTATTCTATTTTATTTTGTTTGGTTTTATTTTATTTATACAACTAATATGTAACTCCTGTGAGAATGCAGCTTTTGTCATGAAAATAGCATTAGCTGCTGATATGTTGTTAATTTTGGTAACGCTTTATTTCAGTTGTCCAGTTTAGACATTCTGCTAACTATAAGTAACTTTTCAATTAACACTCAGATTATTAGTGGACTTTTAGGTGAAGGATCAGATTAGTAGATTAAGTTGTAGTTGTGAAGTTACTTATAGTTAGTAGAATGTCTAAAGTGGATCATCAAAATAGTGTTACATGCTAGTTGAGTTGCCTTTAGTCCTTTTAGTGTGTTCAAGCGCAGCTTTTTGGCTGAGACGCAGTTGATGCGAGGCAACAACACAGTCAGCTTTCGTCGCCGCTAGTTCTTTGACGTTGTCTTTGTGTCACGTACTTAACCAGCCAAATCTTGACTTTTTGGTCTTTGGCCGTGGCGAATTTAGGCATGGGCGACATCTTGATTGGAAGTGGCACGGTGCGCCCATGCAAAAAAAAAAATATATATAGTTTTTTGACAAATTATATAAAGGGGGTGGCAGGGGTTGGTTCGCCCAGGGCGCCATATGTGCTATAACAGTCACTGGTCTTTGGCAAATATTTAGTAAAAGTTCATCCCTTACCCAAAATCTAATTTCTCTTTCTGTGCTTGTGTTGTCATAGGAGCTGCAGCTGGAGCACGCGCGACAGGCGTTCGCGCAGAAAGACAAGGACAAGAGCGGCATTATTTCATCATTGGATTTCAGTGACATCATGTCCACCATCAGACACCACATGCTCACACCTTTTGTGGAGGAAAACCTTGTGTCTGTAAGTGTGCAGCTCTCTTTTTGATTTGCTGAGATGGAGTTTGTTATAAAAGGTTTATATGTGTGTCTCCTAGGCAGCAGGGGGCGGCACCTCTCACATGGTGAGCTTCTCCTACTTCAATGCCTTCAACTCCCTCCTGAACAACATGGAACTGTTACGTAAAATCTACAGCACTCTCGCTGGAACTCGCAAGGATACGCTTGTCACTAAAGGTGTGTGCTGTCCATAATCTCAGTTTCTGTTCATCTGCACATAAAAATAAAGTTTTGCATTTTGCAAAATCGTCTAACATTTTCTTTCCCCTCTCCATCTGTAGAGGAGTTTGTTCATGCTGCAAATAAGTTTGGTCAGATTACCCCTATGGAAATCGACATCCTGTTCCAGCTCTCAGGGCTGCACTCCCAAACAGGGTACTTTCCTTTTTTTAAAACAAGTTTATCCACATGTACATTAAGCAGCATTATCAGCTGATCAGGTGTTCTGCAACACCCCCCTTTCTACTAAATATATTTTATTGGACTGTTCTGCTTTTAATTTAAGTAGCCGATGGTATTTATTTAGTATGATCTCTTTAGGACTTGTTCAACAAGATCCTTCCAGACAAAATGTATTGTATTTTGTTTGGTTTTATTTTATTTTATTTATACAACTAATATGTAACTCCTGTGAAAATGCAGCTTTTGTCATGAAAATAGCATTAGCTGCTGATATGTCGTTAAAATTTGGGTAACACTTTATTTCAGTTGTCCAGTTTAGACATTCTGCTAACTATAAGTAACTTTTCAACTAACACTCATTAGAGTATTAGTGGACTGTTAGGTGAGGGATCAGGTTAGTAGATTAAGTTGTAGTTGTGAAGTTACTTATAGTTAGTAGAATGTCTAAAGTGGATCATCAAAATAGTGTTACCAAGATTTCTACTGCCTACCTACCTATCAGCTGATCAGGTGTTTATGTATGTTATGATGTGTAGACGATTAAACCTGGCTGATATTGAGAGGATAGCCCCACTGGAGGAAGGAGCGCTGCCATATAATCTGGCTGAGGTGCAGAGACAGGTGAGTTTATTTGTATGTACGATCAGATAAGAGTCTATTAGGGGTCATATAAATGTGGGTATATATATATATATATATTACTGAGGAAATTGTATTGCTATCAGTGAGCTTGCCTTGGTGCAAACAGCTAATTATGGCACAAAACACCTTTTTACTTTGGGTTAGGGATTTGACACCACTCTCACAAACATATTCTGTTGGACTGTAATTTTTATGATACTGCTAGAAAATGTTTTTATTCAGAAACATGTTTACATGGAATATTTCATAATGTATCACCTGAATGTATTTTAGATTTTCTATCTTAAGTTGAAATGTTTTATATAGTAATTTAAATTTTATGGATTGTGATTAGGGTTGGGCCGATAGACAATGCCATCGCCATTGAGCCGACATCCTGATTTCCCCGCCCCCCGCAAATTAAGTTGTTCCCGATTACAATACAAATTACATTCAAAACAATTCAATGAACACAATTTAAACACTAAAGATATTATTGTGCAAAAAACTCTAAACGAGTTATAGCCTACTAGATGTTTTACACTAACTAAACCAATGATATTCAAATGGCGGACCACAGTCCGCATCCGAACCCCGGCATGTTTCCATCCGGACCGTGAGACAGAACGGTAGCACCATTTTCCTGTTTCTAGTTGAAGTGAGCAGAGTGTCAAAACAGCGGCGCAGATCACACTGCAAGCGCTCAAGATCGTTTGTGGTAATGATATTTCAACACTATATCCTCTAGTAGTTTTATCTAAAGCCAAACACGCTTCATTCAAGCCCTTTCAGCTCAAATGCAACCCGCCGATTTCATCATCACCCGCAATGTTTCACTGTAGACATTGTCTGATGCCAATTTGGTAGACATTGCCCAACCCTAATTGTGATATTGACCTTGTGTTTGTTTGCCATGTAAACAGCCTCAATGCTAGCATGGTGTTAATGTAATAAACAACAACAAACACCACCACTCTCACTTACTTTAGAAAATATAAAAACCTGGTTTTAACTTTTTATTCAGGCTGCTGTCATACATGCATATCTGAAATACAGACTGGCCCTAAAACATGGTGCATTAAGTTTGATATCTCACATGCTGTTTTTCTCTTTGTGCAGCATTCACATGGGGATGTATCTCGGTCTGTGTGGATGCAAGTAGGAGAGTCAGCGTACAGGTTTACTCTGGGCTCCATCGCTGGAGGTAAGAGTTTATGCCTTCTGCTCATTTCTCGTAATAGCTTAAAGACCCCACGAAATGAGGGCATTTTTCCATTCTGTCTTATGTATTTTCTTCTGACAAAGGAAATTGGTAGTGGGACATTAAAGGTGCCATAGAATGGAAAACTGTATTTACCTTGGCATAGTTGAATAATAAGAGTTCAGTACATAGAACTTACATACCATGAGACTCAAACACCATTGTTTCCTCCTTCATATGTAAATCTTGTGCGTGCAAAAGACCACTGAAAAACGCAACATAACACCAACTGTGACGTAACAGTCGGGTTCATTAATATTTATGCCCCCAAAATGTGCATATACCAGCCCATGTTCAAGGCAGGCAGTATTAACGTGGTAGCCTAGAAATCTAGACGCACCCTAGCGGCAGCAAATATGATTTGCAGCCAGGGCGCCTAGCAACTCTCCGTTGTCTTGTGAGCTGGAAAAACCAAACTCTAGTCAGGCCAGTCACATCGTGTATAGAGTCGGTGGGCGGGCTTAACATAATGACGGCAGAGTTGCGTCGGTTCCGCGTGCTACTTGAAAACAAAGAAGCTGGCGAACAGCGGTCTTTCGAATCGGCTTTGGCCGCGACTCTGGAAGACTTGGAGTTAAGCTTTTCTTTGAGAAAAGAACAAAGAACGGCACTGTGTTCGGAGTTTTGCCAACCGATACGGCAAAAGTTCAATCTATCAGCTAGCTCCGCTTCACCTTCTTCGTTGCTCTGGTTGGTTGTAGCGCTATCCTATTGCGTGCAGAGGGAATTTGAAAGACAACCATTTATCCCGCCCCCTCGGATTGAGCCCTGCCAATGGTGTGTTCCCAGACCCAACACCATCTTGATGTGGGTCTGGCTTGTCAGGCTATTAACGTGGACCTGCACAGCCGAATCATCAGAAGTTCTGCAGGTATTGTGAAGCAAGCAAGCAAGGATAATAGCGAAAATGGAAGATCATGGATATAAATATTATGTTACAGGCTGTGCAGGGGATGTGAGCACTTTTCATACCCTTCCCACAGAACAGAACTGTCAACAGGCATGGTTGATGTTTATCTATAACCGGATACCGCACCAATTTAATTCAAAGTTGTTAGTTTGCTCAGTGTTAATTTGAAAACGAAAATATGACACAAAATGTTCGTTAACGACCGAAATGGAAAAACTTGACCAAAAACCACTCTTTGGTTTTGTCGGGGGGAAAAAGGAGCGTTCAAGCATTCATGCTTGCGGTTGCCAGGTTTCAATCATTTAAATCCCCCAATCAGAGCTTTTCTGTTAAAAGAACACATATCTGGAGCTTTACTTACAATTTGCAATCTGGCAACCATGTGCTCGCGAGCTCTCTTGCACGCGGATAATCTGAAAACACCAATAAACAAGTAATCTCCATTTGAGATTTTCTGCTTAGTGTCATTCAGGTGGTCTGTGTTCTGTCACGACTCACGAGCCGCTTGTGCTGTTTGCGATTGTGTTTTCTGAATAACTGCACTTGTGTGAGCTACTGAAATGAGCCTTGCTGTGAAACAGCCAATCAGAGCAGAGCTCAACATTATTATTCATGACCCTTCCAAATAAGGTAATAACAGCCCATTTCATTCTAAGGACAAATCCTAGGGTTGTAAATGGACATGTAAAACCTTATCTAGAGTATTTTTGCCCTTACCTAAGCCACATACCTTCTAGGTAGATATCAGAGGACAATTTAAAGGGGTCATGAACTGCGTTGTTTTACTGTTTTATGATGTTTCCTGGGGTGCACTTATAATGTTAGAATGCTTTTTACATCAAAAATTGTCATAATTTATAAATAAAAGGCATTTTTCCTACCCTGATTTTAGCCCTCTGGTTTGAACGCTCTGTTTTAAGGGGCGTGTCTGCTGTGAGAGTTCAGTGTAAACGCCCACTGCTGTGATTGGCTAATGTCTTTCCATTTGAAATAGTATTACTCTCTCTTTTAGCGCGTTTTTACTATTACAGCTCTCATGGTTAACTAATCGTGAAGTGTTGCATTACATTTAGATCCATGGCATTATATTTAGATCTATGGCATTATATTAAGATCGTGGCATGAAAGGTTGCAGAGATGAACATTGTAGCCGATCACAGACATGTTGAGCGCATGAAAGCAGTGATCTCGTCATTGCAACTCAGTTTCTGTACACTAACGAATGCTTTCATCTTCACTAACAGTGCAAACGTGATATAGTTAAGAGATTCGTTGAATAAAACGGGAGTCACTGATAAACGCGTCACTGATAAACTCTCGCTGTTTGATTGACAGCTCCAGCGCGCGCTGCTCCAACGATTGCAAAGGGAGCTTTCTTTGAACGCTTTCTTTATAGAATTTAATCACCGTTAAATAACAGATTCTTTTCATCCTACTAAGAGAAACAACGCAAGTTGACGTTTAGTTACTGGTTTGATTTACTGACACACAGACAAAGAACATCTGACTGTACATGAATCATTACATTTCAGATCAGGCATTAGAATTAACACAGTTACTTACATGTTGCATTACAATATTTGGTAATCCTCAACGGCATGTTTATTGTTTGGTAGCTCGATCTGGTTTAACACTAGGCCTATGTTACAGGCGTGAATCGGTGGGCGGGGCTAAACAGGCAGTGATGAAGTAGGCGTTGATCTTCTGCAGAGGCGGTGCTTGCCTCCCTTTGACGTCATAGATTCCTACTTTGAAAAACCTGTCGTTTGCTGGGCCTGGTGTCAATAAAAGCTTTTATTGGACTAACAAGGAAGTTTTCAGTTCTGAAACTTACAGGATATTCTTATAGTATGATGACCTCTTATATGTCAAAAGCTTAAGGAAAATTTGATTTCTCAGTTCATGACACCTTTAAAATATTGTATCAATGCATTCTATGGCACCTTTAAGGGATCGTTTCCTCTTTTAGTTCACATTAAAGCCATAAACTATGATTTGCTACTTTCAATTGCTAGTCATAAGATATGCCAGACAGTGTACAAGATGGTCTTTTTTCCATTTTCCTAGAAAAGTTGTACTGTAAATTTTAAAATTGCATTTCAAGTTACGTCAATTTTTATGATTGTTAACATATTAGTGCTTATAAAAATGGACTAAACACACTGAAGTGCAATTGCATGGGATTTTCATGTTTCATAGCACACTATCAGGCAAAGGTTTGGGGTCGGTATGTTGTTTTTTAAATTAATACTTTTATTCAGCAAGGATGGATTAAATTGATCAAAAGTGACAGTAAAGACATTTATAATGTATAATGAATAAATACATGTATCCTTGGTGAGCATAAGAGACTTCTTTCAAAAAAAAAAAAAAAAACTTACCCTCACCAAATGTTTGAATGGTAGTGCATATCTACTTTTGTTTTAAAAGATCAAGAAAACTGTTTTCCATGGCTCTTCAAATGCACAAGTTTTGCTGGTTTAAATGGATAGTGTATGTGTTTGACTATATGCAATTTAACCTGTGTGTGTTTTTAGCCACTGGTGCCACAGCTGTGTACCCCATAGACCTGGTCAAGACCCGCATGCAGAACCAGCGCTCCACTGGCTCCTTCGTAGGAGAGCTCATGTACAAGAACAGCTTTGACTGCGCCAAGAAAGTCCTGCGATACGAGGGATTCTTTGGCTTTTATAGAGGTTGGATTTGTTTTGTGTTGTTGACATCTCTGCTTCAGAAAAACCATATAAAGTGTTTGTCTGCATGTTTCTTAACACTGACTATGTTTACATGGACAGCAGTAATCTAATTATTGACCTTAATCTGAATAAGACAATATTCTGATTAAGGTGTTTACATGAGTTGCTTTTAGAATATTCCGTTCATGTTCCCGTTTTACATGTTATAGAACATAGATCGATTAATGGCACACGTCATTACATCCCCATGCCACGCAGTCCGATGTTCCCTCCAGAATTTCACGTATCAACATACAGTTTGTCTTCGTTATGGTACCATATACAGTTTTGGGTGTTTCATTTTTACATTTTACGATGTAAAATGTGCAGTTCAAGTGCAGTTAATTAATTGTCATGACGAATTCAACTCACGCGTGCATATGTGTCCTGTCGCAAAATGCAGCGAAAACTCCTATACGACGTTAATAGGCTGGATCCCAAATAGCACACTTCATATGCACTTTTGGTCTTGTGGACTTACAATGGCTGCCGCGTGCGCGCGTCCGTTAAATCCATGAGACCGCAGGGTGTCCCATTCATCATTTTAGGTTTCAAAAGGGTGCTTGCGAGCGCCCCCTTAGCGGCCGTTATGCGCCCTCGATGCGCACTTCAGCTGAGCCCGCATGTTCACGAGCTAGGACTTACCCGGCAGTCAAAGCGGCATTACGTCACGAAAGTGCGGACTCAGAGGAAGAACATGAGGGTTTAGGGTGCCATTTGGCATCCAGCCATAGTGTGATTAAGGTGTGTACATGCCTATTATGCACTTGGATAATGCGACTAAAATAGGAATACTCCACGTCTTAATTCGATTTGTGTTTACGTCGAGTATGACTTTAGCTGGATTAAGGTAATTAGAAATTGCTGTTTACATGGTGGTTTCTTAAGCAGAGTATAGTCTTAATCAGGTTAATATCGGAGTATTGTTGGCCATGTAAACGTACTGAGTGATCATGCTTTCTTTGCCCTGCTCTTCATCTGTTTGTGTTTCCCCTACAGGTCTTGTACCCCAGCTCATCGGAGTGGCTCCAGAGAAAGCCATCAAGCTCACTGTGAGTCTCATTAAACTGCCTGTAGAAAGTAGTTTCTGAGCCGCTGACAGTAAAGCCAGTTACTTGAGTTTCTGTGTGTCTGTCTTCCAGGTGAATGACTTTGTGAGAGACAAATTTACCACAAAAGAAGATACGATACCTTTTGCTGCTGAGATTCTCGCTGGTGGATGTGTGAGTATAATAAATTGCACAGAACTGTTAATCTGGGTTATGTTGGACTTCACTGGCTGAACTATCTGTCTCTGTCTTTCCAGGCTGGTGGGTCGCAGGTTATCTTCACCAACCCTCTGGAAATCGTTAAGATTCGTCTGCAGGTTGCCGGTGAGATCACTACAGGCCCCAGAGTGAGCGCGCTCAATGTGGTCCGAGATCTCGGCTTCTTTGGCCTCTACAAGGTGGGGGATCGTCTGTCTTTAAGACTTTGAATCCAAGCAAAATTGACATTGCAGTTTCTCACTGCTTACATTCAGAATACCATTGAATATGGGTGCTATGCCTTATCGTAACTATAAAATATAAATGTTACTGGTTTTCCTCCACAGGGTGCCAAGGCTTGTTTCCTGCGTGATATCCCCTTCTCTGCCATCTATTTCCCTGTCTATGCTCATACGAAGACACAACTGTCAGATGAGGATGGACGACTGGGGCCTCTGCAGCTGCTGACCGCTGGTGCCATCGCAGGTCAGAACAGAACTTCAACTTTGTGATGCTGGCCCAGTTTAATTTCAGTTAAGGACTGGTTGCACCCTTACAATAACATTTCTAATAAATTTTATTTATTTAGTTATTCCCTTTTTTTTTTCACTTTTCATGAAATGAAAATTGACCTTATCTATTTTTTTTAAATGCATGTTCATTATAATGTGAATGATTCATGTTTTTGTTTTTAACTTTTTTTATTTGACCTCATAATTTTTCTAAATGTCTATTTTGCACTCTTGATGTTACACTTTGTGTGTGCGTAAGAGTTTGTGTGTGCGTAAGAGTTTGTGTGTAAGTGTGTCTGTCTGTTTAGCACTCTTGATGTTACACTTTGTGTGTGCGTAAGAGTTTGTGTGTAAGTGTGTCTGTCTGTTTAGCACTCTTGATGTTTTCGAGTTCATCCCCTTCATTGCTGTGCTTTTTTTCTGTATTTCTTATTTTCTGAGTTGTAGATTGTGTTTTTTAAAACCATTTAGTATTTTCAATTCGTCCACAATTTTTTTTGTTAACGTAACATAGCAAAAGTCAAAAAGGTTCATAACATTCAGATGTAGTAAAACATTTAAAGGGGTCATGAGTTGAGAAATCAACTTTCCCTTGAGCTTTTGATATATAAAAGGTCATGGTAATATAATAATATCCTGTAAGTTTCAGAGCTGAAAACGTCCTTGTTAGTCAAAGAAAAGCTTTTATTGACAGCTGGCTCAGCAAACGCTTGATCTGGGAATGTGCTTCCCTGTGACGTCAGAGTGTGGTGAAACGCCACCTTAACCGAAGAAGGCGAACGCCTGATTCTGTAGCCCCGCCCACCGATTTGTGCATGGCATGTTATAGATAAATAACATAGGCCTACGTGGAGCTAAACCGGATCGAACTTCAAAGCAATAAACATGCCGCATAAGCTTCATTCAGATTCCAATATTATGAATGCATGGATGAACTTTATTTTTAATGAATATCCAGCTCACGTGGGTAAGACATTGCGTTTGTTCCTTCATTTCACCACGGATTCGTTTGTAAACAAGAGACTGGATTTACAGACAGGATGAGATTACATGAATGAATGAATGAAGCAACACACTTATGTGAGTAAAAAATGTTTTTATATGTGGTAGTATTGCATTGTTACAGATCGTTTGATATCTATTGATTATGTGTACGTGTCTAACTGAACATAACTTAGCATGCTGTCACAGGCTGGATAATCCTTTATTTGAGGTGTTGTTGGTTCATTGTGCTGCGATTCGTGATCGGACTCGGACATGTATGGGCCAGGGCTCGCAAAGCCCGACGTCCCGGGGCTATGTGTTTTCCAGACGGGCTACCAAAACATATCACCGGCCTGCCGACGGGCTATCTTAAATAGTGATATAACATTCCTTTCTTGATGTGCGTTGTTCACTCTCTTGACTTGATATTTGAAGGAAAAATACAATCGCGGAAGTTTTGATCATGCTGATTTGTATGACTCTGCAGTGAGGCGTGTGCGTGTTATATCCACCGATCGGGTGGACCAAGTAATAAAAAATAACATTCCAATTAATTGCGGGTGGATGAGAGATAAATCATTGTGTTTGTTTGATAAAGACATATTGTGAGCCCTGTGGGCGAATCATTCCGGATGCCGTTTTCCCACACGCTTTCAAAACAATTCCTCACGGGGGAGCCGAAGCTCATTATAATATGCAAAGCTTATCCAATCATAGCAGTGGGCGTTTACTTCCAAGTCTTCAGTGCGGCACGCCCATAAAAACCGAGCGTTCCATGAAAGAGGCTCAAAACCAGGGTAGAAAATAGCCTATTACTTATTCATTATGATGTTTTTGAATGTAAAAACCACGCGAACGTTATAAGTTGACCTCAGACAACAGTATAAAAAAAAGCCAGTTCATTATGGGATGATTTAGTATCAAAATGATTAAATGCACGCACAATTATCCATGAACTTGATACATGTTGCAGATGTTTTACTATCCACAAACAAATGCCTTTCAACTTGTGTGTGCAAAATACAGAATTACATGAATGTGCAGCGTTTTGTACAAATAGAGAAATTTTTGTGAATGAAAATGTTTTATTTTGCATTAGTGTATCATAATTTGCGCATGCAACAAAGATGATGTGCATTTGTGGATCATATGACACGCGTGCATTTATTGGCGTCTTTTCTGAGTCGATCTCATTTGATTCATTTGGATTTTGAGACTTTCTTTTCGCGTTTAAGCATTTCACAACCCACACACAAACAACTACCAGTGAATACGTCTGGTGCTAATTGTTAATGTATGCACAAATACCAAATGTGCATTTCTACATTTAAACTAATACTTTACAACTTGTGTGTGCAAAATCCAGATTTACATGAATGTGCAGCATTTTGTACAAATACAGACATAATTGTGAATACAAAAATTCGATTTTGTATTAATGCTGGTCAGAATTTGTGCGTGCAACGAGTAAGATGTGCATTTGTGGATCCGGTGACGCGCATGCATTCATTGACTCGTTTGTGAGTCCATCCTATTTGATTCAGTTGGATTTTGAGACTTTCATTTCACTGGTTTAGCCTTGCACGATCCACACAAACAGCTGTCTAAGAAAACCTGCTACCACTAGATGGCAGTATCCTGCCAAAACAGACAACGGCACCGTAAGCGTTCTTCTGCCTATAAGACGCTTAATGTTTCCTCGTTATAAAGACGAGGAAAACGCTTAACAGTAGGCTAACATTAAAAAGGTATTAATAACGCATACTTTGTATAGGCAAGCAGATTAAATCAGGTTATGAACACAACATTGTTCATCACAACATTTTTCTCCCATAGAAAACCATTATAAAATGCTTAATATGCAATATAACGCATGTAAATCATTTTGATACTAAAATCATCCCATAGTTCATGACCCCTTTAAAAAATACAAAAAAGAAACCCCATCTATTTTTTTATTGCATTATATTGATCTTATTGTGAATCATTTATCCGAATACGGGTTTAAATTTTTTCTTTTTTTTTTTTTTTTTTTCAAAGTGTCATAACTAGATCTTCTGAGAAATGACTTCTCACTGCTGATGTAAGCAGGGCTTCTCCAATCATTTAATCCGCTTAAGCCCTCTGCAGCTCACATTCATCTTCCTGCAATTTTGAGTGCAACAGCCACATCTCAAAATCCAATCAAACTGAAACGAGAACAAAGTCCCTGCCCTGATTTTTTTTTTTATTTATTTACGTCACAATATGGAAGAAAAGATCTTTCACTATTTTCATTTCATGAACTTTTTTCAGACAAAATGAAACGGCATCCAACCAGTTTTCTTTCATGTATTAATAGATGGCTGAATGATTTTAATTGACAGGTGTACCCGCTGCTTCACTTGTCACCCCTGCTGATGTCATCAAAACACGACTGCAGGTGGCTGCCCGCGCTGGTCAGACGACTTATTCTGGAGTGATCGACTGCTTCAGGAAGATCTTAAAGGAAGAAGGTTTCCGAGCACTATGGAAGGGAGCTGGAGGTACACACACACACACACACACACACACGTCACACAGATTTCATTACAGTCACATCCATATTCACTCACAGTCCTCTCTCTGTCTTCTCCGTAGCTCGTGTGTTCCGTTCGTCCCCTCAGTTCGGTGTGACCCTGGTGACCTACGAGCTCCTGCAGCGATGGCTCTATGTTGACTTCGGAGGACAGTAAGTGTTGATCATGTTAAGCACACTTTATACTGCCTGAAACTGGAAATATTAAGTAACGTGTTTCACCAGAGGATTCACAAAGCATGAAGACATCATGCTTATAAAACCGATAGATCATGTGATAAAATCTGATGGACGACGTTCATGGTTGTTATAGCTGATATACGCACAGTTTCATTTGAATTCTATATTAATGTGCCAGCGTTGTTGCTACAAACGAAGCGGCTAAAATGTTCATATATGAACTCTTTACTGCCATTGAACAGAATTTTCCGGCAGTTTGTCAGAGCCTGACAAATATGTTTGTAGCATGTACTGAGAAATCACACTTTGAAAATCCGTAGGCTCTGGAAACGATGGAAATGAGTCCAAAAACTAGCCAATCAGAAACACTATGTCTGTGAATCACTTTGCGTTCAGGTTGACTAACATGGAGGGCTGGGTTTTGTTTTTGCACCACTGGTAAAGCATTTTATTCAGTGACAAAGTGTGGTGGAAGTTAGCAAACACCTGAAATCGGTTACAGAGCTTTATCTGGAAAAATATCGCACTTTGAGTTTCTTTGCATGAAAAGCATCTGCTAAAGCAAAAACTTATTTTCTTCCCCTTCCAGTCGCCCTGCTGGTTCTGAACCGACGCCCAAATCCCGGATCGCTGAGCTTCCTCCTGTCAGTTCTGAGCATGTCGGTGGTTACCGTCTGGCAGCTGCCACCTTTGCTGGGGTGGAGAACAAGTTCGGACTGCACCTGCCCAAGTTCAAATCCTCCGGGGTCACGGCCATTCACTCCGAAACGCCCAAGGAACAAGCTGGCGCATCATAAAGTCAAGACCCGCCCACCATGGCCTTGTCCTCCAATGGCTGCATGCCTTCCTCCCACAGTCTACATTTGCCTACATTGTTCCACACTTTATTTTCTCATTAATTTCTTTCAGTTTTTAGGTGGGGGACATGGGAAATTATACTCGTTTTCAGAGTCTTGTTGCTTTAACCCATATCAGTGCCTCAGTTTTGAAGAACACTGGTTAGAGGTCATAGTGTGCTTGCTAAAGCACAGGGTAGATGTTTGCCACACTGATCAAGACCTAAAGCGACACGTACAGTGAAATACCCATCAAGGGCTCTAGAGAAGTTCATCAGCCGCTGACTAATACTGAAACGACAGTGTGGCTGTAAAGAGAGCTAAAGAGCTTTTCATGAAACACTCCTGAAAGAAAAACCATAACACGCTGGTTGGTTTTATGTTTCTCCCCACGCTCCCCAAGACGCACATTTGCTGCTTTTGAATTTTAGTCTGATTACTGATGTATTGTTGTGACCGAAGCATGCTGTAGTGCTTTTCATTTGCTCATTTGGCTTTGCGTAGCTTGCACATGTACTGTATATACATGTACATCTCATGCACAGAGACTTCTCTCTCTCCGTCACACTGACTGATGTACAGAGGTTTCAAAACTTGATCAAAGAAATCATGGTCGATTTGAAAAGTAGAAAATAATTTAAATGCATTTCATTCTTGTATTTTATGGAAATAAATCAATACGGTTAAATTTTATTTCTAGTTTGTGAAGGTTTTATTGAGTTTATTACAGCAAGTTACAAAAGAGGTTGGATAAAGTGAATTAGTGAAATTGTTGCATGACCAAACGCACATGCAAGAGCACAGGGCATCAACACGCTTGTCCTGCTCACTTCAGTCGTCAGAAGAATCAGGGTTCCCACACATTTTGACTAAAATACTTATATTTTTTTTTGTCATGTGTTAAGCATTTTATGTTCATTGTGAATAAACTGTATGGGTATTAATCGTTTACACAAAACAAATTGTCTAACTATTAACTTTCCCATTTTTTTTTTTTTTAAGTTGTCAGCCAGCTCCAGCATTTTTGATCATTTTCACAAAACTTTCATGGCCCCCAGAATATTTTGTGTTAATATCTGAACATACAATGTATCAAAAGAAAGAACAGAGCCTCTGCTCTTAAAGGTGCACTGTGTAAATTTTAGCAGCATCTAGCGGTGAGGTTGTGAATTGCAACCGCCCATCGCTCACCCCTTTCGAAAGCACATAGAGAAGCTACGGTGGCTCACACAGGACAAAGATGTCGTCGTCTGAGACAGCAGAGAGTAGCTAGCACTCTGTAGAGCAGTTTGTCCGTTTAGGGCTACTGTAGAAACATGGCGGCGCAAAATGGTGACTTCACTGTAAGGGGACCCACGGCGTATGTAGATAGAAATGGCTCATTCTAAGGCAGGGGTGGGCAATTCCAGTCCTGGAGGCCCACTGTCCTGCAGAGTTTAGCTCTAACCCTGATCAAACTCACCTGCCTGTAGCCTTCTAGTAATCCTGAAGACATTGATTAGCTGGCTCAGGTGTGTTTGATTAGGGTTTGAGCTAAACTCTGCAGGACAGTGGCCCTCCAGGACTGGAATTGCCCACCCCTGTTCTAAGGTAATAAAAACATAACGGTTCTTTATACACCCCTGAAAACAGTTATGTATATTGCATTTCTGTCAATAGAGCCTCATAAATATTACATACAGCACCTTTAAACAAACAAACAAAAACATTTGATCTAGCTTCTTGCATTCTTTATGTATTAACATTTGAATGTGGGTAAGTTTCTTTAAAGTAACATGTTGAACAAAAAGCTACGAAAATCATGTTTTTGTCGAAGACTATGTCCAGATCGGATTCAGAACGACGATCAAGACAGATGGAGTAGATCGAGTCCATCAACACCCACAAAGTTTGTACAGTCATGTACCTTTTCGGGTTCCACATTTTATTCAGTAACGTTAGGCAGTTTTGATTTATATGCTGTTTTATGATCACTTTAGCTTGCATGTGCGTAAGCAATGCTTCTGCTGCTGCTTCACCGGTTTCGAACCGGGGATTCTGTACTATTTCACAAGATGCGTAGTAGCGCCCCCTACTGTATAACAGTGAAAACATGGATTGCTGCAGCCGGAAAAACTCGACAATGGCGGGGAAAGAGTTCATCGCCAGCCAAAAGCACATAATGAAATCCAAAGCCTATAGAAATTTCCAAGATTTTATTTATACAACTTTTCTGGCCCTGGAAATATATTAATTTTAAAATGCCCTGATTTGTCTGTGTTTTCCATGAATGTGGGAACCCTGATGAATGTAATCAGACGTCAGATACAGAGCTTCCTTCATTTCACCACTCATAAAACAGAAAAACAACACAACACTTAAAGGAAACAGACATAGACTAGCTTTGGTTCAGAATGTGTCTAGATTAAGGCAGGTTTGATTTTTTTGGACTAGCTAATTTTAAGTACTTTTTTATTTTAGATGCTCTGAACCCTTTAATTGGCCACAATATTTTAAAGTCTAGGTTCAATTCACATCCTTTCCAAATATTCCAAAATGTTTTTTGGTTTTTTTTCCAACAGCCAGATTTTAAGCTAAACATTTATGTGAACGTAAAAAGGAAAGCTCCTTTCGGGTCTTGAGATTTCATGTCAGTTACACTAATTAATGTTGCTTATACAAACGTCAAGAAAATACATAAATTAGATAAATACTACAAAAAAAATCCACAGAAAATGAATAAACTGATATATTTAAATTTCTGTAAGAGCACTCACGCTATGAGCTGGGAGATCGCGAATTTGAAACTATAAATAAAATATGTAAAATTGCAGAATAAAAAAGAAAATACATTAACATAACAGGATGCAGATGTGGACAAGCCAGTTATGACCTACTCGGTTTAAAATATATTAGTAAATTAAATGGCAAAATAATAACACTGTGTATTAGAATAAATATTTGCCAAAGGGAAGTTTTAAGTTTAGACCAACAGGCTTTGAAACACTGGGCATTTTTTACACTTTTTGCAAAGGCAAAAAAAAAGTTTTTCAGTCATAAGCGCCGGGATCAACAAGCACCATTATATCTGTGTGATGGAAGATTGTGGATCTGTGTGAGTGTTTATGTGTGTTCTAAGGTTCGCTTTAAGGCATTCAGAAGTAAGAACTGAGTTACGTTGGAAAGTGTGCCGATTCTGCTCTGAGTTATTACAAACATACATGTTCGGTCTTTATGAGCTAAAAACAAAACGCATTTGTTAAAAAGCTATAAATATTCCAATAATGTGAAAGGGAGGGTCCAGAAGGGAATGTTAAAAAATATTCCACCTCTTAAAAACCAATTTCTGCAGTTACTCTAGGTTACGTCAGTGTCGTAGATTGTTATAAAGATGCTGTACAATAGTTTGCATATCTGTAGTGCTAGTGCTGCTGTTCAGCAAATCCTCTAATCCTATAAATAGATAAAAACATTATAATTCCCACCTGATATGATCTACGTTAACCAAGTTTACCATCCCATTCCACTACAAATATTACTCTCCAAAATGTTTAGCAACACTAAGTGCTTAATTTGTTAAAAGCAAAGTCTTGTTTTCTGAAATAATCGATGTCCATTTAGAATTAAAAAAGCCCTAGATTGTCATCCAGTAACTAAAATAACTTCAGAGAGGGTGGAGATATGCAAATGCAGGGGAACCATCATTGGTCAGCAGGGGTTGCTATGGTGATCATGCAGCCAACCGTTGAGCAGCCAGTTCCTCCACGTCCTCACGGTTCTCGTTGAGTTCAGTGAGCGTGCGCACAAACCGAGTCCACTCATCCTGCCGGGGCACTGAAATTTGCTGCAGACAAAAAACACGAGATGCGTTTCAATGACAAACTGATGGAGGCTTGTTTCTGCCAGGGAATAAAAGAAAAATGTTAAAAAGTAATTGAGACTTTTTCATCTCACAATTCTGACTTTTTTCCCCTTAGAATTGCGAATTTATATCTCGGAATTCTGACTTTAGAACTCACAATTGCAAGTTTATATCTCAATTATGGGGAATAAAGTCAGAATTGTGATATATAAAGTCACAAATCTGAGAAATTAAGCCAGAATTGCAAGATATAAACTTGCAATACATTTTTTTTTAATCTCGATTACTAGTTTATATCTTGCCATTCTGATGTTTTTCTAAGATATAAACTCGCAATTTTGAGAAAAAAAGTCAATTGTGAGAGATGCGATTTTATCTCATAATTCTTCAGACTTTCTGAATTGAGTTTATATCTCGGAATTGTAACTTTTCTCAGAATTGTGAGATATAAACTCGCAATTGCGAAAAAAAAAAAGCTGACAATTTTGTGTCGCAATTCAGACTTTTTAACTAAGCAAATCTGAGAAATAGTCCATTTGTTTTTTTTCCTCGCAAATTACGAGTTTATATCTTGCAATTCTGATGCTTTTCTAAGATATATACTCGCAATTCTGAGAAAAAAAGTCAGCTGACAATTTGCTGACTTTTTTCCTCGCAACTGAGTTTATATCTCGCAATTATAACTTTATAACTCGCAATTGCGAGTTTATATCAAAATTTTGCAAAAAAAGTAAATTGCAAGATATAATCTCAATTCTGACTTTTGCAATTGCGAGTTTATATCTCACAATTATAACTTATTTTCTCAGAATTGTGAAATATAAACTCACAATTGCAAAAAAAGTCAGCTGACAATTTTCTCACAATTTTAACTTTTTAACTCGCAATTGAGTTTATATCTCGCAGCTGCATGAAAAAAAGTCAAAATTTAGAGATAATGTGGCAAATCTGAGAAATAAAGTCACAAGTATGAGAAATAAAGTCAGAATTGCAAGATAAACTCGCAATTCAGACTTTTTTTCTCTCAATTACAAGTTTATATCTTGCGATTCTACGGAGCCCCGCACATGACGTGCAAGAAAAAAAAAGTAAATTGTGCGCACGATTTACTAATTCGTTCCCTCGATTTATAAATCATGCGCACATTTTACTATTTCGTTCCCTTGATTTGCTAAATCACGTGGACGATTTACTACTTCGTTCCCTCAACTTATAAATAGTGCGGATTAACGAATTAATAAATCGTGCGCACGATTTAGCCTACTAGTTTTTCCTGCATTTCACGTGCGGGGCTCTGTACAATTCTGATGTTTTTTCTGAGATATAAACTCGCAATTGTGAGTTATAAAGTCACTTTTTTCTCGCTATTGAGTTTATCTCGCAGTACTGACTTTAAAATCCGCAATTCTGATTTTATAACTCGAAATTATAACTTTATAACTCACAATTGCGAGTTTGTATCACAATTTTGCGATAAGTCAATTGCAAGATATAAACTCAATTCTGTCTTCTTTCTTGCAATTGCGAGTTTATACCTTGCAATTATAACTTATTTTCTCAGAATTGTGAGATATAAACTATATAAATCTAGTTTATATCTCGCAGTTAAATGAAAAAAAGTTAGAATTGCGAGATATAAAGTTTCTGAGAAATAAAGTCAGAAATGCAAGATATAAACTCGCAATTCAGATTTTTTTTCTCTCAATTATGAGTTTATATCGTGCAATTCTGATGTTTTTTCTCATAATTGCGAGATATAAACTTGCAATTGTGAGTTATAAAGTCTGAAATAATGAAATAATTGTTAGATAAAAAGTCTAAAAAACTTTTTTTAATTCTGTGGTGGAAAAAGCTTCCATACAAACTCCAGTAGTTTTGAAAATTGGCTCAGCAGTGTCATCCTCACCTCTCCAACGTCATAAATGTGCACCTGTCCCTCAGAGTCGCCGACGGCCACCTCCCGTCCCGAGTGAGCCCAGCGCACGCGGTTCAGCGCAGGGTTTCCTTCCACCATTACGCTTGCTGTGGGAACCTGAAGCAGCACATAATCATTCAAGATTTGTGGATTTGTTCATATTATATTTATATGAGATATGTGTACCTCAGTTTCATTGTTAAGGTTCCACAGGTCCAAACGTCCGACCCCGTCCACACAAGCAAACAGAGCCGGGTGTGTGGGCGACCACATGACATCATACACGTAGTCTGAATTGTCCTCAAAAGAATACAAAGGCTTATTGTTCTGTCAGGAGAGACACAAACAGACCAGGGTTGTTATTGTTAACTAAAACAAAAACTATTAAAAAATGTTTTTGTTCATGGAAATAAAGCTAAAATTAATTATTAAATATAAATATTAGAATATAAATTAAAACACTGAGACAAAGTTGAAGTACTAAAATACAAATTAAGAGTCTTAATTTGATGTTCCTTTTATTTTATAACATTGCAAAATGTATTCATTTTGTTCTGAGTTCAGTTCAGTTGAGTCTTGTTTAATCCCTAGTTAGTTCCCTTAGTTACTAATTATTGCATTCACCTGTCAATCATTATGTCTCCCTGTGTATTTAAGCCCTTAGTTTCCTCAGCTCTTTGTTCGGTCTCGTCTTTGTATTATGTGGTAGTTATGCTTTATTCCTCATAAACTTAAAAAACTTAAATGAAAATGAAAAAAATAAAATAAATACGTTTATTTAAAGTAACAAAACTACTAAAAATGAATAAAAAATAAATGAAAGCTTATTATGTCGGGAGAGACACAAACCGACCAGTGTTGTTACTGTAAACTAAAACTATTTAAAAAATCATTTATTGAAATAAAACTAAATAAAATATAAATATTAGATAAAACTTAAACTTAAAAAGCTTGAATGAAAATAACAAACCGAAACAGAATAAGTTGAATAACTAAAATTAATACAACTGAAATCAAAATACTTTTAATTCAAATTAAAATGAAAACTAACACTAACTAACAATATTAAAAAAATACTATAATAATATATAAATAATACCAAATAAATCCTCCACCGGACCCGAGTTACCACTTCAGTAGTGTAGATGTAGTGTTTATAATAGTAGTGTGTTTGGCACCTTGGTGCTCCAGAGTTTGACGGTCCAGTCAAAAGAGGAAGTGACGAACAGGTGAGAGAAGTCGACCGATCCTGCCGCTGTGTGGCAGTCGAGCCCTGTGATTGGTCCATGATGACCCTCGAACATCTCACTGATGCCCGCTTTACTACAACACACACACACACACACACCAATAGAAATCAAACACTTGTGAGGATGTGAACCTGACACAAACACTCCAACACTCATACTCTTACCTGCCATGTCTACAGGCGGTGTAGACCGACCCGTCCTCACTGCCCACAACAAAGTTATTGACGTCACCCAGAGGAAATGACATGGAGGTCACGGCAACTGACTTGGACTGTTTGAACACGAGCTCCAGACTGTCCTACACACACAAACACACACACACAGCAGGTGGGAGTTTGACTTTTGTGTATCTGGATGAAAGAGAGAAAATGGCGCTGTTTCAAACCCTAGTGAGTTGCCTACTAAGACTTTTTGTTGACGTTTTTAGGATTCATAGTAGAATTGTTATGTTAATGTTCGTGGCAGACGCTTGTATCCAAAGCGACTTACAGTGCTTTCAAATACATGTTTTACCAGTTTATGTATTCCCTGGGAAAATGATTTTTTTAATGTTTCTGCTCACCACAGCTGCATTTATTTGATTAAAAATACAGTAAAAACAGTAATGTTGTGAAAAATTATTACAATTTAAAATAACTGTTTTCTAAAATATAATATCTAATAAAATAAAATGACTAAATAAAATATTATTGTTGTTGTTATTAACAATACATTTGGTTTATTATATATTTTGACATCTTGAGCAGGTTTCAAGCCTTCCATAAACCTGTAATTCACATACTGACTGAACATATTTTGATATTTTGATCATATTTTTTTGTTTTTCAGGAAATTTTTGTAACATGATAAATGTCTTTACTGTCACTTTTGATCAATTTAATGTGTCCTTGCTGAATAAAAATATTAATTTCTTTTAAAAAAACAAAGCAAATCTTACTGGCCAGACACTTTTGAAGGGTAGTGTATGTAGATGGCGTGTGTGTGTGTCACCTGTGGTGTAGACAGCATGTCCAGACTCCAGGAGCACATCTTCCCATCCGTGGAGATGCTGATGAGGTTGTGAGCGTTTTGAGTCCCCACCACATTCACACAGTACACCGGGTGCTGGAGAGAGAGAGAGAGAGAGAGAGAGAGAGAGAGAGAGAGAGAGAGAGAGAGAGCAGTGATGGAAATGAGCCGCCAGAACAGTGTGGATGAAGATGATGCAGAGGTGTTTGTCCTCGTGTACCGTGTGAGCTGAGGCTGAGAGCGGCGTCCTCTGCACAGGGGTGCGTTTGTTACTCCGGTTGTCCCACAGGACGATCTGACCCGAGTACGTGCCTCCAACCACCAGATTAGGATGAAACTGTGCAAACGCTGCTGACATCACTGCAGACTGAACAAAGACATATTCCATGAGCCACGTGACCTTTGAACCTCAACATAATAATATATTCAAATATAATATCTAAAAAATAAAATGACTAAATAAAATATTATTGTTGTTGTTATTAACAATATATTTAGTTTATTATGTATTTTGACATCTTGAGCAAGTTCAAGCCTTCCATAAATCTGTAATTCACATACTGACTGAACATATTATAACCTCTCAGCAGATTCATTTTTAAGAATTTCTAGGTTTACTGTGATTTTTGATTTATGTATGCATGTTTGTATTTATTTAAATAAATTAATAATCTACCCATCCATCCATTTTTCAAAATTAAAATGAAATAAAAAAAATATTAAAATAATATATTATTTGTTTATTTTTAAAGTAATTATTTATTTTAACAAAAATATGTATTATTATTATTTTGTTTCTCAATCACAACTTTTTTCTGTTGCATCCCAGTCTCCTTCACAAACTTCTTCATTTTCAAGAGATAAATAATTTGTGATCTTAAGAACATTTTAAGGTGTCCTTGTTACAGTATAATTATCCATTACAGTACTGAGTAATAAAAATTAACTACATGTACTTACTTTTGGTTTAGGGTTAGTAGCATGTAATTATGCATAATTTCTAGTTTTTACTATAGTAACCACATGTAACGAGGACACTAAAATAAAGTGTTACCCAAAATAATAATTTACATTATTTTAAAGCACTGAGATCGTCACCTGGCAGTGGAAGACATATTCCGGTGTGGTTTTCTTATATTTCATGTTCCAGACGAGAGCCACGCCGTCCGGCTCATGTGGCGCATCCTCATTACTGCAGTATGACGCCACCAGCAGCTCAGGGTACTGATGGGAACGAGAAACAACAGGGACAGTGAGGGGAACTTCACTCAAAAAGCAGTATTTAACTAAATACACACTATCAGTCAAAAGTTTGGGCACACTTGACTTAGTTGCATGATCATGTACCTGTGGTGACCAGTCGAGACAGGTGACAACTCTGTGTTTAGACCAGCGTTCGTCCGCAAACTGTCTGTTCAGGTAGAGTTTAGCTCCAGCCTGAGACTCCCTGAAACAAACACAGTTACACTATCACACACCAGAGACGTTCCACATCTGATAACAGATGAACAAACGCTCTCCTCACCCCTCTTTATCCTGAAGGTCTCGCCCGCTGTAGTCGAAAAACACATCCACCTGCTCAGAGAGAGCGCGCTCCATGATACGAGAGCTGTGGTCGAAGAAAGTCATGAACTCCTCTGAGTGGATAATCTGTTGTTTCTCTTCCTCTGTCAGCTCATGAGGTGGCCCTACACAGAAAAAGTTCCCTCCATCAATACTAATTTAAAGCTAAATTGTTAAGAGACAACTATCGAACATGATTTCTCTTGTTGCTGTGTTTTAAAGCGCTACCTTCTTCTTCCTCTTTTTGAGTGTCTTTCTCCTCTTGAGGCTCCAGAACAGGCTGTGTCACAGCCAGATCTTCCTCCTCTTCCTCATCTACAGACAACAGAGAAAGAGTTTAGTCTCATTCGCACACTGATGCTTTAAAGAAAAACAGCGTGTGTGTGACTTACCATTTTTGTGATGAGTCTGTGTGGGCGTCTGGGTCTCTTTTGAGTACGACACCATCTCTTTGGGTGGGAAGTCCACCTGTGTGACCTTTGACATGCCCAACTTCAGCGGGCCACGTCTGCAGAAAATACAGACACATATGCTTAGACTGAAAAAGACTGTGGGATACACATACAAATATCTGTAATAAATGATTACATTAAAAAATAAAAAAATAATTAAATTAAAAAAATATTAAACTGAAAATGATAAATTACATTTAAAAACAATAAATAATTCTAAATAAATAAACGAACTAATTAATGAAAATTAAATTAAAATAAACTATAAAATAATAAAATAAACTATTAAATTAAAAACAACAAATAATTAATTAATAATAAATTAATTAATTAAAATAATCTAAAAATAAATAATTATATAGCTTATACATTATTAAATAAATGTGAAACATAAATAAATCAACAATAAATTAATAAAAAATAATTAAGTTAAAATAAATTAATGAATTAAAAATAAATAAATAATTAAATTAAAACAACAATTAATTAATAATAAATAAATTAAAGTAAAATAACTGAATTTAAAATTAAACAAATTAATTTAAAAATAAATACTTAAATCAAAATAAATCAATTAAAAATAAATAAATTATTAAATTAAAACAACAAATAACTAATAAATAAATAAATATTAAATACAATAAAATTAATTAATAATAAAATAATTATATACATTTTACATTCATTAATAAACGGGGGAAATAAATTAATGAACAATAAAAAAATATTAAATTAAAATAAATGAATTAAAAATAAAATTATTTAAATTAAAACCAGCAAATAATCCATTAATAATGATTAATAAATAATAAACAATAAGTAAATACAAAATTAAAATGACTGAATTTAAAAATAAATAAATAAACAAACAAACAAACTAGAATTTCCATCTGCTGAGGGGTGATGATGTGTCCAAAAAGTCATTACAACACTTTAAGGGTATTAGGAAGTACATACTAAACTACATGTAGTTTTAATCGTTTTAATTCTATGTGAAGTAAGGAACATTTCATTGTTCCATAGTTGGTCAGAAAAGGTAACCATAGCAACAGTGGGCTGTCTGAACGCTTTCCGACAGGAAATAAGATTGTACACTGATAAATCATGGGTCACTCAAGATGGGGGGAGTGTAATGCAAACATGTTCAAAAACATTTTTGCAGAAATTACCTTTAAGATAGATAGACACAATTTAGCTAGCTATGCTAGGGGAGTCAGTGTATTCACACAATGCACTATTTGGTTCATCATGACTGTCCATGAAAAAAAAGAAAGAGTGAGAGGATAAATGTGACAGAAGGATAAATGAAGGAGAGGCGGATAATAAAAGCAGAGAGTGCAGGTAAAGCGCAGCAGGAGTGATATTAATGAGAGCGAGACAGCAGTACCCGAGCTGAGAGTCTGAATGGAGCAGTAGAGTAGAGGGGTCAGAGTCCCAATGAAGAGTCCTGTTAGAGACACACGCATGCAGACGGTTACCAGGGAGAGTCGCTGTTATACACAAATATACATGTGCATGCAGATGACTTTCACATAGTACACAATGCAATACAGACAATAGAAATCAAACCCCGAAGTACTTTACATATATTCTATTACAGTACGTGTTTATCTGCATGTCTGTATTTATAAAGGTTGGGTGTGTTATGATGTAAGATGATAGAAATGTGTCCACCTTTTTTGCTGTACAGTGTACACTGCATTCAGAAAGTATTCATTTTTTTCACATTTTGTTATGTTGCGGACTTGTGAAAAAAGGATGTGAATACTTTCTAAATGTACTGTATATGTGATATACAGTGTATATATATATATATATATATATATATATATATATAAATATATATAATTGATATGTGACATGTATATGTGTAAATATTTTGATATATAAAATTAACAACCAACTAAAACTTGTGGATGATGATTATTATTATTATTGTGGATGATTTTTGAAATGTGTAAGGATTGATGGAGATAGTGCTTAATTGTACAATTCTGGTAAATTTTGTATTTGTGTTGTTAATGTGTGATGTGATTTTTAAACATTAATGTGGATGTATCTATGTCACCAGTGTCAAAGACAAATTTGTGACAAACAGAATGGACAATAAAGTTAAATTAAACTAAACTGAAGTGCCAGCCTGCAGTGATGGGTTTATTGCACTTTTTTCAACACTTTTCATTTCAACATTTTCACATTTCATAAAAATGACAGAAAATATTGTGACAAATTAAAAGAATGGGAAAAATAGATGAAAAGATGTTAAGACGACGATGAAAACATTTTTACAGTGAAACATGGAGGAATGTGAAATACAGAGCATGAAGCAAAGTTAAGTTGTTGATGCTTTCCAGGCAAAATATTAAAATAATGAAATGTGTTATATAATGTGAAGCTGTTTTTTTTAATGATTTATGTCATGAATAATAATAAAAAAAAAAACAGAATGAAACATTTATTTGTAAATAACTTAATTCCTTTCATTAACCAAAAACAGACTTTATCACATTGTTGCTTAATGTACATAATTTGTTTAATATATATAACCATATTTTAATAGAATTTCAAGCAAAATGAACTACACTATCTTTCAAAAGTTTGGGGTCGGTAAGATTTTTAAAATATTTTTGAAATAAGTCTCTTATGCTCATCAAGTCTTGTATTTGATCAAAAATAGAGTAAACTGTAATATTGTAGTAACAATAATAATAATAATTTTAAAAAAATTTACCGCGCCTTTCCAAAGCCCATGGTCACTTTACAAATTTAGGTTCGAGGAATACAAACAAATACAAACATCCAAAAAAAAAAAAAAAAAATGCTCGACTGATATCTTGAGGTAGAGCATTCCACAACCTGGAAGCCACAACACTGAGGCCCTGTTTACACCTGGTATTAAGATGCGTTTTCATCAATCGGATCACAAGTGGACGACGCTAAATACAGGTGTAAACGGGGTCTAAAACATTTTGAGCTTGTCTACTTTCGACCACTTCCAGACGTAGTCGAAAACGCATTTGACCGCATTGCTTTCATGGTGTAAACGCTCATGTGGTGGAATGTGTTCGAACAGCCACAAAAGACGCCTACTCTCCGCCTACTGACCTAATGTGTAAACATTATGAGAAGTGCGCTAGACAGATGGGATTTAATCTTTGTCGGCTGAAGACCCAAGTTTACTTTGAAGATGAAAAACGTAACAAGCACAATGTTCTCTCACCATTCCTGATTTCTATCACACACTCACAGCGTTCGGCTGGTCTTGCGGCTGTCAGAGCAGAAACGAAAGCTGATGCTCTCTGTATGTTTTTTCATCGTCTCCGTGCGTTCATATGTAAATTGCGTGAGCTTATTTTGTCCATTAGATCGAAAGATCTGAAAAATCCCATACATTTACCCACCCATAGACCCTCCCCTCAGAGAAATCAGGACAGAAGTGGTTGAAAGTGGACAAAAGAGACGGATTAAAACACCAGGGGCCAGATTTACTAACAGCTTGCACCAGCGCAAACACTCTTTTGGCCTTAAAAAACCGTGCGTCGTGAGTAGATCACGCGCTAAACTTTCCACTCCCATCCGCGCTTTTTTGGAATTGCTCTCTCAAGCTAATTTGCCCTGTTTAGTAAATTTGGCCCCAGGTGTAAATGGGTACATGTCTCCCTCGTCTACGTGTGATCCGATTGACCAAAACATATCTTAATAGCAGGTGTAAACAGGGCCTAAAAGATCTTACCACCCATGGTGACCAAACTAAATTTAGGAGTCATTAACAATTCCACTGTAGAAGATCTTAAGGAACGAACAGGGGCACAAGTTTGAAGTAAATCAGATAAACATGAAGAACCAAGATTATGAAAAGCTTTGTAAGTGAGGGCTAGTACCGTGAGGTTTATACACAAGAAAACTGGAATCCAGTGAAGTTGATGAAAAATTGGAGTAATGTGCTCATTCATTCTTGTGAGAGTGATCACACGGCTGCAGAGTTTTGAACAGATTGTAATCGTTTGATTTTTTTTAGCTGAAAGGCCATTAAGAAGTGAGTTATAGTAATCAATTTACAGAAATATTATTACATTATAAAATACATGTTTTCTATTTTCTATATATTTATTCTATATGTAATTTATGTAATGTAATTTATTCCTATGATGAAAAGCTGAATGTTCAGCATCATTACTACAGCATCACATGATCCTTCAGAAATCATTCTGATATGCTGATTTGCTGCTTAAGGACCATTTGTTATTATCAATGTTGAAAACAGTTATGCTTCGTAATATTTTTGTGGAAACCATGATACATTTTTTCAGGATTATTTTATATATAGAATGTTCAAAAGAACAGCATTTATTTTAAATATAAACATTATAAATGTATGTTCATCCATTAAAAAAAAAATGTATATATATATTTTAAAATCTTACTTACCCCAAACTTTTGAATGGTAGTGTATATACATATCCCGTGTAATAAGATCTTGGTCATTCCCTCCACCTCTAGTGTCTCTGACGTTCTTTATCAGTGTACACATGTGTGCGTCTCACCTCGGCCCCGTGCCGCCGTCTCCTGAGTCCTGGCTGCCCGTTTCGCTGGGTGTCCCCACTGATTTGGCAGAGGGGGACATGGGAGGGGGGACTAAATAGTGAAACAGACACGTATCCTCTGTTACCACGCGCAGAGGTTGCACTACGCACACATGCATAAGCAGGGCGAAGGGGGGTGTTTGAAATTAAAAAAAGAGCATTAAAACATTCAAGTAAAAAAAGGATAAATAAAAATGTAGGTAAGCAACAAAAAGCAAGAGGGTGGTGCAAGAAACACGACAAAGAAGCAAAATCATAGAGGATTGAGCCAAAAAAAAAAAGACAAAAAAAAAGAAAAAAAAAAAAGACAAAAAGGGCAGTGGTTAATATTCATGCAGGATCCACATGCATTAAAAAGTCCATCAATTGTCCATCGATTAACTAAAAATTAATTTAATCGCACCTAACATTAAAGTTTTAAATATATTTTTATACTGTAATAATTTCACAGTTAATCTCCAAATTAATGTAGAAACAACATAAAGACAGTATATTTTAGATATTTGATCTAACAGGTAGGAAATATACAAAAATTGAATAAAGTTATCAAGCACAGTATTCATTGCATAAATTATAAATTAAATATAGATTAAGCCTTATTAAAGCTACAAAAGTTATTCAGTCAAGAGCAGTGAGTGATTTTCTCTTTGTCTTTTGTTCTTTGATTTGCATTAATGACATTACAGCAGCAGGTTTATTAGGCTGCTGTCACTTTAAGATCTGACGCACATGATGCGGATCTGACACACATCCCGATTTCTTACAACTCTTTACGGTCATTTAAGACTTTATTTAACTTGTTTAAGACTTACGAGGATACTCGACAAAGAGGGCATTTTGGCTAACTTTTTGACAGCCCTAGTAATTGACAGCCCATAAAATTTTTTTTTTTTTTTTTTAAAAATAGCAGTCTATTTAAAATGTTCAATCATTCTGAATGAATTATTTTTTAAAAATCGGTTTGAATGAACGATACAATGGCTCACTCATAAATACCTCACTTGTTTCATTACTGGATGAATCAGCATTTTTGAAGGAATCTCTTGAATGAATGATTCAATGATAAATACATTTTTAACAGTCACTTGCCGCCACCTACTGGTGTAACGATTGCAATTGATACAATTGTTATTTGAAGCACCATGTTGCTTTCAAAAGGTGATTTGCTCTATTTTGATCGCTTCCAGAGACATCAGTGTTTATATCTGAACTATAAACTTTTATCCCAGTTCCTCTGTGATAATATGAATGATGCAACAATGTAAATAATGAAACTATGGTTGAAAAGACTGTTTGTAAAGCTGTTTCATACATATACATGACAACTGCTCTCTCTGGATCAGCACAGATCTTAATGTTTTGCTGTGATTGCACTTGTCAATATATATATATATTAGAAATAATAGCATGAGCCCTGCTTTCTCCTTATTGTCTCACACAGATTGAGTGGACCAAGTTTTTGATCACCCGACAGGTGTCATTAACATGTAAATGTGTCTGTTGAACAGAAAAAGCATTATTGCATTATTTTTGCTCTGTAGTTCAATAAATAGCCTTTTCTCATTGGAAAGGAGGTTTTGAATTCTGAAAGTTACAGAATGTGCATCAAGCTCTTACAAAAATCCAGAATTCTTCCTGATATGACCCCTTTTAAAATGTTTTTAGTAGGTTGTTTGTTGTTAACACTTGTTAGTGTTAGCGTTAACACTTGTTATGCTGCTTTGTTGTTTTATACCCATGGAGGCATCCACTATCCCCATGCTCTGCAGCAGGGCCTCTGCCTCCCTCCTCTTCCTCTCCAGATCAGAGTCATCCTGCGGGGGAGACGCTCCCTCCTTCCGTCCATCCAGCTACAGCAGGAGATGAGAGAGAGAGAGAGAGAGAGAGAGAGAGAGAGAGAGAGAGAGAGAGAGAGAAAGAGACGTGTTTCAGTATATCACAAACACAGAAGTCAAAGCACTACAGGTTAGACCACAGCTCACCTCTTTCTTCTTGCGTTCTTCCTCCTTCCTCTTCTTCTCCTCCCTGATCTGGGCCAGTCGTTGTTTCTTTCTCTCTAACTCTGCTTTCAGCTCACTTTTGTCAGACATTCTGCAGACAGACACACACACATTTAAGTCTTGTGAGTGTATTTGCCAAGAAAGCCTTTGCTTACTTGCTTGATGCTGCTTTTATTTCTATGATTCATATTACACGAGCGGTCTCTAGTGGTCATTTAGGGAATATCACACACACATCATTCTGGTCCACCACACCCACGTGCACAATGTGCAGGAATCATTACCAACACCACACTACTGCTTCATCAACAGCTTCACTCTGGTTTAATGAATAGGACACATTTTGCAAATGTGCAAATGCTTATTGTTGCAGGGTTGAGCAAAAGTCTGAATTTGAGAACTGGATCTTTTCGATTTATGAGTGTGAACTTGAATACAAACCACAGGAGTTTGATCTGGAATTTGAAGGGGAATGACAGGAAGAAGAATTTACTGAACTGAATTGCAATGATTTGAAATTTATTTCAAAAGCAGCTGAAAAAAGTGCCTTAAAACTTCCTAATTTACTTGCAATATATATATATACATATACACACACATATATATATATATATATATATATATATATATATATGTATATATATATATATATATATATAAAACCCTCTTAAATTTAATTTAATGTAAATTTTGTAATTTGCTTTTATATATTTCAGTGTTTATCGTTTTTAAGTGATTATTTTGTTTTTTTGTAATTTTTAAATTATATATATATACATATATATATATATATATATATATATATATATTTTATTTATTATTTTTTTTATGTATACTGCCTGGATTTATCAAATAGTGTAAATGCCTGTTTGTTAGAAGAATTTTAGAAGTCCATCATTGTTTTAACAATTTAATTTTGATTATTTGAGCCAAATTTATTCTCTGACATGTAAAATACTTTTTCTGATTTAATATATTTCTCTAAACTAAGTTTGTCAAACCTTGTCAAAACAATGAACAATTGATCCATCAATACAGATTTAAATGTTTACATACAGCATCATAAATCTTTTGTATAAATACATAATGTAAATGAGAGTATTCTGAGAAATTATGCTATTTAAAGTGAGTATACATATACATTATATATATATATATATATAGTTTTTTTGTCAATAGTCGACATTTCAAATGTTGCTAATATTATATAATGTTTATGGGAATACTCTTGTGTGTAAGATTCATTCTGATATATAAAACATAAAAAAAACATTATTAATTACAGTAGTTATATTAATTTATTTTTATAAATCCAACTGAATTTTAATTCTAATACTTAAATAAATTTGAATTACAATTCTACAATTCTGTGCGACTTTACTGAACTGGAACTACATTAGGTTTTTCCAATACTGAATGCCATGCATTTCCAACATTTATCAAAGATATTTACCATGCATAACTTCATATAATAATAATAATAATAATAATAATAATAATAACAACAATCTTACATGATATAAAATAATCTTTATTATTTTGTTTACTAAATGACAACTCGCTGCGGTGCCCGTGTAGTCTGAGAAAAGTTGACACAGCCCAATGACACACACACACACACACACACACACACACACACACACACACACACACACACACAGACAGACAGACAGACAGACAGGACACTCCTGTAAGAGTCCCGGATGGTCAGCCAATATGGCTGCATAGCGAAACCGCCCGGTGAAAACACGCAAACTAACATAAAACCATTTGTTTAAAAGCATAATTACTTGTGGGGTCATAAATTAGATTATTTAAACCTCGCGCGCAGGACTGTTGATCTGAAAACGCATTAAATACATCATCAGTTGTCCAGTTGCATCAGTTGTGCATTTATGTTTCTTTTTTTTTTTTTTTGAATTGATGTTTAAAACACAATGCATTAGGAATTCATTTTGTTGCATTATTTTAAATTATTTCAGTAAGTCTGTACAAGTTATTATAACATAAATGACAGTTAAAACGCACACGTCAGACGGCCTCATGAATCAATGCAGAAACATCGACATTAAAACACACAATAATTCATTATAACACTAGAAACCCTACTGATCAATAAAGAAAAACATTATTCTTACTTGAAATAAAATGTTAGAGGCTTGGAGTCGGTATAAAGAAGATTATTCTTCTGACAGCGGACTAATAACTTATTATCCTCTTTCTCTGTTGTGACAGCAGCGGCAGTGCGGAATCTGGGATGCGGCTACGGGTACCGTGAGGCGCTTTTCTCAAACAGAGCGGATGTGGCGTTTCATAAAGTGACCACTAGATGGCGCACATTAGCTTAATTGATTAGTGATGAACTTCCATTAGGAAACAAAATTTATTTTTTATTTTTTATTGCAGAACAAGAACAACATACAACATACACATACAGAGGATCACAGTGTATTAGTATCTATTACATTCATAATAGCATCAAAGGAAACAACAGAAAGAATAATAAATAAATAAATAAATAAATAAATAAATAAATAAACTATACAGGGGAAAACATACAAAAAATTCCAAAAAGAAAAGGATTCTATCCGGTTTGCTTTTTTATTTCTTGCATCTTTTAGGGCCTCAATATAATGTTTAAGTTCAATTTTAAATAATATAATGTTAGGTTTATTATTTGTCCATTTCTGTTTGTGTATATGGTATTTTCCATACATAATTATTAAGTTAACCACCAAATTTTGCTCCAAACTCTTATTTATATATATATATATATCTTTACCAGATAGTCGAATCTTTAATTTTGTGAATTTAAATATCAGATATTCAACATCAATCCAAAACAATTGGGTAAATACACATTCAAAGAATAAATGTTTTATGGATTCTTCTTCTGTGTTACAAAAGATCCATGTAGTCTCCATGTCTCTAAAAAAATCTTGAGACTACTTGTCTCACTGAATAAATCAAATGAATAACCTTATGTAATTTCTTTAATTTTATTGGTGAGACAGTATTTACTGGGTAAACTCCAGATCTCTTTCCATTCAATCTGATTATACATTGAGTTCCAAAAAGGTTTGCATTTAGGCAAAAATGTAGTTCTACATAATTCTCTAATATAAAAGTCATTACATTTTTTATCTATAATTTTCACACCATTAATACTTAACAGATTAGTAGTATATACGGGGATAGACTCAGAAGATACATTGCCTGATAAAAGTTGAATAAGGCCACTAGGAATGGCATCAAATACTACTGCAAATTCTTTAGCAGTTACAGGGATCTTATAATAATTAAGGAATTCACAGTAATTAAAAAGATGTCCATTATTCTTAAGTAACTGTCTGACCAAAATTATACCATTATTGTACCAGTTTCTGTAAAATAAAGATTTATTTTTAAACGTTATATATTTGTTGTTCTAAATTACAGATGTGTGTGGAGAAAAGTTATGCTTAAAAATGAGCATCCATAAAAAAAAAAAAACCTGTTTATGAAAAGAAGAAAGCTTTATCGGAACCTTGTTTACATCAAAAAGGAGACAACACAAATACCTACCATTCCAGTATCGCGATGACGTACTGGATTAAATCAGAGATTTGATTAAATTTAATACGTACGTAATGGTCGTATGGAGTGGAGTAATTTGTTTTGGTATTTGTTGTAGCGTTGTGTCGGCAATCAGCACTGTGCTTGACATCAGTAATTAAATATTGTCTACTAAATAAATGGATAGATTTTTATACAAAATAATCTAAATAATAACATGCAAATAGAACATAAACGGAAATGTAAATATGTAAAATGTAAAATAAAATTATGAAAAGTTTTGAACAATATTTTGCTTTATCCATGCACTCTAAGGGCCAGAGATAGAAGACAGAAATTTAAGTGATAAGGAATATGAAAGAAAATAATAAAATAAATGACTAAAAATAAAGGATAAACCTTAAAGGGATGGTTCACCCAAAAATGAAAATTAGCCCATGATTTACTCACCCTCAAGTCATCCGAGGTGTTTATGACATTCTTCTTTCAGACGAATACAATCTGAGTTATATTAAAAAATGTCCTGGCTCTTCCAAGCTTTATAATGGCAGTGAATGGCTGTTTCTGTTTTGAAGTCCATAAAAGTGCATCCATCCATCATAAACGTAATCCACATGGCTCCGGGGAGTTAATAAAGGCCTTCTGAAGTGAAGCCATGCGTTTGTGTGAGAAAAATATCCATATTTAAAACTTTACAAACTGTAATCTCTAACTTCCGCTAACTGTCGTACGTGAGTTCACGAGAGACTGGCGTTCCAGCGTATGCCTACGCCTGCGTCCTACGTCATACGCTGGAATGCCAGTCTCTCGTGAACGCGCGTACGACAGTTAGCGGAAGTTAGAGATTACAGTTTGTAAAGTTTTAAATATGGATATTTTTCTCACACAAATGCATCGCTTTGCTTCAGAAGGCCTTTATTAACCCCCCGGAGCTGTGTGGAGCAGTTATATGATGGATGGATGCACTTTTATGGACTTCAAAACAGAAACATCCATTTACTGCCATTATAAAGCGTGGAAGAGCCAGGACATTTTTTAATATAACTCTGATTGTGTTCGTCTGAAAGAAGAATGTCATATATAGGATGACTTGAGGGTGAGTAAATCATGGGCTAATTTTCATTTTTGGGTGAACTAACCCTTTAAGACGTTTTTAATAAAGTACAATAATAAAATATAACATATAAAAATATAATTAAATATTTACGTTGCATTTACATGCTGTAATAAAAACAACTACATAGTAAATTTAAAAATGTCACTATAAAGTTTTCTATGAAAACTCATGCTATTATAATTATAGAAAAGTAATACATATTTGAATAGAATAGAATCGAATAGAAAGTTTCTGTGATAACACACCTGCTGTAGGTCTTGAAGTTATTTTATTAGTTGTTACATCAAATCAAATCAAATCACCTTTATTTATATAGCGCTTTTTACAATGCCAATTGTTTCAAAGCAGCTTCACAGTGTTAAACAGGAAAATAATGCAACAGAATTTGATTCGGCTGTACAGCCGCTCTGGAGAAAACGATGATGTCATCCAGCTCATTTCAATTATCATATAGTGTCAATGCGGGCAGATCAGTAATATAGTTGAAATTTAGTGTCCCCAACTGAGCAAGCCAAAAGCCAAAGGCGACGGCGGCAAGGAACCAAAACTCCTTCAGGGCCAGAATGGAGAAAAAAACCTTGGGAGAAACCAGGCTCAGTCGGGGTGCCAGTTCTCCTCTGGCCAACGAACAAACAGTGTATGATTATGATTCTGGCAACATTACAGGTCAGAAGTCATATTAGATCAATAGATATTCGTAGGATTATTCGAAAGATTGGAGTCGTCACGCCGGGGACGGGTTTGATGAGGATGTCGTGTCGATGCGGCATTTACAGGGGGGAGTTTAATTGACACGGTCTCTACAGACACTTCAGGGATGCGTTCGTCATGTCCAGGCTAAGGTCCACCATCTGGTCCGGATACGGCCCGGATCCGGCTGACTGCAGTAAACCTCGGGATAAACAGAGAGACTAACATTAGCGTAGATGCCATTCTTCTTATGATGTAACGAGTACATCAGGTGTTATGGGAAGTGTTCCCGGTTCCGGCTAACCTAGTTAATGCAGCCTAAAACAATCATTTAACTGATGAATAATATAAATTAAAAATGTTTTATGTGTATGCCATAGTTACATCAGAGAAATGTTTTCTCATGTAACTGATGTATAAGCGATGTATAAGTATTATTGGTGTGTTCATACAGTCATACTGTTATAAAAGGAAAGATGAATATGTGTAGGCGGTAGATGCAGAGCTCTATTTCTGGCACTGGTTTTATGCTTTGTCAGGTGTTATTTTCCTTGTTTAAGTGTCTTATAAGGGAAAAATCTAAACCTGTACAGTGGGGAGAACAAGTATTTGATACACTGCCGATTTTGCAGGTTTGCCCACTTACAAAGCATGTAGAGGCCTGTAATTTTTATCATAGGTACTCTTCAACTGTGAGTGACGGAATCTAAAACAAAAATCCAGAAAAACACATTGTATGATTTTTAAGTAATTAATTTGCATTTTATTGCATGACATAAGTATTTGATACATCAGAAAAGCAGAACTTAATATTTGGTACAGAAACCTTTGTTTGCAATTACAGAGATCATACGTTTCTTGTAGTTCTTGACCAGGTTTGCACACACTGCAGCAGGGATTTTGGCCCACTCCTCCATACAGACCTTCTCCAGATCCTTCAGGTTTCGGGGCTGTCGCTGGGCAATACGGGCTTTCAGCTCCCTCCAAAGATTTTCTATTGGGTTCAGGTCTGGAGACTGGCTAGGCCACTCCAGGACCTTGAGATGCTTCTTACGGAGCCACTCCTTAGTTGCCCTGGCTGTGTGTTTCGGGTCGTTGTCATGCTGGAAGACCCAGCCACGACCCATCTTCAATGCTCTTACTGAGGGAAGGAGGTTGTTGGCCAAGATCTCGCGATACATGGCCCCTTCCATCCTCCCCTCAATACGGTGCAGTCGTCCTGTCCCCATTGCAGAAAAGGATCCCCAAAGAATGATGTTTCCACCTCCATGCTTCACGGTTGGGATGGTGTTCTTGGGGTTGTACTCATCCTTCTTTTTCCTCCAAACATGGCGAGTGGAGTTTAGACCAAAAAGCTCTATTTTTGTCTCATCAGACCACATGACCTTCTCCCATTCCTCCTCTGGATCATCCAGATGGTCATTGGCAAACTTCAGACGGGCCTGGACATGCGCTGGCTTGAGCAGGGGGACCTTGCGTGCGCTGCAGGATTTTAATCCATGACGGCGTAGTGTGTTACTAATGGTTTTCTTTGAGACTGTGGTCCCAGCTCTCTTCAGGTCATTGACCAGGTCCTGCCATGTAGTTCTGGGCTGATCCCTCACCTTCCTCATGATCGTTGATGCCCCACGAGGTGAGATCTTGCATGGTGCCCCAGACCGAGGGAGATTGACGGTCATCTTGAACTTCTTCCATTTTCTAATAATTGCGCCAACAGTTGTTGCCTTCTCACCAAGCTGCTTGCCTATTGTCCTGTAGCCCATCCCAGCCTTGTGCAGGTCTACAATTTTATCCCTGATGTCCTTATACAGCTCTCTGGTCTTGGCCATTGTGGAGAGGTTGGAGTCTTGATTGAGTGTGTGGACAGGTGTCTTATATACAGGTAACAAGTTCAAACAGGTGCAGTTAATACAGGTAATGAGTGGAGAACAGGAGGGCTTCTTAAAGAGAGGTCTGTGAGAGCTGGAATTCTTACTGGTTGGTAGGTGATCAAATACTTATGTCATGGAATAAAATGCAAATTAATTATTTAAAAATCATACAATGTGATTTTCTGGATTTTTGTTTTAGATTCCATCTCTCACAGTTGAAGAGTACCTATGATAAAAATTACAGACTTCTACATGCTTTGTAAGTGGGCAAACCTGCAAAATCGGCAGTGTATCAAATACTTGTTCTCCCCACTGTATGTAGTGTGTATATTTTCAGAATGAGGAGAATGAAGCGTGAACATCTGTGCATAATCTACTGAAAAGTAAATGAATATAATGATGATGCATTTATTCATTATAGGCAATCATTAATTAAAAGAGATTGGTTTATTCATTCATGTCTTTGTTTTGATTTATTCATTCATGTCTTTATTTTGTACATCAGACATGAAAGAATTGCACAAAAAACTTGTAAAGCAATAGTTCACTCAAAAAAATTTGAGTTCCGCCAGTATCACCCTCATGTTGTTTCGAACATGCATTATTTTTTTTATTTGCAGATCTTTTCCCTATGACAATATGGAATGCAGTTCATAGTGCTTAAGAATATCAAACAACAGCAACAACAAAAAAAAATTGTCCTACTGTAAAATTAGCCCAGCTCATTCTACTTCTCATGTTTCCTGAAGTCATATGATATGCATATTCAAAATGGTGTACTGTGTTATGACATTTGCAAGAACCTATGGAATGACACCAAAGCTGGCTAAAAACAATACAAGTGAAAAGTAAAACTGTCATCACATATTTTTTTCCCACCACACCCTGTTTGCCAATGCAGTTGGTGATTTCATTCATGAAGTGTTGTGAATTTGATATATGAGGGGAAATATGATGACCTGAATATGAGTGTGTGTGCAGGCTGGTGCTTGTGCATGATTCAGGGACTTGTTGGTGAAGTCCTTTCTGTGTGTGTGTGTGTGTGTGTGTGTGTGTGTGTGTGTAAGACATGAGTAAAAGCCCTGTAACCCACATCTCCTTTGTCTTTTGCCATATGACAATGGCTGTAAAGGGCCGTTGTAGTTTCCATGGCAACACGTCTGTGACTAAAAATCAGGTTATGGGTTAGCAGGTGCATGAACATGCATATGTGCAGAAATGTTTAACTATATTTTATCATCCCACATCAATCACACTCCCACGGCATCTGAGGAAATATATCTGCAACAGACACAAAAGTCACCTGTAACCACATTAGTTTGGGTAGTTTATATATCTGATAGTTGAAAGGCACAAAATGCACAGATATATATTGAAACTATATATATATATGCCCAGCCAAAAAAAGTCACTGTTTGGATTTAAATAGGCAAATGCTTAAGAGTCAATGATTGCATCATTATTGCAGTGATTATCATGTTTCTATCATGTTATATGTTTGGCAACAGTTCTTCTAACCCTAATTGATGGAGTGTGTAGCTTTTCATTTCTTAAACAACCATGTGTCATGGCATATTCCAGGATGACAATGTCAAGATTGTGATGGACTTCTAAGCATTTGCCTATTTAAATCCAAACAGCGACTTTTTTTGGCTGGGTATTGTATGATCCTACAGAATCAGAGCTTGCAAAGTTTCTTAGGTGCTTTAAACAAAAGATTTCAAGATTTTAAAGATTTGATGCCACAAATCTGATAAACTTGATTATTTCTTCCTCAAAAATGCTTATTAGGTAGAGCCGGAACCCTGTAAACACAAGGAGGACTGATAAAGCTGTGAGACCTTAAAAAGGTCTTTTTATAAGATGTAATATAAGTCTCAGGTGTCCCCAGAATGTGTCTGTGAAGTTTCAGCTCAAAACACCCCACAGATCATTTATTATACCATGTTGTAAATGCCCATTTTTGAGTGGAAGGAAAAACATGCTGTTTTCGTGCATGTATCTTTAAATGCAAATGAGCTGCTGCTCCCCACCACGCTTTCCAGAAGAGGGCGGAGCGGATACTCTCAACAAAACATTTATTTGGTTTTGATTAGCATCTCTATGGCGGTCACGCTCACGTGACATTGCAGTTCTTCATCATCATGAAAGTGAATTATCAGCATGCTTTTTAAAGCCATATCAGTCTAAACTTCTGATATATGGTATTCTGAGCACACACATCCGAAGCACGCGCACAGAGAGCTGGATGTCAGACGGAGCGTCCCGTGAGTGTTAAACTAAGTTCTCTTTCACGTCTTATTGCGCTTAAACTGTCAAATACACACATATTAATATCAAAAACACACAAAGTTCACATAAACACAGTCAGTTATGTTTGTGAACGTAAACAGCAGAGAAAGAAATCGCATGTGTATATTAGATCTGTGTATTAAAGTGACAGCAGCGTAATATACAGTACCTACTGCTGTATATGCTGTTAAAGGGTTAGTTCACCCAAAAATGAAAATTAGCTCATGATTTACTCACCCTCAAGCCATCCTAGGTGTATATGACTTTCTTCTTTCAGACGAATACAATCAGAGCTATATTTAAAAATGTCCTGACTCTTCCAAGCATTATAATGGCTGTGAATGTTGCTTCGTTTTTGAAGTCCATAAAAGTGCATCTGTCCGTCATAACATTTTTTTTTTTATGTAAGTACATAGTAGTTAAAGAGGTTCTTTTCATCAGACTGTGGAGTGGACGAGGTTTATGGGCATCATCTGAGGAAACCATTGTACGTTGGACATGGTTGGTGTGGCATATGACTAAAGCTCAGAATTGATAAATGCTATGTCTAGTCCTACAAAGAACAAGGCATGATGACTTAACACCATTTTACCCTTGAGCAAGACATTTAATTCAGATTACTACCTCAATAGGATAAAAGTGTTAGTGATTTTTTTCCCTTTACTATTGCATACAGCTCTGAACGAACTGATGCATTATTTTCCTTGTATTAACTTTATGATTTTATGTCTCTGGAAATTTTAGACTCTGTGACTTAGAATATTCCAAGAACACCTTCAGATTGTGAAAAAGGAGGAATCTGACACATTTCCGGTCAGATGGCAAAAAGCAGTTCCTCAGAGGCTGGTGTGATTCAGCAGGATCTATTCATAAACCGATCAACTATGAACCGATACAGCTGTCATCTGTTGACATGAAAAGGCAGAACATTTGCATTTGAAATTATCTTCAGTTCAGCAGAATATATAATGATTGCTCTTATTCCAGTGAATTCCTCTGTGGTAAGTTGAGAGGAAGATAGCTCTAGTGTGATGTGTGTTGTGAAATATGTGTCTGGAGCCGTTCAGAGGGTAAAGCTCAGCTCTCTCTGAGTCAGCAAATCACAGATCAAGATGTCTGTGTGTTCCAGATAAACCTGCATATACAACCATTCACACACACACACACACACACACACACAAATGCTGTGTTTTCATGTTTGATGGGACATTCCATATAGACATAATGATTTTTATACTGTACAAACTGTATATTCTATACTCCCCTACCCCTAAACCTACCCATCAAATAAAACTTTCTGCATTTTTACATTTTCAAAAAACATCACTTAGTATGATTTATAAGATGTTTTCCTCATGGGGTCCAAAAAATGTCCCCACAAGGACAAGGATTTCAGATATTGCCATTTTTGTGGGGACATTTTGTTGCCATAACGAAGGGTTTACCAGGACCAAACACACATTCTTGTACATCTATCTTTGTGAGGACATTCATTGACACAATACAATCTCTAGCCCCTTACCTTAACCCTACCCATCACAACTAAGTGCTTAACCCGAACCCTTACCCTAAACCTACCCTTAACCTAATTATAACCGTATCCCTAAAACCAAGTCTTGACCCTCAAACAGGCCTTTAAAGGGCTCTCAGAAAGTGAGGGCTGGCCAAAATGTCCTCACTTTACTCTCTTTGTCCTCACTCCGCTGGTCTAAAACTCAAACCGGTCCTCACAGAGATAGTGTACAAGTACACACACACACACACACACACACAAACACACACACACGTTTCATCCACTAAATAAAAAACACACACTTTACATTGCAGTATATTTAAGCACTAAGTAGTTCTAATGAACTACTAATGATATACTTAATGTACCTCTTTTGTGAATAAGCTTGTAAATTTTTTATTATAATTTAAATATTATTATATTATATTTTTATATATTATATTTTTGGATTATTTATTCAATTATAGTAGGCCCTAATTGTTATCTTAAAATATAATATTAATATCATCAAATATTTCTGAATTATGATTGGACAATAACTGATCGCTCACATAGCTGTGCTCATGTCCTGTTTCTCTGTGGTCTCTTATAAGACAAAATAATATAAAGTCCACTCAATATCATATGTTGCATATAAATCAATATGTTCATGGATGCATTTATTTGGTAATTATTAATGTCTGGCCATTATTGCAAAATAAACACTATCAGGACACAGATATGAAGTGATCATACTTATGCTCATACTTATCATTTTATCCATAATAGAATTTGCTAGAAGGGTCGTAGCATCAAACAGGGATTTGAAGTTTTGCACTATTGTGTGTGCGTGTACGTGTGTGTAACCTTTGCAACTGGCGTCACGCATCGGCTACACACATACACACACACACACACACACTGAGAGTGAGGATCTCTGTGCGCAGTGCGGAGCTGAAAACATGAGCAGCGTTGCATTGATTATCAGTGTTTGTGCATGATGCATTAGACACACACATGTGTGATTTGACGGAGATCATGTGTGCGATGCGCTCGGGCGTCTCTTCGCGGGGGAAAGTGTCTTCATGAGTGTCCAAAGTAACAGCAACAGCAGTGGAAGTTTGGACGGAGCGCCATCTTGCTCTCAGTTCTCGACTGGATCTCCGACCCCGGGCTCAGTTTCTCCGCTCGATATCTGCGCTCCGCGGAGGCATAAAGAAGGTAAACCCGGCTTGAATGTGAATTTAAAGTTTGTTCATGTGAAATCGGTCGGGATTGTGTTAGATTGACGTGTGATTTTGAGTAAATCTGGCCTTTAATCGAAGCGGTCGTGTCGGAGGCCGCTGATCTCTCGTCTGCTGACTGTGACTCTCGGTGTTTTTATAACAAGCATCGATTCCTAGAGATGAGCTGTTGTGTTTTAAACCGTTTGCGACGGAATCCTGTCGCTTTGTGTGTTGATTGCACGGTTAATTTGACGTGAGGATGCCCATAGTCACCTATTAGGGGACTCAGTCACTGGCCGTGTCTCAACCTAGCGAGTCTTCCTAGACTGCATTTTTGGACATCATTGGTGCATATTTTTTTTGTGCGTTTTTATGATGACCCAAAATGCTGTCTTTGTGTGTAGGTAGGCAGCTCGCTAGATTTTGAGACACAGTCAGTCTGATTAAAATGATGTTTTTGAGGTTTGGAGTATATGTTTATCTTTTATGTATGTAATGCAATGGCTCACAAATGAGACACAGTCTGTACATGATAAACATGAGAATGTTTATCACCCATACATGGAATGCAACGGCTCAGAAATGTTAGGTAGGTTGAAACTCACTGGTTTTAGGACGCTGTCAGTATCTGATAAACATAAGTTGCTGTTTTAGCACTCTATCCATGTCATGCAATGGCTCATAAATGCTGTCTAGGTTGGTAGACACAGCCAGTACTTGACAAACATTAGTTTACATTTTTAAGGTTGACAGAATACATTTGTCACTCGTGCATGCAATGCAATGGCCCAAACTGCTGTCTGTTTACTAGACAGCCAGTATATGATACATTATATGAGTTGATGTTTTTATGCTTGAGTGTATTTCTTGCACTTATGCATGCAATGACTAAAATATTATTGATGTTTAATGTTTGAGAATGAAATCAACAATGCACATAGAGAACTTGCTGGATTTTATTGCAATAAACATGATTTTGTGTTTTTATGGTTGAAAGTGTTGATTTATTTATCTAGCACTTAGTGCATGCATGTCATTCAGTGGCTAAAATGCTTTCTAGTAGGTAGGCAACAGACTAGGTTTTGAGAAACATCTAGTACGTGATGCACATTAGTTGGTGTTCTTTATGTGTTAGTTTATTTGTGTGCAATGCAATGTCTCAGAAATGCTTTCTTAGGTAGGTATGATTTTGGTGAACTAATAAATATGAATTTGTATGATTGAGTATTATTTCTCTTATTCATGCAATGAATGCTCAAAACAATATGCATGTGCTGGAAAGCTGTTGCATCTTTATGGTCATTGTAGTTTTTTGTGTTATTGCAGCTTGAACCTCTGCTTTGAACCTCTAAGCAAAAGACCATCTGATACACATCTGATTTAAATTTAGCTGCTTTTTCAGGTGCAAAATTTAGTTTTTGATGTGTTTTTGAAGAATTTAATGAACCTGTAAGTGTTTCACAGAATGTTTTCTGTCATATCAAGTGCATCAGAGACTGGTTTGTGTTAATATGTGCTGTAAACATGTTTATGTGCACTGATGAGTGTAATATCATATGTGTGTTAATGCATTACTCAGATTCTCAAGTCCAAGAATAAGTTCTCAGCCATGTAATGGCATGCTTTTCCTTTACTTTTTAAAAATGATTTCAAAGACTGGAATCTTTTACCTGCTTGTCAAACCGAAAAGTACAATGGTATTATGGACACAGTACCATGGAAGTACCATGTTTTATGGATATCTATACTGTATAATGTTAAAAAGATTTCTGAAAAAATATATCACTGGTTGAACAAAATGAATGAATATGAAGCAGCCACAACTGTTTTTAACATTGATAATAATCCAAAATGTTTCTTGAGCAGCAAATCATCATATTAGAATGATTTCTGAAGGATCGCGTGACACTGAAGACTGGAGGAATGATGCTGAAAATTCAGCTTTGATCACAGGAATAAATTATGTTTTACAATATATTATTTAAATGGAAAACCATTATTTTAAATTGTAATATTTCACAGTATTAGTTTTTTAGTGAGTTTTTGATTAAATAAATGCAGCCTGTGGTGAGCATATGAGACTATTCAAAAACATTTTAAAAATCTTACAACCTCAAACTTTTTAAGCAATAGTGTATATCATACAATGGTATTGCCAACTGATACCAATAGAATTTAAGTGGAATTAATTTTTTAGAGCATGTAAAACAGGTGGTTAGTGTTTCATCCATTTATTTTAAATGCTGAAATAAATTCTCAAGTTAAACAACTGGCTGTTTCCTATTCAAATTAAATCAACATCAGATATAAAAGTAGCTGTAAAAATGCACAAGATCATACCATACAGGAAATATAATAATATAATCTTTGTTGAAGTTAGGTAATAAAAACACAACTGTTCATTGTTAGTTCATGTCCGCTCAGGTCCATTTAAATAATATTAGCAGAGACTGTTGGAATTAAAATGAACTAAGTTTAATAAATGCTTTATAAATATGTAGTTAACTGATGTTAACAAACTGAACCTTATTGTAAAGTGTTACCATGCTTTTTAATAATCAGGTGGATTATTATGATGTTATAATATTTCATGATATCTTGATGGCTCTGAATTCAGGGATGTAGGATGTGGTTTGTTTGTTTCCTGGTCATTTGCTTATACTCATTTTTCCACTCCACCTTCTGTATGTTTGGCCCTTGTGTCTTATGTAGCCAAGCAAGCACTACTTGGGTTATTTGCCAAACCAGACGTGGCCTTAGGTTTGTGTTTACTCATTCCTAGTATTTTAATTTGTCATCTATGTCCTTTATCTGGGCAGCTGTGCTCTTCCTGCCCTGTTGACCTTCATAATTTTCCACCCATCCACCATCTTGGGATCTCTTTGGCTTGTAGCTCTTTCTGGCACAAGTCTTATCATGGCAGTGGTGTCGGACGCATCCAGTGCGCCGGTGATTATGGCTAGAGAACACACGTGAACCTGGGCTGTTTCGTCTAGTCACTGTAATGAGGTCTGAAGACCAGATGATTCTTTTAGACAGGTTTTATAATGATGATTCATGTTGTTCGTATCGGCTGCTGATACTGTATTCTCATGTGCTGAAGAATCGGGGCCATTTGGCTGCGGCATCAGTGATGAATTCTGTCATTGGGTTCCTGGTGCCAGATCATGTCAAACTAAGGAATAGTTCACAATAGGAATAGTTCTAAACCTGTATGCTGTAATTTTTCTTTAGAACACAGTTGCAGATTATTGAAAATCTTTAATAGTTTTTTTTTTTTTTTTTTTTCCCAAATTCAGCAATAATTAATGTAGACTGTTAAGCTCCAAAAAACATGTATAACTAATGCACAATAATAGGTCTTATGAAGTCATACAAGAACTTTGTATGAGGAACAGACCCAAATTTAAATTATTCATTGAAAAGAACAGGTATAGAATTTAGAATTAATCTTTCCATCAGAATTCTTAGAAGAACTAAGAATATTTTGTTTCCACAAAATATACACCGTTCAATAGTTTGGGGTCGGTAATATTTTTAAAATGTAAAGTATCTTACTTACTAAAGCTACATTTATTTAGTCAAAATTAAAGTAAAAAATATATGAATGTATTATTCCTGTGATCAAAAAGCTGAATTTTCCGCATCATTACTCCAGGCTTCAGTGTCACATGATCCTTCAGAAATCATTCTAATATGATGATTTGCTGCTCAAACATTTATGATTATTATTAATGTTGAAAACAGTTGTACTCCTTAATATTTCTGTGAAAACTATGATAAATGTTTTTCAGGATTTTTTGATTTAATAGAAAGTTCAAAAGAACAGCATTTATTTGAAATGGAAATCTTTTTTTAAACAATATAAAGTCTTTTGTCTCTTTAATGCGTCCATGCTGAATAAAAGTATTCATTTGTTTTTTTTAAAAAATCTTGCTCACCCCAAACCTTTGAACTGTTGTGTGTGTGTGTGTGTGTGTGTGTGTGTGTGTGTGTATAGTAGTCTATATCATCAGATTTAATGTGTAATATTGAGGTCACAGTGGCATGTGGAAATTCTCATTGTATTTACTTAGATTTCATTGATTTATTTTTTTTTTACTGCAAAATAGATTGTGTCGTCATAATTTTTTGAGACCAAAATAGAAATATGGAGCTAAGCTGTCAGCATCAGCTGATAATGTACAGGAAACCTCTCATAGTACTTCCTGTTTGCCATTCTGACTCCCACAGGAAGAAGTTGTGCTGAAGTTTGCTGTGAAAATGAAAATGGCAAAAGAGCAGATAAAAAAAAAATTTGGTTTTAAGAAGCTTGAGCATAGTCAGATCTTGAAGGATGGTGGGCGTCTTGAGGCTGTGACACACCAAGCCGACGTCAAAGAATCAGCGGCGATGAAAGCTGACTGTGTTGTCTCCTTGTGTCGGCTGCATTTGGCCAAAAAACTGCGATTGAATTAACTAGCGACTGTCAACTAGCGTGTGTTCTGCGCCTGCGTGAAAGTAAATATGTCTGTATCAGCAGGTATCAATAGTCTATATTCGTCATTCAAAAAGGGAAACTGAAACTAGGACTGCTGAAATACAAAGCAGTGCTTGCTTACCATTTTGAATATCAATCACGCTGATCACTTTCTTCATTCCAGGGTGCTCATGTTGTTATGAAAATATTTGCATATTGGAATCCTCAGGTAAGATGACGTAAAATTAGAATAGATTTCTGTCTGTGCAATCTTTGCTCGCTTTCATCACTTTCGCTTTTATTCTCGTGCACTGATTCGTTCGCTACACTGAACAGCCAATCAGAGTTCTCTCTCTTACACCGATGACGCTGACGGACACTGATTCAACATGCTCAATTGGCCAAAAAATCCACATGGGGTCCAACTAGTGCCGATGATGCGGAGCACACAGCAACAACTGGACTGTCGGCTTGGTGTGTCAGAGCCTTTATTCTAGACATCTTCATCTTGTCATAGTGAAGCAATATTGAAATATTAATATAAATACGCATACAAGTCTCATGTGAGTGTACTTCAAGGTATGAGTGAGTTCTCTAGCTGTGAACCTTTTCGTAAGTATAAGGGTGTGTTGACACTTGGCATGTTTGGTTTAATTAAAACGAACCCTGGTGCGATTGCTCTGTTAGTGCGCTTCATTTGAATAAGTGTGAACGCTGCCATCTGAACCAAACAAGTGGGCCGAGACCGCTGAAAAGACGGGTCTCTGTCTGCTTCCAAACGAACTCTGGTGCGGTTTGAATGAAATATAAAAAAAGCAACACGGACCAAAGACATGTAAACGAGCCAAAAACAGGACATGATGTCACAAGATGCGACCCTTAAAAGGACAGAATGCTCAAGCACGCCTGTTTTTTCTCATGATAGTCACAATGTTGCCCATCACAGTTCGGTACAGGCATCAAGAGCTGCGTCTCCTTGCAGCAGATCTTCGTTTGTGTGTGTTCCTGCCACTGTTTTGACTCCTTTACACATTTTATAAGCTCTTCATGAGTTCTCAGATGCTCAGAATACTATCATATGTAGGCTACACATAATAAAACAACTTAATAATAGCCGACCAATCAGCTTGTGAACATATCCCTATTCCTTTAGGTTCTGTGTTAAAATGCTAATGTAAACGCTAAGCGGACCAGGACTAAATGTTTTTTTTTTCCTGGACCAAGCGAACAGAACTACAAGTTCTTGGTGTGCCTTAAAACCAGTAATATGATCTTTTGACTCTTTTAGGGTGGCATAGGATCAGAAAACAATGACTTGATGGTCTCTTAAGATTCCAGGAGGATGCGTCACCATGATCACACCCCTCCAGAACCTGAAGCCTGTGTACCTGTGTGTGAAAGTGATGAGATTGATATGTTTGTCTGTGTTTGTAGGAATGGATGAGCTGCATTCTCTGGATCCACGTCGGCAGGAGCTCTTGGAGGCACGTTTCATCGGGGCAGTTAGTGGAAACACAGGAGGAAGCACAGGGAGCGCGAGTGGCGGACCTAAAGTAATGCACATGCATGCAAACACACAAATGTGCATGATCATGTAATTATCAATTATTATTATGATTTATATTTAAGCATTTTTAATATAATTTAGATTTATTATTGATTACCAAGTCTAACGCTGTTTTAGCTGTTGAAGTTTAAATAACCATATTTTGTAACACTTGCATACTGGCAAGAACCCAAGACGAAACTATTACAATGAAACTATAGTCATAATGTTGCTTAAAGAGGACCTATAATGTCTTTGTACAAAGTCTTGATTTTGGGGTCTACTAGAATAGGTTTTCATGCTAAATAATTTTTCACATATTTGACATTGTCTCAGCACCCCTCTTCCCAGTCTGTCAGTAATGCTGACAGACTGGGGTGCGTTTCCCAAAAGCAGCATTAGCCAACAATGGTTGCAAATTCCATTGAATTCCACAGAACATAGTTGGCTTTGGGAAGTCTCTATAAAGCCTGTCCTTCCTAAAAGCACAATGTGCTCTGATTGGTCGGCTGGATCTGTGTGTTGTGATTGGTCACCCTCTTCAAGCATGTTTGGGAAATGTCACGTCCTTTACCATAAGCGTGAGTTTCAACACACAACTAACGCAACTCAGGCATCACCTGTGTATGCTTTGGGCAGGAATTATTTAAATGAGGAATATTGTGGCATGTTCGTACCCAGAAGAAAACTCAAGACTACAATGAGCTTTCTAACTTTGCAGACCTTTTTCATGCTCAAACAGCATTACACACTAAAGAAAGTTGAACGTGTAAAAAAAGCATAAAAGGACCCCTTTAATTTTGTTTCACCAGTGAAATCAGTGTGAATATTTTGTAAATGTTTGAGCTCTAATGCACACGCTCTCTGTCATGGTCATGACCTGTACTGACCTGTACTGTGCTTTTATCTTGTTTTTATATGATCTCTTTTTAGGGTTTGAACAATAACGAATGTTCTAGTCACAGTTTTGGCAGCCTGGGGTCATCTAGCGACAAGGAATCCGAGGTGAACATTATGGACATCTATACTCAAAGATTTGACATTTGAGCTTTATATCAACAGTTTGTCCATGTGTTTAAAAAGTACTTTTTTCATCCCCATAAAGAACTCTGACATAAAGAAAGGAGGATCACCTGCATATTCAGTGAGTTTGACAATTCTTACTCTGTGCTGTGTGATTTTATTTATATATATATATATATATATATATATATATATAATTCATTTATTTATTTTTTAATTATTATTTTTTATTTATTTATTTATTTATTTATTTTTAAGGAATAATTTACCAAAAAAAATTATGTAATAGAAGTGAATGGGGACTCTCGGTCCCTTGGTGGCCAGTAATCACAATGAAACGGGTTAATACAACTCGTGCAATATATTTCAAGGTGTCTGAAGCCATACAGTTATGTGATAATGTCTAATGGTGTGTGCACACCAAACACAAATTTAATTATTTGAGTAGATTGCATACAAAGTCAATGCAAAGACGCGAATAGACGCGGATTCGCACCGGGTGACACGTTTGCCACGAATGCGCGGAATTCAACTTGCGCGGAAAATTCGCATGGCGTGTTGTCATGCAGGCCAATCAGTGAAGAGCGTATTGACACGTCCGGCTTGACAGGTTATTAAACTGGGCACCCGTCATCCTAAGGTAGTGCTGGAAGCAGCTGTCATCCAGGCGCAGTTCCTGGAGAAGACGGTAAAATTCTGAGTTGTGTGTGCCTCTGGATGGTGCTGTGAACACAGACACGTTGGCGTTTGGGTTTTCGGCATATTTGGGACTTCCACAACAGGTACAGAGCAGCAATAGTTGTTATCTTCAACATGTTTGATTGACGGAAAAAATGGCAGAAAGAAATGTTGTTGTTGTGCATGAAAACACTCCTTATTGTGCGATGTTTTCATTGTGAAAAACAAGTTATCCCGCGAGTAAACTAGAGCAAGTAACGCGATGCGAATATTTGCTTCCCTTTGGTGTGCACACACCATTAGATGTCAAACTTGACGTGTCATAATTTGAAAGCTGCAGGTGTGAGAGAATTTTCAGTGAATAATAGCTTATTTTTGAGTTCCTTCCTCCTGCAATGCTATTGCATGCATTTTATTCCTTGATTGTTTGATGAGCTTGGAGCTTGACAGCACCTGTCTATATTCACTTTTATTAAATTGAAAAGAGCAGGATATTAACCCTTGTGTGTCAATTAAAAAAAGTTACACATAGGTCCATAGATACATGTTCAAAAGCTGTCAAAAAAATTTGAAGCATGGGAGCACAGACTTAAGTTTGGTCTCATTTTAAAGAAGACCCTTGGCAGATTATTGCTGAAGTAAAAAAAAAATTGTTTAAAAAGTGAAACAAGAAAAAAGTTATAGGTTTAAGTTTTTGAAAATGATTTATGAACATTATTTTATATCAAATAAATGGACTCTATATATAACATGAACTCTAAAACTGCTAGAAAATCAAAGCCATAAATCTAAATAAGTTGTGTTCCAAATTTGAGGTTGATATCTCAAAAAATGAGCTTTCAGTAAGATTTTGTATGGGTGCAGTTTCAAATTTTCCCCACTGGTGAACACAGTACAGTAGAGTGTTTTTCTCTCAAATATTACACGCACACACACACACTTTCTTATTACACACATACAAACCATAGTCTGACATCCATACCAACACACCCACATAATTATAGCTGTATAAGGTATCCAAATGGCATCATTTGGTAAATTTTTTTAATTTTGAAGCCTTGCCAACAGAATGAAAGCCTATGAACAAAGACTGCATGATTTTATAGTTAAATGGTCCTGGGATTAAAAATCGCAGCTTTAAATGGGTTTCAATGGGGACATTTTTGTCCTTAAGGTCCTGAGTGTAACTATTTTGTGTACCTAGTGTAAAATAGATTCATTAAAGGAAAATGGGGGTGAAATAGTAAAAATCCATTAAAAATACACACCTGTGCCAAAATGTATACAGTTGGCATTAAAGGAGTAGTTCACTTTAAAATGAAAATTACCCCATGATTTACTCACCCTCAAGCCACCCTAGGTATATATGACTTTCTTCTTTCTGATGAACACAATCGGAGTTATATTAATAAATATCCTGATGCTTCCAAGCTTTATAATGGCAGTGATGGGGTCTGTTGAGTTTGAGCCTCAAAAAAGTGCATCCATCCCTCATAAACGTACTCCACATGGCTCTGGGGGTTAATAAAGGCCTTCTGAAGCAAAGCGATGGAATCTTGTAAGAAAAAATTCAATATTTAAAACATCTAGCTTCCGGCAGACCGCCTTTTTGGATGCACTTTTTTGAGCTTCAAACTCAATGGACCCCGTCACTGCTATTATAAAGCTTGGAAGTGTCAGGATATTTATTAATATAACTCTGATTGTATTCGTCTGAAGGAAGAAAAACACATATACCTAGGATGGCTTGAGGGTGAGTAAATCATGGGGTAATTTTCATTTTAAAGTGAACTACTCCTTTAACACAGGCAAAATGATCAAAAAAACTAAACTGAAAAAGACAAGAATGTCCATAAGGATGCACAAGGGTTAATAAAAAAAGTCAAATGGGTTTGGAATGACATGGTAAATGATGTTTGGATGTTTTGGAACCTTATACAACTCCTTTAAGGCCTGAATTCAGCTTTAGATGGAATTTACCTAAAGCATTTATATTGATTTGTATTGATTTAGTGAATGTAAGAATTGATTGAAAATAGTAATGTTTTTTCCTGTTTTCCCAAGACTCCAGAGAAGAAGCACTCCGAGTCATCCAGGGGAAGAAAGAGGAAGGTTGATAACCAGTCAGAGAGCAGTCAAGGTAACTTTAACTTCCTGTGTGTATGAATGAAGTATTTCTTAATGAAACATAATAGTTTGTTTGACAACTACATTTTTCAGTTAACAGACCTGGCATTTTGGAAACATCCAGGATCAGAGTCATGTGCTTCATGTTTGTTGGGAAATACAGCATTTAATTTTTAGCATGGAAATAATGCAGTGCACTCACAGAAAAGTGATTATCTATTGACCAAGGTTTTTTTTTTTTTTTTTTTTTTACCTTTCAGGAAAGTCTTCCGGCCGAGGGCCCAAGATCAGCGATTATTTTGATGTGAGTAAAGCTTTGTGTGGATGACTCTGCGTTTAGTCAGCTCTGTATTAAATGTCAGTCAGGTATCAGAGAGCTTTTAGTAAGAGTACTGCTGCTTTTTCCTCTTGTAATGGCTGCTCGCTTTAGTAGATGTTTTGACTTGTAGAGTTGTGAAATTGTTTGAGCACGTCATTGGTAACATTGTGATGACGTCACATACTAACAACGTTAGTATGTTGTGTGGTGCTGTTAAAAAACATGGCATATCTCCTTCCTGAAGTTCCAGGGAGGAAACGGATCAAGTCCAGTCAGGGGTCTTCCTCCGGTCCTGCGCTCACCACAGAACTCTCACTCCGCACCCGGGGCTATCGTAAGTCGTGAGGAAGATTTAAACTTCAGCAAGGAGCCAGTGATGCTTATTTTTATTAATGTTGCTGTTTTTCACTCTTCAGGTCAGACAGAACAGCTCCTCACCCACCAGCCTGTGTTTCATGGATCACATGATGAATTCAAAACAGCTTAGCAGCAGAAGTGTCCAGGTAATACTTGCATCACTATTGCTCTTGCACTATCAAATATGCTCTGCTCTCTCTGATTCTGTTGAACTTGTCAGTCTGCAGCACACAGTTGTGCTGTGCTCATATATGTGTACTACACTCCTACATAGGCACTGATAAACGTGCACTGCAGTGCACACTGATACTGTTAAACATGCGCATTGCACCCTCGGACACAGCGAAAACGTTCATTGTTAAATAAGCACAGTGTGCTCTGATGCAGTTAAATGTATGCACTGCAAACACTGGCACTGTTAAACAAGGTCAACTTGACACCGTTGTACATGCGCACTGAATACTGACATTAATTTGAATACTAAGTTTAATTTGCACTGTATGATCTGACGTGCACTGCACGATTGCACTGCACACTCTGTCACTGAAACGTGCACGGGCACACTGACACTTAAATAAGCACTGCATGCGGTGACACTTAAAGGGTTAGTTCACCCAAAAATGAAAATTCTGTCATTAATTACCCACCCTCATGTCGTTCCAAATTTGTAAGACCTTCGTTCATCTTCAGAACACAAATGAAGATTTTTTTGATGAAATCCGAGAGCTCTCAGGCCCCTCCATAGACAGCAATTTAATTAACACTTTCAAGGTCCAGAAAGGTATTATAAACATTGTTAAAATAGTCCATGTGACTACAGTGGTTCAACCTTAATTTCATGAACCGACGAGAATACTTTGTGCACAAAAAACAAACAAAAATAACGACTTTATTTAACAAATCTTCACGGCTGTGTCAGTCTCCTATGCTGTTTACGTTGGTCAGCTCCTGCGTCAGCATCACACGCATGCGTCGTGGTCCTCACGTGAACCGCATCGCCCAATGGCAAGCCGGCATTCTGGCGTAGTTCTGACGTAACTCGCAAGCGCTGGACTGTATTTAATATGTCAACAGCGTAGGAGACTGACACAGACGTGAAGATTTGTTAAATAAAGTCGTTATTTTTGTTAGTTTTTTTTGCACAAAAAGCACTCCCAGTGCGAGCTCGGCAAAAGTGTGCATCGAGAGTGCATATCGACCGCAAAGGAGGCGCTCGCGAGCACCCTTCTGAAACCTAAAATGACAAATGGCACACTGTTAAATAAGCTCACTATCACATTGATGCTCTTAAAAATGCACACTGTACACCATGACACTGTTACATCAAAATTTGCACTGCACAGTGACACTGTTAAATAAGTTCTGCATACATGGATGCTGTTAAATGTGTGCACTGCATGACAAGTTCACTCTCAAACTTTGATGCTGTTAAACATGCACACTTCTCTGACACTTAAATATGCACTGCACACACACTTACAATATTAAACGTGCACTGCACATACTCCAGATACTACACACTCACTGACACTGACGCAGTTATACAGTGGGGAGAACAAGTATTTGATACACTGCCGATTTTGCAGGTTTGTCCACTTACAAAGCATGTAGAGGTCTGTAATTTTTATCATAGGTACACTTCAACTGTGAGAGACGGAATCTAAAACAAAAATCCAGAAAATCACATTGTATGATTTTTAAATAATTAATTTGCATTTTATTGCATGACATAAGTATTTGATCACCTACCAACCAGTAAGAATTCCGGCTCTCACAGACCTGTTAGTTTTTCTTTAAGAAGCCCTCCTGTTCTCCACTCATTACCTGTATTAACTGCACCTGTTTGAACTTGTTACCTGTATAAAAGACACCTGTCCACACACTCAATCAAACAGACTCCAACCTCTCCACAATGGCCAAGACCAGAGAGCTGTGTAAGGACATCAGGGATAAAATTGTAGACCTGCACAAGGCTGGGATGGGCTACAGGACAATAGGCAAGCAGCTTGGTGAGAAGGCAACAACTGTTGGCGCAATTATTAGAAAATGGAAGAAGTTCAAGATGACCGTCAATCTCCCTCGGTCTGGGGCACCATGCAAGATCTCACCTCGTGGGGCATCAACGATCATGAGGAAGGTGAGGGATCAGCCCAGAACTACATGGCAGGACCTGGTCAATGACCTGAAGAGAGCTGGGACCACAGTCTCGAAAACCATTAGTAACACACTACGCCGTCATGGATTAAAATCCTGCAGCGCACGCAAGGTCCCCCTGCTCAAGCCAGCACATGTCCAGGCCCGTCTGAAGTTTGCCAATGACCATCTGGATGATCCAGAGGAGGAATGGGAGAAGGTCATGTGGTCTGATGAGACAAAAATAGAGCTTTTTGGTCTAAACTCCACTCGCCGTGTTTGGAGGAAGAAGAAGGATGAGTACAACCCCAAGAACACCATCCCAACCGTGAAGCATGGAGGTGGAAACATCATTCTTTGGGGATGCTTTTCTGCAAAGGGGACAGGACGACTGCACCGTATTGAGGGGAGGATGGATGGGGCCATGTATCGTGAGATCTTGGCCAACAACCTCCTTCCCTCAGTAAGAGCATTGAAGATGGGTCGTGGCTGGGTCTTCCAGCATGACAACGACCCGAAACTCACAGCCAGGGCAACTAAGGAGTGGCTCCGTAAGAAGCATCTCAAGGTCCTGGAGTGGCCTAGCCAGTCTCCAGACCTGAACCTAATAGAAAATCTTTGGAGAGAACTGAAAGTCCGTATTGCCCAGAGACAGCCCCGAAACCTGAAGGATCTGGAGAAGGTCTGTATGGAGGAGTGGGCCAAAATCCCTGCTGCAGTGTGTGCAAACCTGGTCAAGAACTACAAGAAACGTATGATCTCTGTAATTGCAAACAAAGGTTTCTGTACCAAATATTAAGTTCTGCTTTTCTGATGTATCAAATACTTATGTCATGCAATAAAATGCAAATTAATTACTTAAAAATCATACAATGTGATTTTCTGGATTTTTGTTTTAGATTCCGTCACTCACAGTTGAAGAGTACCTATGATAAAAATTACAGACCTCTACATGCTTTGTAAGTGGGCAAACCTGCAAAATTGGCAGTGTATCAAATACTTGTTCTCCCCACTGTGTGTGTACTACATGCTCTGATGTAGGGCTGCAGCTAACGATTATTTTGATAATCGATTAGTTGGCCGATTATTTTTTCTGATTAATCGGATATAAAAAAAAAGTTTTTGTTTTTTTTACCGACAAAACACACTATTCCACATCCTGGCCAATGCTGTCCTTCAAACAAAAGTGTCAGCTAAGTGCTATGAAAACATACATAGTGAATATACCTTACAAAAATGAACCATGGTTTTACAACAAATAAAACAAACAAATAATAATAATAAATAAATAAATAAATAAAACAGGGTTATTGTAGTTATTCCATGGTAACCACAAATTAACCATAGTTTTCCTTTAATCCGTAGTTTAACCCTCTGAAGGATATTTTGTGGCCCTGAAGAAGTTTGACATGCTTTGACATTTGTGTTTTTTTTCAGTTGCTTTAAAGCATATTAATGGCTAAAGTCTGATTACACTGTATTCAGCACAAACAGAGCTACAGTAATATGTGAACAACATGTACATAAAAGTTTGTAGTTTTGAGAAAATAATGTTTATGCGTAGTTTTTGAAAAAACTAAATTGCTAAATCACTGAAATAAGGCCATATAACACACAGTAAACATTTGTTCACAAGGCGTTTCAGAACTGGATGTTGTTGCCTAGAGTTTTTTCTTCAAGACAATGTGAAAACCATTTTGATCACTCATTCATACAAAACAATATAGTCATTTAACTTGTGTAAGACACTTATTGTCAGAATGGCTGTATGCGGGGAGGGTGTGGATCATCATGAATAATGCTGTGATTCACACCTGAGGCGTCAACGACTCCTTCCCTGAATATCAATGAGGAATGTGACAGAGGGAACTATAGAGAATGTGAGGAGACTTCATGATTGAATGTATTGTTTGTAGCTTATTCACAAGTAATCTGACTATACATTTTCTTTACATAAAGACTTTAGACCTACAGTACCGTTCAAAAGGTTTAGATCTGTATATATATATTTTTTTAAATAAGTCTCTTCTGCTCACCAAGGCTGGATTTATTTGATCCAAAATAGTAAAAACAGTAATATTGTGAAATATTTTTACAATTTAAAATAAATGTTTTCTATGTGAATACATGGTAAAGTGTAATTTGTTCCTGTGATCAAAGCTGAATTTTCAGCATCATTACTCCAGTCTTCAGTGTCACATGATCCTTCAGAAATCATTCTAATATGATTATTTGCTCAACAAACATTTGTAACATTGTAACAAGATTTTGTAACATTATAAATGTCTTTACTGTGTTTTTTGATCAATATAAGGCATCTTTGTGAATAAAAGTATTAATTTCTTTCAAAAAAACAAAAAACAAAACAGCAACAAAAAAACTAAACTCTTACTCAGAATGGTAGTGTATAATGTTACAATAGATTTCTATTTCAGATAAATGCTGTTGTTTTGAACTTTCTATTTATCAAAGAATCCTGAAATAAATTGTACACAAATGTTTTCAACATTCATAATAAGAAATGTTTCTTGAGCAGCAAATCAGCATATTACAATGATTTCTGAAGGATCATGTGAAACTGAAGTAAATGAAATGGAATAAATTGCATTTTAAAAATACATCCAAATAGAAAACAATTATTTTAAATTATAAAAATACTTCGCAATATTACTGTTTTTGCTGTATTTTGGATCAAATAAATGCAGCCTTGTTAAGCAGAAGAAATTTTTTTGAAAACAGAAAATCTAAAACTTTTGAATGGTAGTGTATAGCTACTTGGATTTACACATGAAAACAACACACAGAGCAGTGGTAAAAAAAATACAGCGCAAAAGAGACATTGAGGGCAAAAGTGCAAACAGGGACAGTGCAAGATGAACGAAAACGAATTAGTCTCTCTATTTGAGCGCGCTTGTCGCGCGACTACATTTAAAATAACGAACTTGAGCGTGCAAAAGACGCAACATATGTGAACGGCCCCTTAGTCAGTGGTTACATCAGCGTAGCAGTCAATAAACGGGACAGTCATGTACGGGACATTTAGGCCCAATAAACGGGACGTCCCGGCTAATACGGGACAGTTGGCAACCCTACTTTTATATCATGCTGTGTTTAATATTATAGAGCATAAAATATCCCCATGTCGTACGTGTATCTTTATTTAGCATTGAAAGGTTGCCTACCTATTTCATATTTCAACATGTTTCCGTGGATTTCACACATTTTAGTCTGGCAATAGTTCAACTAGTAGCCTACAAATGTGAAGTTTATGCATCAATAACGCTAATATAAGTGAGAAGAAATGTTTTACCTTAAAAATTCTCATAAATCACGTTCTGTTTCTTCCGAGGTAAATCCAAGGTAAACTCACAGCGTGTCTTCCAAACTCGATGAAAATCAGAAGAATGAAGAAGCTGATTCTTTGTTTTGAGGTGATGGGGGGCGTTTACAGGTTCGCGTTCCTTCCTCGTAGACGATTTGCATGTGAATCGCTTTGCGTGCGCGTGGGTGTGGTCACATTAAAGTTAATGAGGTGCCGCTGGAGGAACTGTACCTCTCGCTGTTTTCATACGGATTACATAAACAGAGAATATTTGTTTTTTCATTTAAAAGTAGACTTTCCAAGCTTTATAAAGATATATCTGTTGTGTCTGTGTGACAAGTATTCTCTGAGTTCTGAGTTTTTTCAGACGCATTTCAGAGTAGACATCACAGGGAGACAGACGGGAGAGCGCGCATCCTGTTTGTTTTCTTTATTTAGCGAAAAGCACAACATTTAGTTTTTATTTTGAGTGTACATAAAAAAAAAAAGTAGACACTTTAAGCTTTGTAAAGAGACATCGTTCATGTCTGTGAGGCCAAAAAGGACGGAGTATTTTAAGTTGTTTTACACTGTCATGAAGAAAAATCCAGCAAAACGCACGGGCGCGTTCTTCGGGTTCAGGGGGATTAACTATAGTATTTTTGTGGTTATACAAATGGTAATCAATACGGCAAAAAACATGGTTTTACTATCTAATAGAACCATGGTAAATTTTTGTAAGGGTACATCTGTGCCATACATTATGTGCAAAAAAAGTTACTACGCAATAGGACAGTTTAAATCCCTACATTAAAATGATATTAAAGAAAAACAAAAACACAAACTCAAGTGTTACCAGATAAGAGGAATGTTCTGCAGGAACACACACACACTCGCTATGGACAAAGTAACCTATTACTGTCATTTCTTTATCCTGTAAATAGGCTATAAGAAACGTCTTACATTTATATTCAATTACACGCTGTTATCCCTTTATAGTTACTACTCTCATAAAATACGTGAATTATATGTTGACTTTTAAACCTAAATTTAGCGTCCAACAGCAGATATTTCAGCTAAATCAATGTTTTTGCGCTGAATATTAATTGTCTCCCTATCGACTGCGTTCACTTGCCCGCCGCGCCGGTGCTCGTCCAGTGAAATTTGAAGCTTAAAATGCAGACTGTCAGGGCGTGCTTTCATGCTAAATGGGAATACTCGTGTGAATTAGTAACATTTACAGATAAGGATATAACTACTGTTCTCTATATAGATCAGTGGATATAACCTGTAAAATGAACATTTTGCGCTGAGGACGCACACGCATCTGTCAAAGCGCATGACAGGGTATGGTAAACGCTAATGCATTCGCTTGCCGCTTAAAATAAAGAATCCTCATGTTTTGAGCGCTTGGATCATGTACCTTTCCCGCATCAGCTCACTCAACTATTTCTAGATGCATTTTGTCCATAGAAATGCATTATTCAGTGCTGTAATTTGGCGCAACTGGTGGAAGTTGGTGGCAGACCCGACTAATCGATAATGAGAATCGTTGTCGATGATTTTCATTATTGATTATTATCGATTTTATGGACTAGTTGTTGCAGCCCTACTCTGATGCTATTAAAAAAGCTTGCTTGCACTGTATGATGCACAGTTTACTGTGACTCAGTTGATAACTCATGCTGACATGGATAGTATATTCTCTCTCAATCCTGTTATTTACGTTCTTTAACTCTTTCTCTTTCCTTTTCTTCTCTCAGACGGATTTGACACTGTTGAAACTGGCTGCACTTGAGAGCAATAAGAATCTTGACCTTGAGAAGAAAGAGGGCAGAATAGATGATCTACTCAGGGTGAGTAACAAACAGACGAGCATATGAGTGTCACCTGTCCTTGAGTTTTTTTTAATTATTTGATTCTTTATGTAGAAGTCACAAAGTGCCATTTGAGTTCAGAAATTGAGTGGTTTTGATATTTTCTGCCCAGGCGAACTGTGACCTCCGCAGACAGATAGATGAGCAACAGAAGCTGCTGGAACGTTTCAAGGAGCGTCTGAACAAATGCACTACGATGAGTAAAAAACTCCTCATTGAGAAGGTGAGCTGCGTTTGATATGCTCACAGCTGCTTATTTCTAATGTTTCAGGGGTAGTTGAGTGACTCTTGAGTGTGTTCTCGTCTTCCTAGAGCACTCAAGAGAAGCAGTCCTGCCGTGAGAAGAGCATGCAGGACCGGCTGCGTCTGGGGCACTTCACCACAGTCCGGCACGGAGCGTCCTACTCGGAACAGTGGACGGATGGATATGCCTTCCAGAACCTGGTCAAGTAAGAGTCGCACACAGACGCACACTGAAGTTGTGTGGCTTTGCATGGGACTGAAAAATTCAGTCATCATTCACTATTTGACCAGGACGCCAATGTGCTGGTGTTCAGTTTAATGCAGTGTAGTCTTGCATAACCAGACCTTCAAACTGACGGCAGAAGGACTAGACTCCATTGCAGCTTTCATTGGCTAAAGAGGCCACCTGACTGACATGAAAAGCAGCCAATCACAGTTCGTTTTGTTCAGCATCATGTTTAGGGGCATGAAAATGTAACATCAATGTCCCTATAATAACAGACCAGCATGTAAAACTCTTGGACGTCTTTTAAAGAATCTATGCCATGAACATCACATAGTTTTGAAAATCCAGCGTTTAGTTCATCCTGATAAGCGCTCATTGTCTCAGTTGTCTTTCTTCCATGAGGTGGTTTGGCCATCTCTGGTTTGGCGTCACAATGACTTTGTTTCTAGGCAGACTATTAAAGAATGCAACATGCACGTCTCCCAGAAATCCTGTAGAATTCAACCAATCAGGTAACGACTTCGAAACCGTTTCCCATTTTGTGCCCTAAAGGGATAGTTCACCCAAAAATAAAAATTCTGTCATCATTTACTTGTTGTTCCAAACCTTTATGAGTTTCTTTCTTCTGCTGAACACAAAAGATATTTTTGAAGAATGTTGGAAACCAAACAGTTTATGGACCCCATTGACTTCCATAGTATTTTTTAGTCAATGGGGTCCATTTGGTTAACCATAATCTTCAAAATATCTTCTTTTGTGTTCAGCAGAAGACAGAAAGTTATACAGGTTTGGAACAGCTTGCGGGTGAGTAAATGATGACACAATTTTCATTTTTGGGTGAACTATCCCTTTAAGCTGCGTTCACACTGCCACGACTTTGTCGCTGCATGTCCTCAGTTCATGAATCAGGCTCGGAGTGAACATGGCGAGTACCACCGTATGTGCACAGAGACATATCATAAATTATTGGGAAGTTGCTGACTGCTAAAATGAACCTCTCCTCCATCGTGCCACTGACATTCTACTACAGGATGTAGTGACGGGTCACATGCACTCCACTGACTTGACCCGAACGTCGCTCTTCATTTGCATTAAGTTAATCATATCTTTTGTTGCATTGCTGGACACGCCTACATTCTGTCGCCAATAATCACTGTGTTTTTAGTGTTGTGAACAGAGCTTTATGCATCAGATGTTCAGCCAACGGTCTGTGGGCGCGACATCTGAGGCTGAGACTAGACGAATGAAGCATAAAGTTAATGCACTGACCTCATCCCTAACCCTACTTTACAGAATTTGACATTATAATTAGTCTGTAAATAATTCTATAAATGAAATCCAGATGGGATATTGGTGGAATTTAATAAATTAAATATTGAATTTTTGTACAAGCATTGGTGTTAATGCATTGTACATTACTTTGGATTAAAGTATCTGCCATTGTAAATAATAAAATAGGGCGAGTCCTTTCTGTATTGCATTTTCATGTTGTTATTTTTTTATTGGGGTTTTTAATATTTTGCTATTTCTGTTTTAAAAGGCAGCAGGAGTGGATAAACCAGCAGAGGGAAGAGATTGAGAGGCAGCGGAAACTTCTAGCGAAGCGCAAACCTCCTAGCACACCCTCCTCCCAGAGCCCGACCCCCAATGAGTCCAAACAGAGAAAGACCAAAGCCGTCAATGGAGCTGACAACGACCCCTTCCTCAAACCCAGCCTGCCTACACTGTGAGATATTAACACACACAAGCACAAACATACTCGTTTCTTGCCTTCTAAATGGGGACTTCCCGTTGACTTCTGATGTTATTAAAATGAGATAATTAGGATTGTTCTCGACCAGGGCTGCACAATTCATCATTTTAAGATCATTATAAGAGCATGTATGATTTATAGAACCAGAAAAGGCTGCGATTTTGAAAAGAAAAAAAAGTAAAGAAAAAAGTAAAATGTTTTCTGCAATGTTGTCTTCAAAATGGTTCTGTTATTGAAATGCTTCTGTATTGAATATGCAGATTGACTGTGGCAGAGTATCATGAGCAGGAAGAAATCTTCAAACTGAGACTGGGTCATCTCAAAAAGGTTAGCCTCTATAAACCATAATACACACACACTCTCATGAGCATCAGAGTAAGATGGTTAAAAGGCAGTGAGGTGTAGCATTTGTGCTTCATGCAAATGCAGTCTTGTAGAAATGCTGTTTTAACCTGTCTTTTTGTCCTTTAAGTGGAATCTGCCATACATACATGAGTATGCTAGTATGTGCTCAAGTGTGTACGTGTGTGTGTGTGTGTGTGTTGTCAAAAGTACTGAAATTTTAAAATGTGAAGCTTTGAGCGCTGTTGAGTGGAATCATAAACACCTCTGATTGCCCATTGTGCTCACGCGCTCATCAAATATGTCTGTGATTGGCTACAATGATCAGCGCTTCAAAAACATGTTGTAAATATACATCAGTGACGCTCTTCTCCAAGCGTTTACACAGATACACACAGGAGCGTTTGAAAGCAGGCGTCTATCAGCGGACTGTTCTTTTGTGCTTTCAAATACTCCCGTGCGTTGATCGTAGCCAATCACAGACATATCTGATGAGCGCGTGAGCACAATGGGCAATCAGAGGTGTTTACAATTCCACTCAACAGCGCTCAAAGCATCACATTTTTTAAATTTCAGTACCGACTTTGTTTATATACAGTATACAGTTACAATATACAGTTTGTACAGTATAAAAGTCATTTATGACTATGGAAAGTCCCCATAACACATGAAAACCCAACGTGTGTGTGTGTGTGTTCAGGAGGAGGCAGAGATCCAGGCGGAGCTGGAACGGTTGGAGCGTGTGAGGAATCTGCACATTCGAGAACTTAAAAGAATCAACAATGAGGACAGTTCTCAGTATGTTCCGCCCACTTCTTATTATATACAATTATTTATGAAATCTTAAATATTGTTTTTTGGAGATTTTAAATATGGGGAATTGAAAGAGCGGAGAAACAATGCACACTTTGCAGATAAAACGCAGTGCCTAAATATATGTAAATGGAGCGCTGCATCAAAGCCACACTCTGCCGTTGTCAGTTATTGCATGTATTTTTTCTATCGGCTGTACACAATAATCAGCGATAATCAGCTACTCTGTGCTGAATTAAAAAGTCTGGGTCTACGTTTTCATGTGCAGCTTCAGATTGCAGTTTAAAGACAGACTGCAGACATGGTCATAAAAAATAAAAAACTATGGTTACCCTGGGACATTTTTAAAAGGGCATTCAGCGAAGAAAGTAATTGTAAAACATACCTTGAATATATATTTTTTTTTTTTCCAACTATATTTTATTGCCATTTTAGATTTTTTCTCTTTTAGTTTTCTTTGCAACAATTGTGTTTGTTCCAAATTGTGCTTCTGAAAAGAAATAATCACACTCTTAATCAATCTCAGAATATCTTTTAAGTTGTGAAAATGCCTGGTGTGTTTGTAGGTTTAAAGACCATCCAACCCTTAATGAAAGGTATCTTCTGTTACACTTGCTGGGAAGAGGAGGTTTCAGTGAAGTTTATAAGGTATTTAGTTTTTTATTATTAGATGCACTCACACACTTTCATGCAGTTTGTGTTCTTTTCTGTTCAACGTGTTTTTATATATATATATATATATATATATATATATATACGCTCACCTAAAGGATTATTAGGAACACCTGTTCAATTTCTCATTAATGCAATTATCTAATCAACCAATCACATGGCAGTTGCTTCAATGCATTTACGAATCACGAATTCACGAATCATTTCAAATTGGTTTCTTGAACATGACAATGAGTTCACTGTACTAAAATGGCCCCCACAGTCACCAGATCTCAACCCAATAGAGCATCTTTGGGATGTGGTGGAACGGGAGCTTCGTGCCCTGGATGTGCATCCCACAAATCTCCATCAACTGCAAGATGCTATCCTATCAATATGGGCCAACATTTCTAAAGAATGCTTTCAGCACCTTGTTGAATCAATGCCACGTAGAATTAAGGCAGTTCTGAAGGCGAAAGGGGGTCAAACACAGTATTAGTATGGTGTTCCTAATAATCCTTTAGGTGAGTGTGTGTGTGTATATGTATATATATATATATATATATATAACTGATCAAAAGTTTGGGCTCAGTAAGTGTTTTTTTTTTTTAAAGAAATTAACACTTTTATTGAGCAAGGATGCATTACATTGATTGAATGGCAGATTTATGTTTCAAATAAATGCTGTTCTATTGAACTTTCTATTCATCAAAGAATCCTGTAAAAAAAATGTATCAAGGTTTCCACAAAAATATGAAGCAGCACAACTGTTTATCAACACTGATAATAATCAGAAATGTTTCTTGATCAGAAATATTTCTTGAGCAGAAGATCAGCATATTAAAAAGATTTCTGAAGGATCATGTGACACTGAAGAGTGGAGTAATGATGCTGAAAATTCAGCTTTGAGCACCGGAATAAATAATTATTTAAAAATATATTCCTATAGAAAATGGTTATTTTAAATTGTAATAATATTTCACAATATTACTGCTTTTTTTTAAATAAAAATAAATGTAGCCTTGGTGAGCATAAGAGACTTCTTTCAGAAACAATAACGAATAACAATGTGCACTAAATATTTTGCAGTCAACAACAAACCATTTTAACAACCCGTTTTACTTCTGTAATCTGACATATTTCAGTGAGAAACCTGTAGAACAAGACTTGATTTTGTCAAAAATTATTAGATAATGAAACTGTTACATAGTCATTTTAGAGCAAGTTATAGCATTAAACATGCCGACATTTTTCCCCCTTTATAATAGCATTCATATTATGTGAACTATTCTCAGTAATACCAGAAATGTGTATTTAAGGGACAAACTGATAAATTAATACTGATAAAGTAAAACTACACACTTAATGCAAACAGCAAATGCAATATCATAAAAGACACAAAATTTCAAAAATAATTTGTCTGTTTTACAATAATATAAAACATATGGTTACAGCTGTGGCATGAAACACCCAATCACTAGAAAATATTCACAGACAGCACAGAGCCCAACTATTAACCTTACTTTATATGTGTTGTGAAAATCTTTTTGCTTTATTAACCCTGTTTTATGTTGTTGTGTGAAGGCATTTGACCTGTTTGAGCAGCGATATGCTGCTGTGAAGATCCACCAGCTCAACAAGAACTGGAGAGAAGAGAAGAAAGAGAACTACCACAAGTATGTTACCCACCTTTTTTTTTCCCTTTCTCTCTCTTCCAAGTTTTTCATGCTCATTTGTTTTGTCCACTCCAGACATGCCTGTAGAGAATACAGAATCCACAAGCAACTGGACCATCCCAGAATAGTCAAACTTTACGACTACTTTTCTCTGGACACTGACACGTAAGCATTTTCCAAACAGTCTGTTTTGTGCATTTTCTTTGCTCTAATTTTTGCAACTGTTGTTACAAATGTTGACTTGATGTGTTTTTGTTCTAGATTCTGCACTGTTCTTGAGTTCTGCGAGGGGAACGATCTTGATTTCTATCTGAAGCAACACAAACTAATGTCTGAGAAAGAGGCTCGCTCCATCGTCATGCAGATAGTCAACGCCCTCCGATACCTCAATGAGATCAAACCGCCCATCATCCACTACGACCTGAAACCAGGTGAATGCAACACGCACCGTATCGCAAAATTTACCTGTGCAGTCTGACTACAGAGTTGAGGCACGGACAACAGAGTGTGGTTTTGAATTGCGGGAGGAAAGGTACTGATGGTGTGTTCACACTTGCGATGTTTGGTTCGATTAAAATGAACCCTGGTTTGATTGCTCTGTTAGTGTGGTTCATTTGAATAAGTGTGAACGCTGCCATCTGAACCCTGGTGCGCACCAAACGAACTCTGGTGCGGTTCGAATGAAATATGAAAGCAACACGGACCAAAGACATGTTAGCAAACCAAAAACAGGACATGATGTCACAAGATGCAACCCTAAAAAGAACAGAATTCTCAAGCATACCTGTTTTTCTCATCATAGTCACGATGTTGCCCATCACAGTTCGGTACAGGCGTCAGAACCGCGTCTCCTCGCAGCAGATCTTCGTTTGTGTGTGTGACGGAGGGATTCCTGCCGCTGTTTTGATTTCTTTACACATTTTATAAGCTCTTCACGAGTTCTCAGCTGGTCAAAATACCATCATATGTAGCTACGCACATACAACAAGCGCATTTAGCCCAGCACACAGCATTGCTTTGGATGTTCAGTAAGTTCCGTCATGAAATATACGCAATGAAAGCCGACCAGTCAGGTTTTGAACATATCCCTATGCCTTTAGGTTCGGTATCTTTAGGTTCAGTGTTAAAATGCCAGTGTGATCGCTAAGAGGACCAGGACTAAATGTTTTTTTTTTTTTTTTGGTCCAGACCAAACTAACCAAGCGAATGTGTGCGGGAAACGGGAGAAAAAATTGCAAGATATAATTATCTAATAATAACAGTCTGTCATTTAATTGGAGATCTGAAGAGTCGTTTGTGTATAGACATGGGAACGAGACTGAGACTGAAAAATCCGCGTAGATGGCACATGAAAGTTACATTTGGTGGTCAGTTTGTGTGTAAATGTATATTTCTGACCAACTTATTCCACTCCATTTCTAATGAGAAATAATTTTTTTAGTAATTAAATATTCGCTTCGTTATCACCAAAGCTCTCTCTATTTTGTTGTAGATTATTAAACTGTTACGCTGCCTTAGAAGTCTGAAATCAGTTTTGTGTGGTACCTTTGTGCGCAAATGCTGCCTGCCAAGTTATTGCCTGATAGGGCAGTGAGGCAACAATTCAGCTGCCTCAGCTTTCGGACACAGCCCATGTCTGCTCTCTTTCACACACGTGAACTCTTCTCAGAGACTAGCGCAATTCTTGTATGGTGTGAATGGTTAATTGGTGCAAAAAATGCTTCTTTTAAGGATGATTGATTGTTATTTGTGACGTAGACTGTATAGGAAGTATGTTTTTTTTTTTTTGGGTTGCTCAGGAAATATCCTGTTGGTGGATGGAACAGCATGTGGGGAGATAAAGATCACAGACTTTGGCCTGTCTAAAATCATGGATGACGACAGCTACGGAGTGGACGGGATGGACCTGACATCACAGGGAGCCGGAACCTACTGGTCAGTGTCCCCAGCTAAAACAGCGCATTCTAGTGCATATTATTTCAGTGTTCACCCAAAAACTCAATCTCATGTCATTCCAAACACTGAATTGTGGAACAGAAAATGTAAGAATTGGCTCTAAAGCTTCAAAAAGGACAAAATAGCAACATAAATTTGTGTGAGAAACAGACCAGTTGTTTTTCACTGACAATCGTTTCGTCTGTCATAGCTCTCATATCAAATATGATGGCAGGGATCAGGCTGAATGACAGTAACGACAGTAACAGTAATCTGTTTTTGCATTTACATTTATGCATTTGGCAGATGCTTTTATCCAAGACAGCTTACATTTTATGTAAGGTACACATTTTATCTGTTAATGCATTTTCCTGGGAATTTCCATATGACACCAGAAGACTTGCAATGTAATGCATGTCATTTGGACCATCTTTTTTTGTCATTGATAAACTTTAGATTCTTAAATTTCTCTTTTTGTTTTTTAGAAAAATCATGTTAAAATCTATGCATCAAATATGATCCATTAGGCTTTTGAGGAACATTTTTTTGTTTATCTCTCAATCATCATTGTATTGCATTGCATTATACATTTTGCTCCCCAAAGTTAAAACTACAGAGCTTTGCTCATAAAACTAAACATATAAATATCATCTTACTAAGACATTTTATTGGGAGATATAGTGACAACTGATATTTTGGCCCTGTTTACACCTGGTGTTAAGATGCGTTTTGGTCGATCGGATCACAAGTAGACGAGGATGACCTGTTTACACCTGGTGTTTTAATCCCTCTCTTTCACCCACTTCTGTCCTGATTTCTTCGAGGGGGGGGGGGGGGTCTATGGGCGGGTAAATGTATGGGTTTTTTCAGATCTTTCGATCTAATGTACAAAATAAGCTAGCACAATTTACAAAAGGAGTTTAGTTAGGTTAGTTTCTGCTCTGACAGCCGCAAGACCAGCCGAACGCTGTGAGTGTGTGTTAGAAATCAGGAATGGTGAGAGAACATTGTGCTTGATATGTTTTTCGACTTCAAACCAAACTTGGGTCTCCAGCCGACAAAATTGAAATCCCGTCTGGCTAGCGCACTACCCATAATGTTTATGCATTAGGTCAGTAGGCGGAGAGTAGACGGTCTTTTGTGACTGTTCGAACACATTCCACCACATGAACGTTTACACTACGAAAGCAATCCGGTCGAATGCGTTTTCGACTACCTCTGGAAGTGGTCCAAAGTAGACAAGGTCAGAACGTTTTAGACCCCGTTTACACCTGTATTTAGCGTCGTCCACTTGTGATCCTATCGACCGAAATGCATCTTAATACCAGGTGTAAACAGGGCCTTGTATGCATTTTATGTAAGTAGTCTGTTATTCTTTCATAAAATTCTTATTGATATACATTACAAGGTATTAGAATTTCATCTTACTTTTTGGCCATATAAATATCAGCATCTACACCAAATTGCCTATTTTTGCTCAGTTTGAGTCTCTGAATAAAACTGAAAAAAATTGTTTTGCTCCACGAGTATGAGATCCATAATCTCACTATATGAGCCATAAAAGTCTGATGTATTAAATATGATATAAAACATGCATTTTTTTTTTTTTTTCACATTTGTGAACCGTGCTGGCAAAAGGAGTCGGAATGTGCACGGGATAATTTCAAGCTACAGGCAAAACAAGTGAAAAATGTAGATTTTGGTCGAATTTGAGGTTTTCACAAAAATTAGTTCAACAAGCCTTCGTCTAGCGATCCCAATGCTCCAAATAGCAATTAAACATCTAAAAGTATCTTTATTTGTATGTTTTCGGAGAGGAGTACCTTTCCTTTGTCCGTGAAAACAATCTCACTCGCGCCGACTGACAGATCTGATGCGTGCGCACAAAGACGCCTCAGACAGCGCGTGATCCCGATATACACAGAATTACAGTACTTCAAAATATCTGTCTTGGCGAGTGTTCACGCAAACATTATCTGTTATGTCTTATGTGAACGTTTGGTTAACTTTTGGGGAAAAACATCTGATGTGTAACATTATTTTAGCTCCGTGCGGGACAGTAGGTCTTAATATCTAGGCTGTCTGTTTCATTAATGTTAATCAAACAATTGTGGTATCATGGAAAAAGTTGTTACCAGGGATTTTAAGGTATGGCTAGGTGATTTTGTTTTGGAACCATCAGAAAACTTTAACTCGATTTTTCTCAAAATTGACTTTACTGACTCTATCGACTTCATTATCATCATCATCTCAGTCATTTCATTTTTGTCCGATTCAAACAAATCATACATCATTTTGAAGGTTTTTTTAAGAGAGAATGAAAATAACAAGAACTTCGCTCATTGCGACTCATTTTGCCTGCACGGGTCACATTTTTAAAAATATATCAGTTCCATTTGAAAAAAGTAGATTATTTTAAATGTATAACAAAACCAAATGTTCTCTTTTTTTTTTAGGTATTTGCCACCAGAGTGTTTTGTTGTTGGTAAAGAGCCTCCAAAGATCTCTAATAAAGTAGATGTGTGGTCTGTCGGCGTCATCTTCTTCCAGTGCCTGTATGGGCGAAAGGTAAGGCTCCGTGCTGTCTGAGTCACTTAAAACTGCAGCCACATGGCTATTGATGTCAAATGCATTTTAGGATGAAGCTGCATTGAATCTTTTGTCATTCTGTAGCCGTTTGGCCATAATCAGTCCCAGCAAGACATCCTTCAAGAGAACACCATCCTGAAAGCCACTGAGGTGCAGTTTCCTGCCAAACCTGTGGCTAGCAACGAGGCCAAGGTCAGCATTGCGAGTTTGTATGTAAACATTTGTGTGGAAACGACAGTCTGAGTTCTTTCTTGTCCTCCGCAGGCGTTTATCCGCCGCTGTCTGGCTTACAGGAAGGAGGACCGCTTTGACGTTCACCAGCTGGGCAGTGACTCGTACCTCCTTCCTCACATGAGACGGTCCAATTCGTCGGGGAACTTGCAGGCCACGCCCGCAAGCCCTGCCTCTTCAGGAATAATCTCCTACTGATCTCATTGGCTGATCGATCATGATTGATGGTTCTGATGGTGATTTCCCTCCCATCACCACCTCGGGGTGGACAGGAAGGGGGAGGAGCTATGTATCAGCTGACAGGCTGTAGGACACGCCCACACTGGCCACAGTGACTGCCATTGATATTGGGGCAGGAATTGCCGATGTCATTTCCTGTGTGGATCCAGATGTCAGTCAGAGCTAGAACCATTTGAAAATGGATATTTGTTTTTTACCCAAGGCATTTTGTGGAGTAGATTTGGGAGGGTTGCGCTAACGTTTTAGCTTCTTGTTGATATCCTCCCTGAGCTACGCCTCAGTAAAGGGGTGTTTTGTTTTGTGTAAGTGTGAAATTTAGAGGCAATTAATTGTAGTGTGATTGGAAATAGACGAACGAGTGTTTTAATGTGGCACAAAGGTGTCTGTAAGAATTTGTGTGCGTGTGCATCTGTGAATGGATGTTTTACGCCACAGTGTTATATGTTGGCTGTTCATAACATACATGTGTGTTGGCCACAGATTGCAAGGTGTGGGTGTGTGTGTGTGTGTGTGTGTGTTTGTTTGTGTGTGTGTGACAAAATACTGTGTCTGTTTCACTTTAAAGTAACATCTATGAAAATTGTCAGCTTATGTTTAAATGAGCGCAATATTTGCAAAATGTGGATGGATGAATCTCACAAAAAATGTCCAGGTCATATTTTACCCCAAAACCAACTGGAAAAATTAACTTAGTAAGGCTGTTTCAGGGCAATTACAGATTTTAGCACAGGTTTACAAATACAGATTGTGGTGACACTATTTTGAGTGAGTTTTACTGTTATAAAGAATTTATATATATATATATATATATACATATACATACATACATACATAAATAAAATATAATAAATAAAGGCAATATAACATACTACAATGATATGTGCATACAATGTCTTATTCATACATTTAATTGGCATAATTTGTCATAATGATGAAATCGGATTCTTTTAATTCCCACATTTATTTCTTTAGATTTTGGGGTGGAAAATGACCAGGACATGTTCTTGACCAGTTTCATGAGATTCACTTGGGCATCCTGCATGTAGGAGACGCCGTAAAAAGTCATCTCAGTAGACCTCCTATAGCGACTCTCAAACGACACGTGTGTATTTTAATGAATCCAACCTTGAGCAGGTTTTCGTATTTTCTCATTTTGTTTGAAGCTTTTGTTGTCTGATGCAGCATCACCTCGCTGCTACTGATGTTGCTTTTAGTTCTATGATTTACTCAGATTAAGAATCAGACCAAATATAAAATTGATTTACCAGGAAACAGCATGAAAAAAACTCTATTGTGGTTGTGAATGAGGTGTGTTGTGAGTCTGAGGGTCTGACGTACGTACGTATGTGTGTTTGTGTGACGATTCACGGAGCAGACGGAAGGTGGGCCGGACCCCACCCTTGATCGTTTAACCCCTTTATGCCCAGACCCAGTGCTGTCATGTTGCTTAGCAACCCTCGCTGATCCCGGAGCCTGAGTCAGGTCAGCATCTCCGAATGACGTGGACCGGACCGCGATCAAACTGTCAAAGCTTCCAGAGTCTGTTTTCAGGGGAAGAATCTCAGCTTTTGTTGTTTCCTCTCTCTAAATACTCTTTCAACCCCAGAAGCAGTTTTCAGCTCAACATACGGTGATCTGTCTCTAAAGTGCTGCTGCGATTGTAGAGAATGTAGCCAAAAGAGAAATAAACATTTTGAAAATATTTGGATACATGTGCTTTCTTTCCTTTGGTGTGTTTGAGGTGACTGATTTTTTTATTTTTATTTGACATTTTCTTATGATATCAGAGCTATTGTTGTTAGTGCCAGCGTTGTTTGCTTTCAGGGCCCCTGCTGGACAGAATTAAAAGTTGGCCTACATTTCACAGACAAGTTGAGTGATCAGTCTGCAACTGACCAGTGAATTTACCAGCTGAGTGTAATTACTGAAAATAAAAAAAAATTAACACACATTTTGTAACTTTAAGGAATAATCTGTTTAATTTATACAGAGAAGACTATCCAGTGTTATTTTACATTTGATTACTTTATTCAATGTCTCTACCGGAAAACTACTGCTACTTGTCTTTATTAATGTTTTAAATTTATATTAGTTAGGCTAGTAGTTTTAGCTGTGGTATCAAAATTGGAAAAGAGAATTGTAAATTTTCACTGGTATCTAAAATTTTGTTTTCATGGCTGGTAAAAAAATATTTATGGCTGGTCAATTTATTTATATATATATATATATATATACACACTGATCAGGCATAACATTATGACCACTGACAGGTGAAGTGAATAACACTGATTATCCCTTCATCACGGCACCTGTTAGTGGGTGGGATATATTAGGCAGCAAGTGAACATTTTGTCCTCAAGTTGATGTGTTAGAAGCAGGAAAAATGGCCAAGTGTAAGGATTTGAGCGAGTTTGACAAAGGGCCAAATTGTGATGGCTAGACGACTGGGTCAGAGCATCTCCAAAACTGCAGCTCTTGTGGGGTGTTCCCGGTCTGCAGTGGTCAGTATCTATCAAAAGTGGTCCAAGGAAGGAACAGTGGTGAACCAGCGACACGGGGGGAGCGAAGGCTGGCCCGTGTGGTCCAATCAAACAGACGAGCTACTGTAGCTCAAATTGCTCAAGAAGTTTATGCTGATTCTGATAGAAAGGTGTCAATACACAGTGAATCGCAGTTTGTTGCGTATGGGGCTGCATAGCTGCAGACCAGTCAGGGTGCCCATGCTGACCCCTGTCCAACACCGAAAGCGCCAACAGTGGGTACATGAGCATCAGAACTGGACCACGGAGCAATTGAAGAAGGTGGCCTGGTCTGATGAATCACGTTTTCTTTTACATCACGTGGATGGCCGGGTGCATGTGCGTCGCTTACCTGGAGAACACATGGCACCAGGATGCACTATGGGAAGAAGGCAAGCCGGCGGAGGCCGTGTGATGCTTTGGGCAATGTTCTGTTGGGAAACCTTGGGTCCTGCCATCCATGTGGATGTTACTTTGACACATACCACCTACCTAAGCATTGTTGCAGACCATGTACACCCTTTCATGGAAACGGTATTCCCTGGTGGCTGTGGCCTCTTTCAGCAGAATAATGCGCCCTGCCACAAAGCAAAAATTGTTCAGGGATGGTTTGAGGAGCACAACGAGTTTGAGGTGTTGACTTGGCCTCCAATTCCCCAGATCTCAATCCAATCGAGCATCTGTGGGATGTGCTGAACAAACAAGTCCGATCCATGGAGGCCCCACCTCGCAATTTACAGGACTTAAAGGATCTGCTGCTAACATCTTGGTGCCAGATACCACAGTACACCTTTGCAGCAAAAGGGGGACCAACACAATATTAGGTCATAATGTTATCTGATCCGTGTATATATATATATATAATATATATATATATATATATAACTGCACTTAAGACCAACTATATTTATACTTAACTATGTAATAGATTTATAGTCAATTCACAAATCACTAATTTAGATTCAACGACAGAGACAGTAATAGTGTAAAACTGGGTAGTTTATTGCTTGTGTATGTTTGAATTAGAGATTCCTTCACACTTCAAACTGCACAAGCGCACATTCAGCCCTGCAGCACATCTGAATTGTGTTTCCGTTCATCCTGACGGCAGAGCTATCTTACAGAGAGTGTGTGAGCGAGAGAAACAGAGGCCCAGAGCCCAGTCTGACCACGTATAAAGGGGTTGAGAAAATCAAAGCATTCGAAATGTGGTGCAAAGAAAGAAAAAAGGCCAGACGTTACATTGTAAAATCACATAGCAATTGGTAATTACAGGGAATGCTATACTAACGTTTGATTACATGATATACAGAAAGAAAAAGCACGAGACAGCACAGATTCTGAGGAGAGTGTAACCAGACATACCACAGTCACTTTTTTTCTAATGTATGTTTTAATATTAGATATCTGTCCACACGCTCATTACTCTCTGACCTCAGCCACTGGTGTCTCTCAACAGAACTGTGTTTATCTCTGTGTGTGTTTGCACACTGGAATCTTTTTGTACTGAATAAATACAATAGAGACATACAGAGGGACGCCCTCCAGCCACGGTCGGGTCGTTACGAAGACTCCGGGGCCGCCTGTGCATCCATCGTCTGCTGTAAGAGGGTCTCAATGGCAACAGGCATCTCTGAGGGCGTGTCTTTGACCGCAGGGTTAGGCGTGGCATCCAGTATGAGCGCTGGAGTTTGCACACTCGCTAAGGAGACGGATGGTACGAAGTCAGATGCTGCCAGGGAAGATGGCAGCGTGACCCCTGGCATGCTGGGAAGTGTGGAAGATAGAACTGTGTGCATGGGCAGAGGAGAGATGCCAGGCAGGTTCAGAGGAGGAAGAGGGGGCAAACCTACAGAGAGACACACAGCATTTGCATTAGTGTGATTAAATCATCGGCATTTCTATTTTAATAAAATCACAATTACTGCTTTTCTGTCTCCAAATTTAAAACCTTAAAATGGAAGACTTTTGTAATACCATTTAAGATATTTAAAGGGGTCCTATTATACTTTTTTTTTTTTTACATGTTCAACTTTCTTTAGTGTGTAATGTTGCTGTTTGAGCATGAGGGTCTGCAAAGTTACAAAGTCACTCCAACAGGAGTTATTCTCTATATCAGTGCGCAATATTTCTGAACTCCCTGAAACGCCTCCATTGTAGTCTTGAGTTCGCTTTGAGTGTAACTTTGCTTTCCATTTATTACTTAAAGCTCACTTCAAGTACTCCGATACCACAGCAAAAACTACTAGCCTAACTAATAAAGTTAAAGCATTAAAGGCAAGTGAACGGTCAGTAAAAAGAACAAAAACTAATTACAATCATAGATGAATACTATATAAAAGGTCTAACTGTAGTATTCATTTTGGATACAGAAATGTAATAAATGTAAAATAACACTGTTCACTGTATAAATTTAATATAGCTTAATATTTGTTAAAGCTGTGTTTTGTTGTTTGATTAACATCAATGACAGACAACAGCAGGCATTTATAGGCTGCTGTCACTTTAAGAGCTAATGCACGGATCCAATATGATACACATCCGATTTCTTTCTCAACTCTCCACGTTCACTTAAGACACAACCGGAATGTTGTCCCATTCTTGTCTAATACAGGCTTCTAGTTGCTTAACTTCTTAGGTCTTCTTTGTCGCATCTTCCTCTTTATGATGCGCCAAATGTTTTCTATGGGTGAAAGATCTGGACTGCAGGCTGGCCATTTCAGTACCCGGATCCTTCTTCTACGCAGCCATGATGTTGTAATTGATGCAGTATGTGGTCTGGCATTGTCATGTTGGAAAATGCAAGGTCTTCCCTGAAAGAGACGACGTCTGGATAGGAGCATATGTTGTTCTAGAACTTGGATATACCTTTCAGCATTGATGGTGGCTTTCCAGATGTGTAAGCTGCCCATGCCACACGCACTCATGCAACCCCATACCATCAGAGATGCAGGCTTCTGAACTGAGCGCTGATAACAACTTGGGTTGTCCTTGTCCTCTTTAGTCTGGATGACATGGCATCCCAGTTTTCCAAAAAGAACTTCAAATTTTGATTCGTCTGACCACAGAACAGTTTTCCACTTTGCCACAGTCCATTTTAAATGAGTCTTGGCCCAGAGAAAACGCCTGCGCTTCTGGATCAAGTTTAGATATGGCTTCTTTTTTGACCTATAGAGTTTTAGCCGGCAATGGCGAATGGCACGGTGGATTGTGTTCACCGACAATGTTTTCTGGAAGTATTCCTGAGCCCATGTTGTGATTTCCATTACAGTAGCATTCCTGTATGTGATGCAGTGCCGTCTAAGGGCCCGAAGATCACGGGCATCCAGTATGGTTTTCCGGCCTTGACCCTTACGCACAGAGATTGTTCCAGATTCTCTGAATCTTTGGATGATATTATGCACTGTAGATGATGATAACTTCAAACCCTTTGCAATTTTTCTCTGAGAAACTCCTTTCTGATATTGCTCCACTATTTTTCGCCGCAGCATTGGGGGAATTGGTGATCCTCTGCCCATCTTGACTTCTGAGAGACACTGCCACTCTGAGAGGCTCTTTTTATACCCAATCATGTTGCCAATTGACCTAATAAGTTGCAAATTGGTCCTCCAGCTGTTCCTTATATGTACATTTAACTTTTCCGGCCTCTTATTGCTACCTGTCCCAACTTTTTTGGAATGTGTAGCTCTCATGAAATCCAAAATGAGCCAATATTTGGCATGACATTTCAAAATGTCTCACTTTCAACATTTGATGTTATCTATATTCTATTGTGAATAAAATATAAGTTTATGAGATTTGTAAATTATTGCATTCCTTTTTTATTCACAATTTGTACAGTGTCTCAACTTTTTTGGATCGGGTTTGTACTTGCCGAGAAGGGTATTTTGACAAATTTATATGTATGTGTCCATCCAAGTGCATAGAGACATGAAAGAGGAATCAATTCTGAAGTGCACTTCTGTGTGCGTGCGGCTGTGCGCACAGATAACAGCGTGTGAGTACCAAATGGAATGGTTTAAAATCTATTGAATGTGTAAACTAGCAAGACAAAACACGTGCAAATGATAACCTCTCACTCTATGGCGGTTAAACTTAAACTATGCTGAACCATGGAGCCTGGTCCGTACAGATCACAGATCACAGATCAACTACGATCCGTTTAACCCCTACAAATATGTGAAACAAATTATGTGTTTTTCAGGCATGAAAATCTATTCTTGTAGTACAAAATCAAATGTAAGACTTTGAAATTTGACTTAAGGACCCTGTTTACATGTCAGTCACACACGTCAGTTCCTTCCTGCCTGCCTAAGTGGCCGATTCTTGGTCAGAATAAGCTGTAATATGGTATATAATGTATAATAATGTGTACCTGCTGTATTATGAGGTAACCCAGTGATTCCCGCTAAAGACACAGCGCTAAGGTCCGGTAATGGTAAATTAAGGTTTGAGAGGTTAGGCAAGTTTGGTAGGGGAGGGAGACCAGATGGTAAGGACATCAAACCTGCAAGCACAAAATAAAAATAATTTATTCACTTAACAGAGGATGCGAAAAGAAACTTTTCTTCCAGCTTTCATTAATTTCACAGAAATAGAGACAAGTGCATGTTCTCTACCTGGTACAGTTGTGGAGGGGTTGACAATGGGAAGGGTACCCAACCCTGGGGTCACCTGAGTGGGCAGCAGGGGGACTGTAGGAACACCTGCAGAAAATGACAATATTTGCATTATATTAATATTATAAATTATGAGTGAAGTAGAGAATAAACGTTGTTGACATTTCACCTGTGTGGAGCTCGCTGGGCATTGAGGGCGGGGCAGAGCTGAGTGACAGGCCGGACAGACTGTCCTCAAGCCCTGTGGGAACAGACTGCGACACAGGGGGCGGAGTCACTGCAGACAGCTGAACCTACCCAAAACATCATGAAAGTCAAATGGCTGACCAAATATATTCAAATACACCATGCGAAACACACACACACACTAACCTCTGTGAAGCCGTCTTTCAGTGGGCTGGCGGGCTCACTGGGGGTGTGTCCGGGGAAGCTAATTTTCTTGCCCTCTTCAAAGGGCCGAGTAGGGATTCTGTGCAGGTAACCATAGCCAATACCGCAGCCAAGACTGAACGGAGAAAAATAATCATGTCAGACATGCACACAGAGGCAGGAATCATAAGAGCAAGATAGTTTCACACACCTGCCCTCTCCACCCCAGGCACTGTTGGGCGTAATGACCACTTCTCTGCAGTTGTCCGTGTCGGTGTTGTAGACGTAGAGTTTAAGGCCTTTGCCCTCATGGGTTTCTATCAATGAGAATAAGTCCTCTGACTGGAGACAGAATGGAGACAGCACACAGAATGAAAAAAATTAAAAATGTATCTTTTTTTTTTGTGATGTATTCTACATTGTTGCAAATTCTGCTGATTTGTTACTAAAATAATGTCATCTAACTGGCTAAAAGGAGCTGGTAATTTTGCACAAAAGGCCTTGTGACAGTCTTGAACACTGTTATTTTTAGTATTATTTATGATATTAGTATGTATGTATTATATTAAAGTACATATGAATGATTTGGCTTTTTTTTTTTTTTTTTTCAGATTTCATTGTAATTTTTAGTCATTTTGTTATGTTTGTATCATTATTTCATATTTTTATTTAGCTTTCATTTATTTTTAGTTTTAGGAATTTTAGTACCTAAACTTAGTTGCCAAAGCAACATTTATCGAAAACTTTTTTACTAGTTTTATTTAACAATAACAACACTGGTCTTGAAAACATAAGAATGTGTTTGAATTAAAACAAAAAAGAACCCAATCAGTTTTGCACTATGTCGTCGTTTTACAAAAAAAGTATGCTCATGAATTTATGGAGTTTATTATTGCTGTTTAATTCACAGCTTCTGCTTCTCAAAAAAAAAAGGAATTTGTAAAGCGAATGAAACATTTAACAAAATATTTCTAGCAAATATAAAAATGCAAAATTGCTAAAAACATAAACCATTTTATTAACAGATAATGAGCACAGCACTTTTTTGGTCATTTCGGCTCTTTTCTAGGCTGCCTGAAGAATCTGTAAGTGTTGCCACCAGCGTTTGCTAGCAAATAGGCTTGCGCCGATAGCAATAACACTGGTTACATCACTTGCCAATCGTGGCACTGCCCCCCACCGTCATTAAAACATTTTTATAGTAGTAAAAATCATTTAGTTCAGTTAGAGATCAGACACTACAATTAAAAACTGAACGTGCCTGCCCAATGCAGCGTGAGCCGAACGAGAGTCGCAGCACAGACCAGCAGCAGGAGTCAGATTTCATTTATCACGAGAGTAAGGAGCTGACTGACAGTCGACGGCGGAAGATTGGGTTTCAAAGCAAAATGTAAAAGCGCTTATTTAAGGGAGTTTGTCATTGTACTGTTTTGTTGTTGTGTTTTTCATTAAGAATAATAATGAACTCACCATTCAAGCAATTGCCGCCCCCGAATTGGCGCTAATTCTAAAGCGAATGTAAAATGCGCACGGCCATTCATAATGGTGTGTGTCCATTGGCGCGGAGCAGAGTGAGCGCTTTCAATTCATTCCTATGGAAGCTCAACTTCCAAAGGAATTAATTGAAAACACTCATCTGCTCCGCACCGTTATGATTGCCCATGCGCATCGAATTAATTTAAAAGCGAGGTGCAAAAGAGGGAACTCCAACGTCACCCCCCTCCCGCTGATACCGGTATTACCACACAACTGTTGTGAAAATTTCCTCACCGCCACATCCCTACTAGCAAAGCATAATTTTAATGTATATTTTAGATGCAGAGAGTGATATTAATTGACAATTTATCCAAAATTCTAGTACATGTCTAGAGATGTCTTTGCACAAATATCATGACGTCTGAAAAGAGTTTGTAATGTGAATGAGAGAAATGTACCTCGTTCATGACTGTGTCTGCTCCAATGATGTAGTCTGTGTGTGGTCTTAATCCTGCTAATGCTGCTGGAGAATTTGGTTCCACTTCCTACAAAACAAGTGAATAAAGTGAGTCAAGGCTTACATTACATCTTACAACTCAACCGACCGGTCTGTTTTACAAGAACACACCCTTTTCGAACACCATGCTGAATTATGGCTAATTGATCAAAAGTTCTTGATCGATATGAGTTCAAAGCAAAAATCAAATGCAACCCCACCCTTACAAAATATGCAGTGTAAATAACTCATTTCAGCAGCTTTCTCTGATTACATTTCACCAGCATTTCATTTACTCACCAAAACATGCCAGACATTCTCATTGGCTCCCTCAAAGCTGCAAAAGCGGATGCTGACCCCCAGAAGACCCTGGCCGCCCCACATGTTGCTAGGAGTAACAGTGGCTTCCCGCAGCTCGAGGGTTTTGCTGCTGTACACTAGCATCTTCACAGGTTTCTCAACGCTAGCCTTCAGTATGTCTTTCAGTGTGTCATTATCCTTGTTCTATAGAAAAAAACAAAACAAGACATTAAACAGCAACAAACATACTAGGTAGGACTGTGTAAAATGATGTTATATAACTTTAATAATATACCATATGAAATAAATGTCAAACAATAAATATACATTTTAAATTGTACAGTACAGGGGTGCATATATCAATGTTTTACAATGGCTTCAAATGTGGTTCATCCAATCAGATTTTAGACTCAGAACTATCAGTTTTTCTGTTTCAAGTCTCATAAGACTTACATAATACCAGCCAAGTATTTAATTCACTGGACTGTCCCAAAATTGGCATTATTACATGGTTACTATTCAATATATAAACCAATTTTCCATTTAAAGTACAAATCCTAGTTCATATAAGGCACATCAAGCTTGTTTCTTTATCGGTTTCTCATGTTTATAACTCAAAAACACTGGATGAGGTTCAATGAATAGTCAGTTTACTGATGAGATGATGGATGACCATGCACCATGGGCAACAAACCTACCAGTCGGGTGTTGTTGATGGACACAATGAAGTCAAAGAAGGGTTCGAGACCTGCTCTGTGCCCGGGAGAATTCTCCTGCACCTGCATAATACAGAAACGAGGCTGGTTATACCATAACATTCAAATATAACCATCAAATACATACCAAGCATCAATATCTTCTAGCAACTGGCAATCCTCTAAACTGGCATATATGATCATGAAATAATGCTCTTTGTATCAGGAAAATGTCAAAGTTAACCTTTCTATCAGATTCTTGACTGAGACGTCAACCTCCAAAATAAGCATGTACCCAATTATCAAAAAGACATGCGCTCTTACACACGTTATGCTGGTTCCTAAGCAAATTGCTTTAGTTTAGGTTAATCTAAGTTATGACAGATGAAAACTGAACATTTTCACAGTGAAACATAATGACATGTAGTAAGCTTCTTCAACAGCCCATCCAAAAAAATAATTACATGGCGCAGTAGGATAAATAAACACGTGCATTTTTCAAGGCTATCAGTCTTTGCATGTCAAATGCACAAAATAAATCTTCACATTTAATAGCAGAGATTTTCATTTAGCCACATTAGCATTAAGCCACTGTTAGCAGGCCGCACTGATGTCCCCGACCTCGATTTGAACATCCCGCTGCCTGAGAGTCGAGATCTATCGCATGAGTGGAAGAGAGAGACCGACAGAGCGGACGCGTCTGTAAAACACACTCACTCTGAGAACGTGATAGCCCTCCGAACCACCTCCTGGAATTTCCACGCTCTGTGATCCCCCCATGATCCCCGCTTCGTGTCACCTGCGAGAATATTGTCCGTTTTATTTTTTTTCTACCAGCTACCGGTTTTGTGGACAGACACGTCGGAGTCTCCCAAGGATGCGCGCGACGGCGGTGAATGACGTGGCAGGGCAAGAAGGAGGGCTCGTGCTTATGTGGCGCACAGGTGAGAGACTGCAGCATACACACGGAGGTATTTTTCATATTATGAATCAGTGAAGCATTGTCTATTTCTCATTTGTAAGTGTAAAGCAGGTAAACGGTGGGATATGCAAACCATAGCGCTAGAATACGCGGGAGCGATATCGGATTCCCGAACGAATCGTTCGTTTGAATTGGATCTTTTCAATGAATCGGTTGAACAGTTCACAAAGCAGTCTGAACGATTCGTTCACGAGTTCAAAAATGCCCCACTCGTTCTCTCTGCTAATAAAAATAATACATAATTCTTTTTGGTGCCCCGCCTCTCCAAAGATTAGATTAAAATAATATGATGTGGATGTATTTGCTGAATAACATTAAAGTATCATTAAAGGCACAGTGAAATCAAAATAATTTTCTATTTTTTTATGGAATATAGCATTGTTTGTTATAAATGATTTATCCGTGCACATTATTGTTTTTTTTTATTTATTTATTTATGTGCCCTCATAATCTATAATCAACTTCCCCTCCCTCTTACAATGACATCTCTTATTTGATGACATGTTCACCAGTGTGTGGGCGGGGCAACCTGTCACTCACAAACAAGGTTGTAGATGTCCCTACAATAACAGACAGGTGTGTAAAACTATTGGACGCCTCCAAAACTATTGGAGTCTATTTCGTGATCTTCACACACTTCTGAAAATCCAGCGTTTAGTTGATCCTGATCCTGAGTTCTTTGGGCCAAGCCTTGACCAGTGGCTTGTTTTGTTAGGAGGCAGGCTACCGCAAAAAGCTGGTTGATACTGCCAGAAATGCTCAGAGGAATAATAGTGTCAAATAGTTTGATCTCTTTGATGTGCCGAATTATCCTCTCCACATGTATCCTTAACTGTGCAATTTCCTGAATTTCACTTCATCATGAGACAGCTGGGACTTGTCACTTAGAAAAGGTGGTCTGTGAACTTTGCATTACAACCATGTCTTTATCCAAAAGAGGAATAATTCCAGATTGCCTGAACAATTCTTTGTCACTGACAGATCCAGGATACAGTGAGGAAACAAAAGTAAAAGCACCATGCAGTGACACACCGATCATTCCTTTCAGGGTATTGTGGGATTTATACTGAGAAAACGTCTCACTCTGTAAGAGTAAAGATGAAGGCATCTGACATCTCAGCTCTGTACAGTCAAAAATGACTTGGGTGTCAGAGTACTTGCTGAACACACTCGGTATTGTGGCTCTAATTTCCTCAGGAGACATCCATATTCTGTGGATGTCTCCGAACTGTGATGGGCAACATCGCAACTATGATGAGAAAAAACAGGTATGCTTGAGCATTCTGTCCTTTTTAGGGTCACATCATATCCCGTTTTTGGCTTGTTTACATGTCTTTGGTCCGTGTTGCTTTCATATTTCATTAAAACCGCACAAGAGTTTGTTTAGAAGCAGCGCGAGACCCATCTTCTCAGTGGTCTCAGTCCACTTGTTGGATGCGCACCAGAGTTCAGATGGCAGCGTTCACACTTATTCAAATGAAGCGCACTAACAGAGCAATCGCACCAGGGTTAGTTTTAATCCATTATTCAAGAGTGAACACACCATTAGTGCGTCATATAGGGAGACATCTAAAACATTCTGGGAGGTGGGTCCTGAGGACTGGAGAGCTGAGAAACACTGGTCGCTGTAAACGATGCCTACCGTTTGACGAGATGGATCAGCTGCCTTGTCAGGAGCCAATGGATTGAATGGATGGATGGATGGATGAGTGAATGAATTTGAACAACACAATCTAGGTCAGCAACAAAGTCATATAACCACAGGGGTGTGCAAGATAAATATCATATTCCACAATACGTACCTGGTATAGAATCTAATGTCATCATCCGATGCTGAAAACCTCTCCAAGCCAAACGTCTGCTTCAGTGTAACCTCCTCCAGCCTCTTTCGCAGCTCGTCTATCATCAGCTGTTGGGTCTCTATCTTCTCATAGGCTACATCCAACGCTGATGGTTCTGGTTTTGCATCGTAATCGTGGCACTGAAGCAACAATCCAAAATCCATGTTTTCCTTTTCAGTTACTTCATCCACTGGTCGTGGTCTTCTCTCCCAGACGCTGGCTGCCGGTAGAGAGTAGTCATTCCAGGCAAACAACACAGGGATAGCCCCCTCTCTCAAGTGTCGTTGACCACCTTGAACACATCCGTAGTAACGAAATGTCTACTACAGACCGTCGTGGTCCTCTTAATTGTCAAATTCTCACGTCTCACATTACGTATCCATATTTTCCTTAAGGTTTCATCCTTTGGGAAGTGGTGGAAACTAACGGTGGAATTGAACTTCCCTGACACCGCGCAGGTACACAACAGAAATTGCTGTTAGGATTATCCCGCTTCTGGTACTTTAGTGGTTTTGACAAAGACATTTCAAGTCAAGTCAAGTCAAGTCACCTTTATTTATATAGCGCTTTTTACAATGGCGATTGTTTCAAAGCAGCTTCACAGTGTTAAACAGGAAAATAATGCAACAGAATTTGATTCGGCTGTACAGCCGCTCTGGAGAAAACGGTGATGTCATCCAGCTCATTTCAATTATCATATAGTGTCAATGCGGGCAGATCAGTAATATCGTTGGAAATTTAGTGTCCCCAACTGAGCAAGCCAAAAGCCAAAGGCGACGGCGGCAAGGAACCAAAATTCCTTCAGGTGTCAGAATGGAGAAAAAAACCTTGGGAGAAACCAGGCTCAGTCGGGGTGCCAGTTCTCCTCTGGCCAACGAACAAACAGTGTATGATTATGATTCTGGCAACATTACAGGTCAGAAGTCATATTAGATCGAAAGATATTCTAAAGATTATTCAAAAGATCGGAGTCGTCACGCCGGAGACGGGTTTAATGAGGATGTCGTGTCGATGCGGCATTTACAGGGGGGAGTTTAATTGACACGGTCTCTGCAGACATTTCAGGGATGCGTTGGTCATGTCTAGGTGCAGGTCCACCATCTGATCTGGATACGGCCCGGATCCGGCCGACTGCAGTAAACCTCGGGATAAACAGAGAGACTAACATTAGCGTAGATGCCATTCTTCTTATGATGTAACGAGTACATCAGGTGTTATGGGAAGTGTTCCCGGTTCCGGCTGACCTAGTTAATGCAGCCTAAAACAATCATTTAACTGATTTGAATAATATAAATTGATAATGTATGCCATAGTAAAGAGATGTGTTTTTAGTCTAGATTTAAACTGACAGAGTGTGTTTGCTTCCCGAACAATGCTAGGAAGACTGTTCCAGAGTTAGTTGCTAAATAGGAAAAGGATCGACCGCCTGCAGTTGATTTTGATATTCTAGGTATTATCTATTAGCTATTATCAACTAGCCAGAATTTTGAGACCGCAATAGACGTGATGGAGTATAATGCGTTAAGAGCTCGCTCAAGTACTGGGGAGCTAAACCATTTAGTGCTTTGTAAGTAATTAGCAAGATTTTAAAATGTATACGATGTTTAATAGGGAGCCAGTGCAGTGTTGACAGAACCGGGCTAATATGGTCATACTTCCTGGTTCTAGTAAGAACTCGAGCTGCTGCGTTTTGGACAAGCTGCAGTTTATTTATTAAGCGAGCAGGGCAACCACCCAGTAGAGCATTACAATAATCTAGCCTTGAGGTCATGAATGCATAAACTAACTGTTCAGCATTTTACATCGAAAGCATGTGCCATAATTTAGATATATTTTTAAGATGGTAGAATGCAGTTTTACAGATGCTAGAAATATGGCTTTCAAATGAAAGATTGGTATCAAAGAGCACACCCAGGTTCCTAACTGACGACGAGGACTTGACAGAGCAGCCATCAAGTGTTAGACAGTATTCTAGGTTACTACTTGTGGAGTTTTTTTGTCCAATTATTAAAAATTCTGTTTTTTCTGAATTAAGTTGCAGAAAATTACTAGTCATCCAATTTTTTATATCAGCTATGCATTCCGTTAATCTTGTGAATTGGTAAGTTTCGTCAGGGCGTGAAGAAATATAGAGCTGAGTATCGTCAGCATAACAATGAAAACTAACGCCATGCGTCCTAATGATATCTCCCAACGGCAGCATGTACAGGGTGAAGAGCAACGGTCCTAGCACTGAGCCCTGCGGTACTCCATACTGAACTTGTGATCGGTGTGACATCTCTTCATTTACTGCTACAAACTGATAACGGTCAGATAAGTATGATTTAAACCATGTCAATGCAATTTCACTAATGCCAACATAATTTTCGAGTCTATTCAAAAGAATGTTGTGGTCAATAGTATCGAATGCAGCGCTAAGATCGAGTAACACTAATAGAGATATACAAACCCGATTCCAAAAAAGTTGGGACACTATACAAATTGTGAATAAAAAAGGAATGCAATAATTTACAAATCTCATAAACTTATATTTTATTCACAATAGAATATAGATAACATATCAAATGTTGAAAGTGAGACATTTTGAAATGTCATGCCAAATATTGGCTCATTTTGGATTTCATGAGAGCTACACATTCCAAAAAAGTTGGGACAGGTAGCAATAAGAGGCCGGAAAAGTTAAATGTACATATAAGGAACAGCTGGAGGACCAATTTGCAACTTATTAGGTCAACTGGCAACATGATTGGGTATAAAAAGAGCCTCTCAGAGTGCAGTGTCTCTCAGAAGTCAAGATGGGCAGAGGATCACCAATTCCCCCAATGCTGCGGCGAAAAATAGTGGAGCAATATCAGAAAGGAGTTTCTCAGAGAAAAATTGCAAAGAGTTTGAAGTTATCATCATCTACAGTGCATAATATCATCCAAAGATTCAGAGAATCTGGAACAATCTCTGTGCGTAAGGGTCAAGGCCGGAAAACCATACTGGATGCCCGTGATCTTCGGGCCCTTAGACGGCACTGCATCACATACAGGAATGCTACTGTAATGGAAATCACAACATGGGCTCAGGACTTCCAGAAAACATTGTCGGTGAACACAATCCACCGTGCCATTTGCCGTTGCCGGCTAAAACTCTATAGGTCAAAAAAGAAGCCATATCTAAACTTGATCCAGAAGCGCAGGCGTTTTCTCTGGGCCAAGGCTCATTTAAAATGGACTGTGGAAAACTGTTCTGTGGTCAGACGAATCAAAATTTGAAGTTCTTTTTGGAAAACTGGGACGCCATGTCATCCGGACTAAAGAGGACAAGGACAACCCAAGTTGTTATCAGCGCTCAGTTCAGAAGCCTGCATCTCTGATGGTATGGGGTTGCATGAGTGCGTGTGGCATGGGCAGCTCACACATCTGGAAAGGCACCATCAATGCTGAAAGGTATATCCAAGTTCTAGAACAACATATGCTCCCATCCAGACGTCGTCTCTTTCAGGGAAGACCTTGTATTTTCCAACATGACAATGCCAGACCACATACTGCATCGATTACAACATCATGGCTGCGTAGAAGAAGGATCCGGGTACTGAAATGGCCAGCCTGCAGTCCAGATCTTTCACCCATAGAAAACATTTGGCGCATCATAAAGAGGAAGATGCGACAAAGAAGACCTAAGACAGTTGAGCAACTAGAAGCCTGTATTAGACAAGAATGGGACAACATTCCTATTCCTAAACTTGAGCAACTTGTCTCCTCAGTCCCCAGACGTTTGCAGACTGTTATAAAAAGAAGAGGGGATGCCACACAGTGGTAAACATGGCCTTGTCCCAACTTTTTTGAGATGTGTTGATGCCATGAAATTTAAAATCAACTTATTTTTCCCTTAAAATGATACATTTTCTCAGTTTAAACATTTGATATGTCATCTATGTTGTATTCTGAATAAAATATTGAAATTTGAAACTTCCACATCATTGCATTCTGTTTTTATTCACAATTTGTACAGTGTCCCAACTTTTTTGGAATCGGGTTTGTACAACCACGATCAGATGATAAGAGTAAATCATTTGTTACTCTAATGAGAGCAGTCTCAGTACTATGATACGGTCTAAATCCTGACTGGAAATCCTCACAGATACCATTTCTTTCTAAAAAAGGAGCATAATTGTGAGGACACTGCCTTTTCTAGTATTTTTGACAGAAAGGGTAGATTTGAGATCGGCCTGTAATTAACTAATTCTGTAGGATCAAGTTGCGGTTTTTTAATAAGTGGTTTAATAATAGCCAACTTAAAAGTTTTCGGTACATATCCTAATGACAAGGATTAATTAATGATATTAAGAAGAGGATCTATGACCTCTGGAAGCATCTCTTTTAGTAGCTTAGTCGGTATAGGGTCGAGCATACATGTTGTTGATTTTGATGATTTAACGAATTTAGCCAATTTCCTCTCAATAACATTTAGATATTAAACTATAATAGACTGTAAACATAAAATGAATCTGCTGGGTTAGCAGATTACTTTAAAGTTCATGTTTATGTGCAACAAACTTCCGTATTTTGTAAAACAGGTCGCATCGCTTCCGGTTCACTGTTTTACTCAAGATGAGCATAACCGATGTCCACCGCATATGCAGATTAATATTGTTTTTTGTTTTTTTTCTCTTACAAACATTCAAACATTTAAATGAAATAAAACGCCAAAAATAAAAATAACTGGCTAGGTTATAGGATTTCCTTTAAAAGTCCAAAGATACCTGGGTCAGTTTACACTACCATAGATAGGCTACATATCTATTTCTCCGACAACCGGATGTGGTGAGAGAAGTTTTCCGCTTTCTTTGGCTACATATTTGTTTCTGTGTGTACTATACACGTGTATCGTTTTTTTTTTTCTGTTTCTGTGTTTATACTGCCTTAAAGACACAATATGTAAGATTTTTGGATTAAAATATCCCAAAAACACTAGAACAGTGTTATACAGTTTGTTGACTTGTATACTTATATTATCCCAAATGTTTCCAAGAATGGTCAAATCTAGAGAAATAAGCAATTTTAACTAGGACACAGAGCGTGTCTGTGCGTCACCTATCAATGACATCATATCTGCGTTACTCTTGATTTCCAGTTTTATTTTGTAGAAACAATGGAAACACCAAAGACACTTTAATATATTATGTGCTTTATTAGACAGGTGAGCAACTGTTTGGATACATTCATCAACAGAAAATTAATCATTGTTATACAGCTCAACACAGTTAGTCTTATTGTTTAAATCTGGATTTCTTGATTTACCGTGAGTACCATGTTTTACCATGCCTAATATCGATCTAGCTTACTGCAGTGTGCAACAAGTGTCTCATAGTAGCTGCCGAGCGAACGCACAGAGTAGCATTATAACATAACTTTCAACACACTTAAATGTATGATAAAACAGCCTTGCGTTACCCCACATACGCATGACCGGAAGAAGTGGTCGTCTGAGGCATAGTAAAAGCTCCGCTGCTCTCAAGCCGTGTGTTCGTTGCTCTCATTAGCAATCGCTCCAGTGGCCTCGTTCCGCTCCAACAGCTTTCAGCCCCACCCTGCTTCATACTACAGTAACACTAATAAATCTTTAATACATTAGCTCATCATATGATTTCTGCCCAAGTCCCGTCGGATTCTTTTTCACCGGCTGTAGAGGTGAAGACAACAACCATGGAAACACCAAAGACGCTTTAATATAGTATGTGTTTTATTAGACAGATGAGCAACTGTTTGGATACATTCATCAACAGAAAACTAATCATTGTTATATAGCTTAACAGTCTTATTGTTTAAATCTGGTTTTCTCGATTTACTGTGAGTACCATGTTTTACCATACCTAATATCGATCTAGCTTACTGCAGTGTGCAACAAGTGTCTCATAGTAGCCACGGAGCAAACGCACAGACTAGCATTATAACATAACTTTCAACACACTCAAATGTATGTAATAAAACAGCGGAAGCGCGCATCTGCGGCATGATAAATGCTCCACGAAATTAAGGCGTCAAGCTACACCTTTGTTTTGAATAAGCGACATCTAGTGGCGAAAAATTACATATTGTGGCTTTAATAAAAAAAAGAGCAGTTTTCCAGTTTGGTCACGTGACGTTCTTCGACATGTACATTCAGGAATAAATAAGCTACAAGTAAAGTATTAGCTGTTGTGCCCTTTTTTTTCTGAGAGTGTCGTCAAATAGAGAATTTTAGAAATGTAATAAAACTGAATAGAAAAAATTATAAATAGCAAAATGTGCGTGTCCTAAATAATTTAACTCTTACAATAAATTAAACACCTGTACAATGAAGTTTTTAGTATCATAATTCACGTGTCAATGATTGTCCAATAGAACACATTTAACCCTTACAAATTTTGTAGTCTACTTTTAAACTTATATTTAAAGGACTGAACTATGTAGTGCTAAAGGGATAGTTCACCCAAAAAAAGGAAAATTCTGTCATCATTTAGCCTACCCACCCTCAAATTGTTCCAAACCTGTATGAAGAAGAAGATATTTTGAAGAATATGGGTAACCAAACAGTTGATGGTCCCCACTGACTTCCATAATATGGAAAAAATACTATGGAAGTCAATGCGGCCCATGAACTGTTTGGTTACCGACATTCTTCAGAATAGCTTCTTTTGTGTTCAGCAGAAGAAAGAAATTCATACAGGTTTGGAACAACTTGAGGGTGAGAAAATGATGACAATTTTTTTTGAACATTTTTGGATGAACTATCCAAATATATTAATGTGGAGTTCAGTTTTGTGCGCCCGTGAGCGCCCCCTGGAGGAAGTCAAATGTGTGCAACATGCTTTCAGTTACTTCATTTCTTTGTGACACTGCCTCCCTGTGGCTGATACATTATAGAATAGGCCAATAAATGGAAAACATGATAAGTGAGTAATGTTTTATAGATAGTTTATAAGTCATGCTTTTGCAAATGTTTTTCCAACTGAATTTTTCTCTGATATTTGCATCATTTATTTTATTGTGTTAATAACATTTTACATATATTGTGATTGCATTTTAAAGTGCCAGCCTTACTGAGGAGACCAGATCGCCCTCCTCACATTCAACATTTACAGTCAACAATTTATAGCAATAGAGGAAAACGATTATTGTGCATTTGTCAAAAACACTTTGAACAAATAGAGAACATTAAATAAAGTAATCTTTCACATGTTCCAAAGACAACAGCTGAATCTAAATACAGCAGTGAAATATCAATAAACCTTTAATAAATATTTATATTAACACAATCTTCCAGCATCCTGAGGACATCATTTCCATCCTTCCTTCTAAGTTTGTGCTTTTTGCGTTATTGTTTTCTTTTGTTGTTTCTTCTCTTTATATATATTTATATGATGCTATAATCGCCTGAGTTGAATATCAATAATCAGCATTATACATCTAACCTTCAGATAATTGATAGGATTGCTTGTAACATTCAGTCAAAGATACACACAATAACATTATAACACTAACACACTGATTGCACAGAGTTATAGGCCTGAACAACAATAAACATATACAATATATTCATATTTACTGTATATAAATGTCTATAGAGTCATACTATAATTTATATGCTTGCTTATTTCAAAGAATATCGAGTATATTGTAAAATGTATGGCACTAGTTCTGTCTTTGGCTCACAAGTACACTACTGGACTATTAAACATTAGCCTTAATTGATTATATATCTTGTCTTAAAGTACAAATGAAGAACCATTACAAATGGGAGAAATACTGAACCTTTAAACACTGCTCGGCTCACAATATAAATAAAGGTCTTTGTTGATCTATTTTTATATAATTTCAAACTGAAAATTGAATACCTATGTTTCACCTCACAAAGGTGTTGATTAACCACTTTACATGACCTGCTACAAGGTAAGTTCTAGAAACACAACACTAAAATACAGATCGACCACTGGTTTACACACAGACCCCACCACTACACAGAAAGGGCTTCCAGGATCTTTATCTTGTATTTACAAACCGAAGCACACGTGATCCCAATGGACTTAAACTGTGCGGCAAGGTGACCGTGTAGCTATACTAGGGAAGCTTGCTTCCGCCACGGAATAAAAAATAAAGGTAATTGCGAAAGAGTTAATATCTTACAATTCTGACTTTTTTTCTCCCAGTTACAAGTTTTATTTGTAATCGCGAGTTTATATCTCACAATTCGGACTTTGTTTTTTGCAATTCCACATTTTTATATTTCTCAATTTTTACTTTTTTTCTCAGAATGTGAGATATAAACTCAGAACTGCAAGAATTGTGAGATATAAACTCGCAAATACAAAAGGACTTATTTTATTATATGTATTATATGGTTATATCTCACAAACTTGACTTTTTCTTGCAATTGTGAGTTTATGTCATGATTCTGACTTTATTTCTCACAATTCCGAGTTTATATCTCAAAATTCTGTGAAAAAAGTCAGAACTGTGATATAAACTCGCAATTACAAAAAATAATTGCAACTTTTTCCTCACAATTGACATTTTTCTCGCAATTCTGAATTTTTTCTCCCAATTACAAGTTTTATTTGTAATCGCGAGTTTATATCTCACAATTCTGACTTTATTTTTTGCAATTCCACATTTTTATAACTCTCAATTCTGACTTTTTTCTGTGAGATATAAACTCGGAATTACAAAAGGACTTACTTTATTGTATTTATTATATGTTTATATCCCACAGTTCTGACTTTTTTCTCCCAATTTCGAGAAAATTCAAAATTCTGCGAAAAAAGTCAGAATTACGAGTTATAAAAATTGTGATATAAACATTACAAAAGACAATTGCAGCTTTTTGCTCACAACTCCAAATTTTCAAAACTCTCAATTCTGACTTTTCTGTGAGATATACATTTTTGCGAGTTATATAGTCCGAATTCTGAAATATAAACTTGCAAATGCGAGAAAAAAGTCAGAATTGTGAGATAAAAAGTTAATTTTTTTATTCCGAGGCGAAATAACAAGCCTCCATACTATACAGACTATGTAATCTGTAAAGATCTAAAGACATTGAGAAGAAGGACAGAATATATTGGACCACAACACAACGTCGAAACATAGCCATTAAATGTGTAGACCGCACGTCCTGTCGAGTGGATAAGGAGATGCCTGAGCCTCTACAGACACAGAGCTGCAGCTCTCTGCTCTTACAGGTCATGACCCAACCTCTCGATCTCGTCGATAAGGAAATCGATGTCTGACTTGGTGACGGCATGATTGGAGACGACCATTCGGAAGAAGTTTACTTTGTTTCCCTGTGGTTGGTATCCCACCATGGTTGTACCGCACTCCATCATCATTGCTTTGATCTTCGGCGCCACCTGCAAGGGAAAACAGAGGCATTATGACAACAGTTTGCTTGTTACTCTTGTTTTGGTAATTAGATGAGATGATGAAATACCCTGTGTAGCTTCTCCCTTCGTTCGTCCCCATTTGGCATGCCACGCAAGCTTGGTGGAATATACCAGAAGCAAACATTTGTGTGCTGGGGCTGTAGAGAGCAAAATAAAAGCAATAACAAAAGCCATTACATTCAGTATTAGGTAAGCAGTTCTTACAATCTATAAATATGTGTGTGGCAGATACAAACCTGGCCCTCAAAGACCATTTCATATCCCTCACGGTTCTTGATTTTATTGTAGAGGTATTCAGAAAGCTCCAGGCATCTGTCAATGTGCTGCTCAAACCCAATTGTGCCCTGCACGGATAAAATTCACCAGGCACAATAAAAATGTTTTTCTCAACAAAATAGTCAATGCTATAGCCACATAATTGTCTTTATATTAAAAGTTGGGGTAAGGCTTTATTTTAAGGTGGCGTAGTTACACGTTACAACATGTACTCACATGCAATGTACTACACTAACAATGCACGGTAACACTTTAATTTACAGTGTCATTGTTACACGTTACATGTAGTTACTACAGTAATAACAGTAAATTATGCATAATTACAAGTAACCCTAAACCAAACCCTAACCGTAAACCATATAGTAAGTACATGTAGTTAATAATATTACTCAGTACTTATTTGAGTAATTACAATGTAACAATGTCACCTTTAAATAAAGCAGAACTAAAGATGGACATATAGTACCTGCGTACATGCAGTATACTCACGTAAAGCAATATATATATACTATATTGCAAATCTCAGTTTATATTGTCACAAAAACGTAAACTGTATTATTGTAAATCTCTATATATAAAGTGGGATATATTTTGTATCCAACTTTTGTTGCATACATACGGTAAAGCAATATATACTATATAGCAAATCTCAACTGTTTAATGTTTACATCATCATAAAATGTAACTGTGGTAACACTTTATTTTACAGTGTCTGTTACACATTACATGTAGTTACTAGAGTAATTACTATAAATTGTGCTTAATTATGTGTAACTAACCCTAAACCAAACCCTAAACCTATAGTAAGTACATGTAGTTAATTATTATTACTAAGTACTTAAATGTATAATTACACTGTAACATGGACACCTTAAAATAAAGTGTAACCATAACTGTATAATCGCACAGCTCTCTATATAAAGTTGATTATTTATATATATATATATATACAACTTTATCTGCATACATACAGTAAAGCAACTACATACAGCAGCAGATCTCAACTTCCTGATTTTCTATTTCATCACAAAATGTAACTCTATTATTGCCCATGTCTTTATACAACGATCATCAGGCATAACATTATGACCACTGACCAGGTGAAGTGAATAACACTGATTATCTCTTCATCACGGCACCTGTTAGTGGGTGGGATATATTAGGCAGCAAGTCAACATTTTGTCCTCAAAGTTGATGTGTTAGAAGCAGGAAAGATGGGCAAGCATAAGGATTTGAGCAAGTTTGACAAGGGCCAAATTGTGATGGCTAGACGACTGGGTCAGAGCATCTCCAAAACTGCAGCTCTTGTGGGGTGTTCCCAGTGGTCTGCAGTGGTCAGTATCTATCAAAAGTGGTCCAAGGAAGGAACAGTGGTGAACCGGCGACAGGGTCATAAGCGGCTAATGCGCATTGATGCACGTGGGGAGCGAAGGCGTGTGGTCCGATCAAACAGACGAGCTACTGTAGCTCAAATTGCTCAAGAAGTTAATGCTGGTTCTGATAGAAAGTTGTCAGAATACACAGTGCATCGCAGTTTGTTGCATATGGGGCTGCATAGTCGCAGACCAGTCAGGGTGCCCATGCTGACCCCTGTCCACCGCCGGAAGCACCAACAGTGGGCACGTGAGCATCAGAACTGGACCACGGAGCAATGGAAGAATGTGGCCTGGTCTGATGAATCACGTTTTCTTTTACATCACGTGGATGGCCGGGTGCGTGTGCGTCGCTTACCTGGGGAACACATGGCACCAGGATGCACTATGGGAAGAAGGCAAGCCAGCGGAGGCAGTGTGATGCTTTGGGCAATGTTCTGCTGGGAAACCTTGGGTCCTGCCATCCATGTGAATGTTACTTTGACACATACCACCTACCTAAGCATTGTTGCAGACCATGTACACTCTTTCATGGAAACGGTATTCCCTAGTGGCTGTGGCCTCTTTCAGCAGGATAATGCGCCCTGCCACAAAGCAAAAATGGTTCAGGAATGGTTTGAGGAGCACAAAAAGTTTGAGGTGTTGACTTGGCCTCCAAATTCCCCAGATCTCAATCCAATCGAGCATCTGTGGGATGTGCTGAACAAACAACTCTGATCCATGGAGGCCCCACCTCGCAACTTAAAGGATCTGCTGCTAACATCTTGGTGCCAGATACCACAGCACACCTTCAGGGGTCTAGTGGAGTCCATGCATCGACGGGTCAGGGCTGTTTTGGCAGCAAAAGGGGGACCAACACAATATTAGGACATAAGGTCATAATGTTATGCCTAATCGGTGTATAAAGTTGGATATATAAGTATGTCCAACTTTATTGGCATGCAGTGATATACTATATAGCAAATCTCAACTGCTTGATTGCTTGTATCGTTGCAAAATGTACACTATACTATCACCTAGCTCTAATATGCTTAATGTGACTAAGACATGACGATATTATAAACATTGAAACATGATTTTCCTTAAAGCTGTTTCAAAACAAGTTTATTGTGAAAAAAACTATATAAATAAATTTCACTTGGCTTGACATAATAGCGGCTGTTGTGACCCACCTTGGCCTTCCACATGAGCCAGAATTTGAAGATGTCTACATGTCTGCCACACTGGATGGCCTTGTCGCCGGTGTCGTAGTTCACATCGTACTGTTTGTCTGGTTGAAAGAGGTATCCAGCGCACATGGAGTTGCAGCCCTGCAGAATTCCCTGTAACAGAAGCACAGCGTGTTCATGTCTCTCTCAAATGCATCTCCTGTGATCAGTAGCTGTATTATCTAAACTTTAAATGTATGTGAGTTCACTTCATCTACATGCATTCATTTAGCAGATTAATCTATCCAAATGAGTTCGGTGTGTAACTGCACAGCCAAGGTTTTTGTTTAGACTTGTACATGTACACTACAGGTTTGGGGTCAGTAAGATGTTTTAATGTTTTAGAATGAAGTCTCTTCTGCTCACCAAGGCTGCGTTTATTTGATCAAAAACACAGTAAAAACTGTAAAATTGTGAAATATTATTACAATTTAAAAGAACTGTTTTCTATGTGAATATATTGTAAAATGTAATTTATTCCTGTGATCAAAGCTGAATTTTCAGCATCATTACTCCAGTCTTCAGTGTCACATGTTCATTCAGAAATCATTCTAATATACTGATTTGCTGCTCAAGAAACATTTCTGATTATTATCAATGTTTAAAACAGTTGTGCTGCTTCAGATTTTTTGTGAAAACCGTGATACATTTTTTTCAGGATTCTTTGATGAATAGAAAGTTCAAAGAACAGCATTTATTTGAAATAGAAACTTTTGATACATTTTATTCAGCTCTTAGTTTCATAAAAACGAATCTTACTGACCCCAAACTTTTGAACAGTAGTGTATATGTCTGTTTATGTCCAAGTCTCACCTTCTCTCTAACCAGGATGGCTGAACACTGCAATGGTACACCCATCATCTTATGAGGGTTCCATGTGACAGAGTTTGCCCTGAAACAAACAAACAAACAAGTGGGTTTTCAGCTCACACCATTCCTTTAATATACAGTCATTTTAGCACCTCATCACCTATGATTTTAGAGACATACATAGAGACATACCTCTCAATGCCGCTTAACTTGTGACGGTGTTTCCTGGACATCAACAGTCCTCCACCCCATGCACCCTGGAGATTTATTCATTCATTTATTCAGTGATCCATATACTATATTCATCTATTTATTTACCATTTTAGCTAAAGCATTAATTGGAAATGCATGCATTTGAGTCACACTTACATCCACATGCAACCACAGGTTGTACTTCTCGCAGATGTCGGCAATGTCATTGATGGGATCAAATGCTCCATATACTGTGGTGCCAGCCGTCGCATTCACAAACAGTGGCACATAACCCTAAAATAAACATTTAAAATCACATTCACTGTTGATAGTCCATGGCCTAAAGATAACGGCCTAACGGCAGAGTGCCACTTTATTAACAGAACATTTAGAATTAGCACATAAAGGTCAAATCATCCATCAGCTTGAGGATACCTGTGCCGGTATTGATCCACTGAACTCTTCAGGCACAGAGGTTAAATACTCTCACTCACTTGTCTCAACAGCACAGAACAGTGCAGTGTAAGTCTGTGCATTTACACACCTTCTGTTTGGCATCAATGATCTTGGCCTCTAAGTCAGCAGGTATGACACGCCCCCTAAAACAAGACAGCCAATGAGGTATAAGTGGGAGGGACTATAAAACCAAATAAAACATGAGCTTTGAAAGAAAGTAACCAAGTGGTTAAATATATATATATATATATGTGTGTGTTTGTGTATGTGCGTCTGTGTGTCTGTATATATATACATATACATACACACACACACACACACACACAAACACACACACACATATATATATACAGTTCCAAGAAAAAGTATGTGAACCGCTTGCAGAATCTGTGAAAATGTGAATAATTTTAACTAAATAATAGAGATCATACAAAATGCATGTTATTTTTTATTTAGTGCTGTCCTGAATAAGATATTTTACATACATTTTTTTTACATATAGTCCACAAGACAAAAAAAAATAGCTGAATTTATTAAAATGACCCCGTTCAAAAGTTTATGAACCATTGATTCTTAATACTGTGTGTTGTTCCCTGGATGATCCATGACTGTTTTTTTTGTTTTGTGATGGTTGTTCTTGAGTCCCTTGTTTGTCCTGAGCAGTTAAACTGCCCAACATTCTGCAGAAAAATCCTCCAGGTCCTGCACATTCTTCAGTTTTCCAGCATGTTTTGCATATTTGAACCCTCTCCAGCAGTGACTGTATGATTTTGAGATCCATCTTTTCACACTGAGGACAATTGTGGGACTCAAACACAACTATTAAAAAAGGTTCAAACATTCACTGATGCTCCAGAAGGAAACACGACGCATTAAGAGCCGGGGGGTGAAAAGTTATTGAATTTGAAGATTAAGGTAAATTGTACTTAATTTGTCTTCCGGGAAACATGTAAGTATCTTCTGTTGCTTCTGAAGGGCAGTACTAAATGAAAAAAAATTGATATTTAAACAAAATAAGAAAAATTTGGACATCTTCATCCTGTTTAAAAGTTTTCACCCCCCTAGTTTTACTTTTGTTTTGTGGACTATATGTAAACCTTTTTTATGTAAAATATCTTATTCAGGACAGCACTAAATAAAAAATAATGCATTTTGTATGATCTCTTTTATTTAGTTAAAATTATTCACATTTTCACAGATTCTGCAAGCGGTTCACATACTTTTTCTTACAACTGTATATATACATATATATATATATATATATATATATAATGTGAATGTGAAATGTGAATGTGAAATGATGTAGGAGAAATAATTTTTATTGGTGATTTTTGATTGGTGAGTTAGTTTTGGTCCTCGATTCTGATTGGACGAGAGGCTTTCCAAGAGTGCTTATATATCACCTTGGAAGTAATGTGTGGTGTGTATATATATATATATATATATATATATTATCCTATATATTTTCAAATTATTTTGTCAGATAAATACCTTAACCAAGTTTAGAGTTTTGTTTTTCCTTCATATTTAAAATATTTAAAAAAATATATATAAAATAATTTTAATCAAACTTGTAGGGTCAATATTATATACATAAATTAGATAATTAGATAATTTGATCTAAACACAGTTTTGTGCTTTTTATTATTATATAACTGACACAGAACTGTACTGTCATGATACCTCTCATCTGTCTTCAGGAGAATGACGTTTTCTTTGCCAAATCCCAGTACAGCTCCTGCCTTTTTGATTGAATAATGACTCTGCAAAATATAAACAGTGTTGCCAGTCAACCAACTGGCCAAAATATTATACATAGTATACACTAACTAACGCTACAGAAATAATATATGACCCCTAGAGGGAGACAAATCCTCTGTTTAATTCCAGTGTGTACTCACATGTTCAGATGTGAAAAGCACGAGTCGTGGTGCTACAGACATGCCTTTGGTTTTGACTTCTGGGAAATACTTATACCGCGCAACCATCACACTGTACATGTTTGATATGGCACCACCTGTGAACAGATGAGCATTCAGTGTATTTCAGCACCACTCACAGCTCGTTTTTCACATTTAAATGCGTTAAAGGAATTAAGCCAACATGAAAATACGTCATAATTTCATAATTCCCTATTTTTATGCATAATCTATGGTAATTTTTAATTATATGTTTTTAATGGAAATATAAAAAATCATTTGGTTTGTTATGGATTATTTCGATTGATAATTTACCTGGTGAGAAGAGTCCATCGCCATCACCGTTCGGCCAGCCAATGATCTCTCTCATCTTCTTTAGGGTCAGCTGCTCCATCAGAACAAACACGGGCGCGATCTCATATGTGAACCTGAACAGACAAAAACACACAGGAAGACCGTATTTAGTCACAAGTAGATTTTTTTTTCTAAAAGGTTAACAATCAAACCATAGCCTAGTGTAAATAAATGATCTCCAATAATAAAATAAATTTGACTTTTCATGAAGATAATGAAGCCTATTTTCAAAGTTATTTAACATTATTTCACATTCACATTATTTACATGGGTGATTTTTGATTGGTGAGTTAGTTTTGGTCCTCGATTCTGATTGGACGAGAGGCTTTCCAAGAGTGCTGATGCCGATATATCGCGTTACAATACGCTGAAATGTCATGGAAGTAATGTGTGTGGTTTTTTTTTATTTTTTTATTTGGGATGAAATTTGACTTGGTTATGAGGTTCGTTTGAGATTCATATTTATGACATTCATATTTAGTATATTTAGTCTCTAAATATATTTTGCTCTTCTAAAAGTTTAACAATCAAATCATAGTGTAAAGAAATTATACCCAATAATAAAATAAATTACACTTGTCATAATGAAGCCTGTTTTAAAATGATACCCCCCTCCCCCATTATTTCACATTCACTTTATTTTCATTGGTGATTTTTGACCCTCGATTCTGATTGGACGAGAGGCTTTCCAAGAGTGCTGATGCCGATATATCGCGTTACGGTTAAATGGAAGTAATGTGTGATGTTTTTTAGTTTTTATTTATTTGTTTATTTATTTATTTTGGGATGAAATTTGACTTGGTTATGAGGTTCGTTTTGTTTGAGATTTATATTTATGACATTCATATGTTCAGCTTCTCCAAATCTTCAAAATCGACAGCTAGCTACTTTAGAGAATCACAGTCCCTGCAGACATTACACACTGTTCCATCAGAGGTACATTCTGTCTCTTTCAGCTGATTTGAATATCGCTAATTAAAAGACGGCTGTGATAGACTAGATAAGGGCTCATTTCAGGGGGTTTTAATGAAGGGAGTCAGCACTCTGATGGCTATCTGTCCGTCTAAATGGAGGAGTTCAGCCTGACGGGGGACAGACGGCGCACAAATGAGGGGACGGCTGCGCGCACAAATGAGGGGACGGCTGCGCGCACGAGATAAGAACACGCTCCAGCACAAATCCATCTCATTCAGAGAAAGTGTGATGGAACACAACTAGGACAGGGAACAGCCCCGGGCAGACTCATTGTTCAGCTCCGTCACAAAAGGAACAAAGATTTAAGACAGTAAAAATAACCGAGAATCATCAATAACATGCAGCTAAAACATGATTCCGGCTGTCATAATGTCATATAAATAGAACAATGTATTTGTCCGCAGACCTTACACGTGTTGGATTTGACAAATTGCATTTTCATGTACAAAGGAGGAGAACCCAACCGGAAATTTAATACCAGCCTGAATATTGTGGCGGCACAATGAAACAACTATTATGAAATTGTGTCATATATACATTTGCATAACATAAAATCATAATCAAATGCTCTAAGCACATGTTGATCAAGTGAACAAGAGGGGACCCACAGTTTTTGTTGTGACAGTGATTGTCTTATTAATGGATAATACATTTAATTGAAAAGTGATTTTTGAGTAGGCTAAATACTCATGTGTAAAGTGTTTTAATTCTTAATTCAGCATTTCATTTGCTGTATTATGAATTGAATACATTAGCATTGTATTGGCCACCCTGGTCAGATATCAATATCTACATCAAACCACTGAAAATAATTTATCATAGAGACAAAAGGGCTTTACTAGCAAGCAGCAACACCCAAAAAACACACAAGCTCCTTGAAATGCATATAGAAACCAGCCGAAAGTATGTAAAAATCTCTTTTTTGTCTTTTATGTGAAGCTATTTTGAAAGTGTATGGTTAATTCTTTGTGTGTGTGTGTGTGTGTGTCAGTCCATTAGCTGGCGGTCAGTGTGTGTCACTGCTGATGAGAAATAATGGGTCTAAATTAGTCACGGTGAATAATGACAGAATAAGCAGCATTTGCAGCCTGTCCATTCAGAGAATAGGACACTCCCCCTTCTCTTCTCACAAAGCCCTTTCTATAGAGCATTTGTGTGTTTGTGTGAAGGTGGCAGCAGCTGAAGCGACAATCTCAGCAGTGCAGAAATGAAACATTCTAAAACATTGCAGGTGAAATCCTTCAAAATGGGGCAGCAAGCAGTGGGAGGCGAACACGACAGCTTCATCCCTTGAGCTATAAAGACGGCATAATGTGGGAGAGAAGGAGAAATGTTTATTCCGAGATTTTGAGCGGCTGAAAATGCTTCAGTGTAAGAGTGAAGAACTAATCAACTTCCTCCTCCCAGAGAGACTCCCACACTCTCATCTAGTGAACTAACACACCTCTGCCATTAGTACTTCATGTAAAAGCACTACCATGACTCCATCTGTCTTTGGATACAAATAAAGTGCTTTTTAACATCATATTCATGCTTTACAGGAATAAGATATGAAGAAAGGGCAAAATTCAAGGTTTAATACAGGAAGCCACCCAACACCATCGATCACCTCTTGACTCCTCAAATGTCAGCAGCACTTGTGGATGTTTTTATTTATACTGTTAAAAATCACATAAAGCAAATGTCACAAAGAAAACACTTCAGACTAGTGAGCTGCCTTGGTGTCTACTGCATGTGAAAAATGTGAAAAATTAATTCAGATATGGTGCTCATATCAAGACTGTGTTCATATGGATCTACTCAGTCAAACATAGTGTTCTTCATGCAAAGCACACATATTGGGTTAAATAGGCAATAATTGTATAAGTATAGGCCTATCCTGTTGCTTTGTCCGCCATATTAAATGTAGCTTGTCACAATGCTCTCTGGGAATGGCTTTTTATATGTGCCCTTCAAGTGGAGTTGGAAATATCGGAATTACGAGTTCCAAGAAGATTAATGACTGAGCAACGTCATATTTACAAGTGGGAAACTCGGAATTCTAAATGATACACCAGTTGCCAAATTGTGACATCATAAGGGGCGTGTCGATTTGAAACATGAAAACACTGATCTATAGATAATAGGCTGTAATATATCTATAAACTATATAACTAGGGTAAACGTACCTATTAAGCTCACCAAAAAATACATTGAGACATTTTAGTGCACATGGGTATTGGTTTGAGTACAAGAAGTTATGTTAAAATAAAATATTAATCTCTCACACAATAATATTTTATTTTATTTTAAATGACAAAAGCGTTTAAATTAAGATATACATCATTACATGCAAAATGTCTGGCTGTGCTTAATGGGTACATGTTTGTACCCTTTAAGCACACCCCTGTTGCCATTAAGCTCACAACATGTTTTTTTGGGAAAATTCTTGTTTATTTTAAACCACATTTTTAAAGAATAATTTTTATAAAGATTAACTTGAAGTGACAACCATCAGTTAATATTTAAAGTCTGTTTATGAAGTATTTACATAGATGTTCAATGTGGATGAGCTTAAAGGGAGCACACTGAGCTTTATTGGAACAGCAAACCTTTTTTTAATTAATAAATATTAAATTTATAAATTTAAAAGGACAATTTTGCTAAATAAATAATCTAGGTCATGTATTAAGTTCATACATATTTTAATATGAACAGCTATTATAGAAAATATCTATGAAATTATACTTTTTCTTATTGAAATCACACTGAAGCTGTGTGATTTTCATAGTAGTGCACCCTTTAAGCTCACCTTACAATAATATGAAATCTTTAAAAATTATAGAAGTGTAAAACAACAGAATATCAATAAACTGTAAATTTATAATATAATTGATTTAAAAGAACAAGCCAGTAATGCCTGTGAAGTAATATATTAGTGTAGCACACAATCTTATACAGCTAGTAAGCTAACAATGTTCTGCAGCATCTGCGCTATGTTGCTTAAACTATCTTTTGGATCTAACTGTAATTATTTCCCACATCCAGGTTCCAGGTTATAATATGCAAAAGTCTAAATATTAATCTCTTAATTTTGCAGTAAGAAGTTATACTTATCGAAAATAAAGGCTTAAACATCTAAAAAATGCACATTTAAGGGGCTCCTCTTTTGGTGAAATTTTTCAGACAGCTTTCAAAATGGCCGCCAGACAGTGTGAACACATGAATACCCATAACTCAGTGTGCAATGGTCTGATTAACTTGAAATTACAGGAGGTATATAATAACAAACACATCATTTGGTTAAGACATCAAGTAGGATGATAAATTATTTTTTTCTTCTTATAATCTGAGCTCAAAGATAGTAGTGTGCTTAATAGGTACTTGAGCTTAATAGGTACGTTTACCCTATATATGTGCTGGCAAAATAAGTCGCAATGAGAAAATTGTCAAAAATGAGTTAATGTTATTTTCACATTATCTATTTAAAAAAAACTCCAAAATGATGTATGATTTGTTTGAATCGGACAAAAAAAAATGACTGATCTACACCTGTTTGAAGTCGATAGAGTCAGTAAAGTCAATTTTGAAAAAAATCTAGTTAAAGTTTTCTGAAGGTTCTAAAACAAAATCACCTAGCAACCATACCTTAAAATCCCTGGTAATAACACCAAATTTGGCACACACAGAGTCAAAACCCATATCTTTAGGAAAAATATATATTCAACTTTTTTCCATGATACCACAATTGTTTTATTAACATTAATGAAACAGACAGCCTATATATTAAGACCTACTGTACCTTACGGATCTAATATAATGCTACACATCAGATGTTTTTCCCTGGTAATTAAATTAATACTATTACAATTCATTTGCCACACAATAATTTCATAGCGCATCACCTTAACCGACGCGAGCTAACACCAACAACTTAACATGAAATAGCCTACATCTCTTCTATTTTTTCTCTCTCACTAGGCTATAGTATAGTAATAGGCTACGTATGGGCCACAAGAGAAATTAATAAATTAAAGCCTATACCGTTATCAGGACATATTCAGCTCTCATCGCTCAGTTTTTAGTTTCACTTCCTGCAGTGAATAATTGACTGGGATTTCAGACTTCTTCACCAGCATAACTAGCGCAAAGTTTGCACAATTGCTTGTGTGATATCCATTGACTTGCCTTCATGGTTTAAAACGCAAACATTTCCAATTGTGACGTGACATTTGTCTTTATCAACAATTGCTTGCAAAATGATGAACAACGCACGTCATATCCCGTGATAAAATCAAGTAAATAAATAAATAATAATTTATTAATAATATAATACATTTTCATGCAAGCCCCCCTGAGAATTGTAAAATGGTTAATAAAATGGCTGGGACCGCTTGTTCAGTGTTTACTCTTCAGTGGTGTGGTCGATGAACTGAATGGTTGTGTTGTGAACTTTTGCAGCACGTTTCTGTACTTGGATGCGTTGTGAACTTTTGCAATGCATTTCTGTATTTGGATGCGTTGTGACCTTTTGCAATGCATTTCTGTATTTGGATGCGTTGTGACCTTTTGCAGCACGTTTCTGTATTTGGATGCGTTGTGAACTTTTGCAATGCATTTCTGTATTTGGATGCGTTGTGACCTTTTGCAGCATGTTTCTGTATTTGGATGCGTTGTGACCTTTTGCAGCGCGTTTCTGTATTTGGTTGTGTTGGGAACTTTTGCAGCACGTTTTTGTATTTGGTTGTGTTTTTGAACTTTTGCAGCGCGTTTCTGTATTTGGATGCGTTGTGAACTTTTGCAGCACGTTTCTGTATTTGGATGCGTTGTGAACTTTTGCAGCACGTTTCTGTATTTGGATGCGTTGTGAACTTTTGCAGCGCGTTTCTGTATTTGGATGCGTTGTGAACTTTTGCAGCGCGTTTCTGTATTTGGATGCGTTGTGAACTTTTGCAGCGCGTTTCTGTATTTGGATGCGTTGTGAACTTTTGCAGCGCGTTTCTGTATTTGGATGCGTTGTGACCTTTTGCAGCGAGTTTCTGTATTTGGATGCGTTGTGAACTTTTGCAGCGCGTTTCTGTATTTGGATGCGTTGTGAACTTTTGCAGCGCGTTTCTGTATATGGTTGTGTTGTGAACTTTTGCAGCACGTTTCTGTATTTGGATGCGTTGTGAACTTTTGCAGCGCGTTTCTGTATTTGGATGCGTTGTGAACTTTTGCAGCGCGTTTCTGTATTTGGATGCGTTGTGAACTTTTGCAGCGCGTTTCTGTATTTGGATGCGTTGTGAACTTTTGCAGCGCGTTTCTGTATATGGTTGTGTTGTGAACTTTTGCAGCACGTTTCTGTATTTGGATGCGTTGTGAACTTTTGCAGCGCGTTTCTGTATTTGGATGCGTTGTGAACTTTTGCAGCGCGTTTCTGTATTTGGATGCGTTGTGAACTTTTGCAGCGCGTTTCTGTATTTGGATGCGTTGTGAACTTTTGCAGCGCGTTTCTGTATATGGTTGTGTTGTGACCTTTTGCAGCATGTTTCTGTATTTGGATGCGTTGTGACCTTTTGCAGCGCGATTCTGTATTTGGTTGTGTTGGGAACTTTTGCAGCACGTTTCTGTATTTGGTTGTGTTTTTGAACTTTTGCAGCGCGTTTCTGTATATGGTTGTGTTGTGACCTTTTGCAGCATGTTTCTGTATTTGGATGCGTTGTGACCTTTTGCAGCGCGTTTCTGTATTTGGTTGTGTTGGGAACTTTTGCAGCGCGTTTCTGTATTTGGATGCGTTGTGAACTTTTGCAGCACGTTTCTGTATTTGGATGCGTTGTGAACTTTTGCAGCGCGTTTCTGTATTTGGATGCGTTGTGAACTTTTGCAGCGCGTTTCTGTATTTGGATGCGTTGTGAACTTTTGCAGCGCGTTTCTGTATTTGGATGCGTTGTGAACTTTTGCAGCGCGTTTCTGTATATGGTTGTGTTGTGAACTTTTGCAGCACGTTTCTGTATTTGGATGCGTTGTGAACTTTTGCAGCGCGTTTCTGTATTTGGATGCGTTGTGAACTTTTGCAGCGCGTTTCTGTATATGGTTGTGTTGTGAACTTTTGCAGCACGTTTCTGTATTTGGATGCGTTGTGAACTTTTGCAGCGCGTTTCTGTATTTGAATGCGTTGTGAACTTTTGCAGCGCGTTTCTGTATTTGGATGCGTTGTGAACTTTTGCAGCGCGTTTCTGTATTTGGATGCGTTGTGACCTTTTGCAGCGCGATTCTGTATTTGGTTGTGTTGGGAACTTTTGCAGCACGTTTCTGTATTTGGATGCGTTGTGACCTTTTGCAGCACGTTTCTGTATTTGGTTGTGTTGGGAACTTTTGCAGCACGTTTCTGTATTTGGTTGTGTTTTTGAACTTTTGCAGCGCGTTTCTGTATATGGTTGTGTTGTGACCTTTTGCAGCATGTTTCTGTATTTGGATGCGTTGTGAACTTTTGCAGCGCGTTTCTGTATATGGTTGTGTTGTGACCTTTTGCAGCATGTTTCTGTATTTGGATGCGTTGTGACCTTTTGCAGCGCGTTTCTGTATTTGGTTGTGTTGGGAACTTTTGCAGCACGTTTCTGTATTTGGTTGTGTTTTTGAACTTTTGCAGCGCGTTTCTGTATTTGGATGCGTTGTGAACTTTTGCAGCGCGTTTCTGTATTTGGATGCGTTGTGAACTTTTGCAGCACGTTTCTGTATTTGGATGCGTTGTGAACTTTTGCAGCGCGTTTCTGTATTTGGATGCGTTGTGACCTTTTGCAGCGAGTTTCTGTATTTGGATGCGTTGTGAACTTTTGCAGCGCGTTTCTGTATATGGTTGTGTTGTGAACTTTTGCAGCACGTTTCTGTATTTGGATGCGTTGTGAACTTTTGCAGCGCGTTTCTGTATTTGGATGCGTTGTGAACTTTTGCAGCGCGTTTCTGTATTTGGATGCGTTGTGAACTTTTGCAGCGCGTTTCTGTATTTGGATGCGTTGTGACCTTTTGCAGCGAGTTTCTGTATTTGGATGCGTTGTGAACTTTTGCAGCGCGTTTCTGTATATGGTTGTGTTGTGAACTTTTGCAGCACGTTTCTGTATTTGGATGCGTTGTGAACTTTTGCAGCGCGTTTCTGTATTTGGATGCGTTGTGAACTTTTGCAGCGCGTTTCTGTATTTGGATGCGTTGTGACCTTTTGCAGCGCGTTTCTGTATATGGTTGTGTTGTGAACTTTTGCAGCGCGTTTCTGTATTTGGATGCGTTGTGAACTTTTGCAGCACGTTTCTGTATTTGGATGCGTTGTGAACTTTTGCAGCGCGTTTCTGTATTTGGATGCGTTGTGACCTTTTGCAGCGCGTTTCTGTATTTGGATGCGTTGTGAACTTTTGCAGCGCGTTTCTGTATTTGGATGCGTTGTGAACTTTTGCAGCGCGTTTCTGTATTTGGATGCGTTGTGAACTTTTGCAGCGCGTTTCTGTATTTGGATGCGTTGTGAACTTTTGCAGCGCGTTTCTGTATTTGGATGCGTTGTGACCTTTTGCAGCGAGTTTCTGTATTTGGATGCGTTGTGAACTTTTGCAGCACGTTTCTGTATTTGGATGCGTTGTGACCTTTTGCAGCGCGTTTCTGTATTTGGATGCGTTGTGACCTTTTGCAGCGCGTTTCTGTATTTGGATGCGTTGTGAACTTTTGCCGTGCATGTGTTGTCAAACTGATGATGTTTTATTTGCATGTGTTTTCTTCAGTTGCAGCGCGTTGAGCTCTCTCGGCCACCGTAAGATGAAGGCTTGATGAACTCATTTTTGTGAAAACCTCAAATTCGACCAAAGTTGACATTTTTCACTTGTTTTGCCTGTAGCTCGAAATGGATAATTTCGTGCGCATTCCGCCAGCACGGGTCACAAAAGTGGAAAGCAAATCTATCCACCTTATTTGGCACCCTATTCATTGACTTCCGGTTTATTACCTGCTGTAAATAAGTATAAGAATAACAAAGTGCAGTTAACAGTAAAACTATTTGCTACCAGTGTTTATGATTATGATAGTAAATTAATAGAATAACAGTTAAAAAATTAAAAATAACAGTTTGCAATATCAAGCAGTATAGGACTTGGTCAGGTAAAATACACTCAAAAAATTCTTTATTGATGCTGTCCACTTTAAATAATTTTGATTTAACACTATTGTATCAGGTTTCTCATTCAAACACGACTGCATCATGTTTAAACTGTTTTCATGTTGAAAGAACATGTAGCTTGATGAAACACGAAAAAAATGTTTTAATTTCTCATTGCACAGGGCTTGATAGGAAGAGTAAATACTGAAATAAAGTGTTATTTATAATAGTGTAATAGTTAATCAGTTTGCTTAATGTAACAAAAACATTTAGTTATGATACCATGTACAAACAAGAGCAAAGAAATTAATAATTTTCACCATTTTGAATTCTGATGTAGTTTTTGGGTTTATTGTTCACAACAGAATTCTTTTGTTTTGTTTAGGCTACTTCCATGTTATGTTTCCGACTTCCTACATGCCCTTGAAGGCAGCATTACATGTGATACTGCTTTAGATTTAGTCCAAAATGGGATATAGGGCAACATAAACAGATTTCATGTCGGAAGTGCATCTATGATGCCCTAAAATACTGCCTATCTAGGCAGCTCACTTTATTGAAACAAACCCTATGAATTCTTTTATGTTTTTGGCTCTGCTCTTTTCTCTCTTTTGCTCTCTTCCTCTTCGTATGTGGCATGAATTAGCTTAAGAGGATATTAATCAAAGTAATTCCCTATTGCAAAAACCCATTGTTCATAGTTATGGCTATTTAACAAGGCCTTTCTCATCGTAAGTGACTTCTATTATAAGAAGCTCTCTATTTATATTAAGAAAGACAGCTGTAATGAAGTGCTTGGTCCTCTGAGATCAAAATAGCCTCTGGGAGTAAAATGCGATGGCCAGACTGCTCAGCCCGCAGGGACGCACGTGCTCTCCGACTGGCTGGTCCCAGCTGGCACAGACTTCCTACCAGCCCACAGTCAGACACAATCAATGGGCTGTTAAATAGATTTGGTACAAGTCCATTCTGTGCTTTAGTGTTGTAAGACTCTTCAGTGCTGCACAGGCTCAGTCATAAGCTTCATGAAAAAAAAGGAACAAAAAAGCTTCTGTTTTTTATATGGGATAAAGGGCTCGTTTTCACCTGGAGAAGTGGTCATAAAGGCTATATCTAAGTATAAGGTTTTGAGTACAAATTTCCAAGTAGCACAAATCCTTGTTTTGTTTTTTTTTATCAGTGGTGATAATTTGGGTGAGTTACATATTAGGAAAGGTAGATTTGAAGGATTGTGTCTATGCAGAAAATTACTCAAAAATAGACCATTCCTGAGACATATTCGCTGAAGAAAATTTATGTGACGACTAGCCCCAGAGTGCTGTAGGGATGACATACTTTTGTAGGCCAAAAACCGCAAAGAAGTTTTAGCATTTTAGCACTTCTAGTTTCCATCGTCCCAATGTCAGTGGGTTTTTTTGTTAAATGTCTGAAATAACATTCACGTTTTATTCTGACAAAATACATCAGTAGTACCCCACTTTTTTAAGCTTTTTTTTAAAGGCACAATATGTAATTTTCACAACTAGAGGTAGCTTATTCAAAACACAGGCGCTTCTGCTTCTTCCGCTTATGCGTATGTGGGGTAACGCAGCGCTGTTTTATCATATTAGATACATTTGAGTGTGTTGAAAAGTCATGTTATATAATGCTAATCTGTGCATTTGCTCTGCGGCTACTATGAGACACTTGTTGCACACTGCAGTAAGCTAGATCGGTATTAGTCATGGTAAAACATGGTACTCACGTAAATCAAGAAAACGAGATTTAAACAATAAGTCGAACTGTGTTGAGCTGTTATATTCTGTTGATGAATGGATCCAAACAGTTGCTTACCTGTCTAATAAAACATGATATATTATAGTGTCTTTGCTGTTTCCATGGTTTCTACAAAACAAAACCGGAAATCAAGGGTAACGCGGGTATGATGTCATTGATAGGCGACGCACGGACACGCTCTGTGTCCCGGTTAAAATTGCTTGTTTCTCTGGATTTAAACATTCTTGGAAACATTTGGAATATATCGTAGGCCTTAACAAGTCAAAAAAATATATAACATTGTTCTAGTGGTTTTTGGATATTTTAATCCAAAAATCTTACATATTGTGCCTTTAAACATCATGAGCTGAAACTCATCTACTCACCTCGTCACTTTCACAGCCTCGTTCTGTTTATAATCACACTCTTGCAAACTATTCTAACTCAAACTTTCAGGGAAAATGCTTTTAAATAAATACTGAAAGAGTTGTTGGAAGCTTAATGGTGATGACGTGAAGTCATGTGACCGTGGTGTAGTTTGTTTGTTTAGTTTTTCTGCCGATTGTATTTAGGCTTCAAAATTCATAAAAGTTGTGGTTATCATGATGGAATCATAAACTTTTGTTGTTCACAGAGTTTGTCGAGGGAAAGTTGTATTCCGGGTAAATAAATCACTCTATACCTATGTGTTTTCTGCAATTAAAAAAGGAACAAAAATATTCAATGTGTCAGTGCAATCTATACTATAGTTTCTTTCCTAATCACCTTTGTACTCCGCATGAGCAACTCATTAGACAGAAATGTCCAATAAAACAGCTCAAGTCAATTTGCTCTTTATATCATGTAGTGCAGCGGCCAAATGTATAACTCTATGGGCTGATCAATATGCAATCTCACACGCCTGGAGGGCACCGGGGTGGTTACAGCAATCAGAGACATCACTCGATACAGAGTTGACAAAGACAGTGCCTCTAACCATAACGTTCAAACAAACCCTTTACATAACCTCAGAGCAACGGAAATACTTTCATACATAACACAGACAACATGTTGTTATTTCCAAATGACCTCACCGAGAGGAAAGGAGAGGAGACTAGAGGAGAAGAGACTAGAGGAGAAGAGACTAGAGGAGAGGAGACTAGAGGAGAGGAGAGGAGACTAGAGGAGAGGAGAGGAGACTAGAGGAGAAGAGACTAGAGGAGAGGAGACTAGAGGAGAGGAGAAGAGACTAGAGGAGAGGAGACTAGAGGAGAGGGGAGGAGACTAGAGGAGAGGAGACTAGAGGGGAGGGGAGGAGAGGAGAGGAGACTAGAGGAGAGGAGACTAGAGGGGAGGAGAGGAGACTAGAGGGGAGGAGACTAGAGGAGAGGAGACTAGAGGGGAGGAGAGGAAACTAGAGGAGAGGAGAGACTAGAGGGGAGGAGACTAGAGGAGAGGAGACTAGAGGAGAGGAGAGGAGAAGAGACTAGAGGAGAGGAGACTGGAGGAGAGGAGACTAGAGGAGAGGAGAAGAGAAGAGACTAGAGGAGAGGAGAGGAGACGAGAGGAGAGGAGACTAGAGGAGATGAGAAGAGACTAGAGGAGAGGAGACTGGAGGAGAGGAGACTAGAGGAGAGGAGAAGAGACTAGAGGAGATGAGACTAGAGGAGAGGGGAGGAGACGAGAGGAGAGGAGACTAGAGGAGAGGAGACTAGAGGAGAGGAGACTAGAGGGGAGGAGACTAGAGGAGAGGAGACTAGAGGAGAGGAGACTAGAGGGGAGGAGAGGAGAGGAGACTAGAGGAGAGGAAACTAGAGGAGAGGAGACTAGAGGATAGGAGACTAGAGGGGAGGAGAGGAGACTAGAGGGGAGGAGACTAGAGGAGAGGAGACTAGAGGAGAGGAGACTAGAGGGGAGGAGAGACTAGAGGGGAGGAGAGGAGACTAGAGGAGAGGAGACTAGAGGGGAGGAGAGGAGAGGAGACTAGAGGGGAGGAGAGGAAACTAGAGGAGAGGAAAGGAGACTAGAGGGGAGGAGAGGAGACTAGAGGGGAGGAGACTAGAGGAGACTAGAGGGGAGGAGACTAGAGGAGAGGAGACTAGAGGGGAGGAGAGGAGAGGAGACTAGAGGAGAGGAGACTAGAGGAGAGGGGAGGAGACTAGAGGGGAGGAGAGGAGACTAGAGGGGAGGTGACTAGAGGAGAGAAGAGGAGACTAGAGGGGAGGAGAGGAGACTAGAGGAGAAGAGAGACTAGAGGGGAGGAGAGGAGACTAGAGGAGAGGAGACTAGAGGGGAGGAGAGGAGAGGAGACTAGAGGGGAGGAGAGGAAACTAGAGGAGAGGAAAGGAGACTAGAGGGGAGGAGAGGAGACTAGAGGGGAGGAGAGGAGACTAGAGGGGAGGAGACTAGAGGAGACTAGAGGGGAGGAGACTAGAGGAGAGGAGACTAGAGGGGAGGAGAGGAGACTAGAGGGGAGGAGAGGAGAGGAGACTAGAGGAGAGGAAAGGAGACTAGAGGGGTGGAGACTAGAGGAGAGGAGACTAGAGGGGAGGAGACTAGAGGAGAGGAGACTAAAAGAGAGGAGACTAGAAGGGAGGAGACTAGAGGGGAGGAGAGGAGACTAGAGGGGAGGAGAGGAGAGGAGACAAGAGGAGAGGAGACTAAAGGGGAGGAGAGGAGAGGAGACTAGAGGAGAGGGGACTAGAGGAGAGGAGAGGAGACTAGAGGAGAGGAGACTAGAGGAGAGGTGACTAGAGGAGACTAGAAGAGAGGAGCTAGAGGAGAGGAGAATAGAGGAGAGGAGAGGAGACTAGAGGAGAGGTGACTAGAGGAGAGGAGACTAGAGGGGAGGAGAGGAGAGGAGACTAGAGGGGAGGAGACTAGAAGAGAGGAGAAGAGACTAGAGGAGAGGAGACTAGAGGGGAGGAGAGGAGACTAGAGGAGAGGAGAGGAGACTAGAGGAGAGGAGAGGAGACTAGAGGAGAGGAGACTAGAGGGGAGGAGACTAGAAGGGAGGAGAGGAGACTAGAGGAGAGGAGACTAGAGGGGAGGAGAGGAGAGGAGACTAGAGGGGAGGAGAGGAAACTAGAGGAGAGGAAAGGAGACTAGAGGGGAGGAGAGGAGACTAGAGGGGAGGAGACTAGAGGAGACTAGAGGGGAGGAGACTAGAGGAGAGGAGACTAGAGGAGAGGAGACTAGAGGGGAGGAGAGGAGACTAGAGGAGAGGAGAGGAGAGGAGACTAGAGGGGAGGGGAGGAGAGGAGACTAGAGGGGAGGAGAGGAGACTAGAGGAGAGGAGACTGGAGGAGAGGAGACTAGAGGAGAGGAGACTAGAGGAGACTAGAGGAGAGGAGAGGAGACTAGAGGAGAGGAGAATAGAGGAGAGGAGAGGAGAGGAGAGGAGAGGAGAGGAGACTAGAGGAGAGGTGACTAGAGGAGAGGAGACTAGAGGGGAGGAGAGGAGAGGAGACTAGAGGGGAGGAGACTAGAAGAGAGGAGAAGAGACTAGAGGAGAGGAGACTAGAGGGGAGGAGAGGAGATTAGAGGAGAGGAGAGGAGACTAGAGGAGAGGAGAGGAGACTAGAGGGGAGGAGACTAGAAGGGAGGAGAGGAGGCTAGAGGAGAGGAGACTAGAGGGGAGGAGACTAGAGGGGAGGAGAGGAGACTGGAGGAGAGGAGATCAGGCTGATTTGAATAACTCACATGTTAGTGTTGGCAGTAGAGGTGAGCCATTCTCCAGCGAGACCAATGATGTCCAGTCCAGATGAAAGCTGATTGAAAAATCTAGGATGACCTGAGAAGAGATTTTACAGGAACTATAAGAACAAAAGTGCAAACAAATACTCTTTAATAACATAAAATTAATCAACCAGACCAAAAATACTTTCTACATGTCAACTATACACTGCTGTTCAAGAGTTTGGGGTTGGTAAGATGTTTTAATGTTTTAGAATGAAGTCTCTTCTGCTCATCAAGGCTGCATTTATTTAAGCAAAAATACAGTAAAAACAGTAAAATTGTGAATCATTATTACAATTTAAAATAACTGTTTTCTATGTAGATATATTTTAAATATAATTTATTCCTGTGATCAAAGCTGAATTTTCAGCATCATTACTCCAGTCTTCAGTGTCACATGATCCTTCAGAAATCATTCTAATATGCTGATTTGCTGCTCAAGAAATATTTCTGATTATTATAAATTGATTCTTTGATTAAAAACAGCGTTTATTTGAAATAGAAATCTTTTGTAAAATCATAAATGTCTTTACTGTCATTTTTGAATAATTTAATGCATCCTTGCTAAATAAAAGTATTAATTTCCTTTTAAAACAAAGTCATGCTTAAAATGTGGTTTAATGCATTAGACACCAAAATATCCAAGTGATTCTTTGGTCATTAGATCATTTACTTTCTCTGTTTGCTTTCATACATAAAATGAAGTTATTTTCTGCCTGAGATATGTCAAACTCATTTGAAGACACATCGAATTCATTTAAACTTTCGACATAACAGACCTGCAGAAAACACAGAAAAAACATCCATTTCATATAATAAAGATATATCTTATGTGGATAAATAGGGAGAACCTGTAGGAATTCATCATTGGTTTAAAATCAGAATCAGCTGAAATATCTGTTGTAAAATATAAATTATATTCATTCTATGGTTGAAGATAAACTAATGTTGGGTATATGTGATAACTGGTCGATGTGAGAAATTGTTACATTGGCCTGTACCTGTTCTCACTCCATACTTGAGCGTGTCTCTGCAGTCCACCAGGATCTGCTCCAGCGACTCTGGTTGATCAGACAGCTCCAGGTTGAAGCCCTCCATCCCCTCCAGGAGCTGGTGAGGGTGATGGAAGTCCAGCACTTTGGTGGATCTGTCGAAGGTCTTGCGAACGTAATTGGTGAGGATCTCCACCACTTCAAGAAGAAACTGGATTGTGGGTTCCTCGCCATTTTTAGCAGGCAGTAGATCTAGAATAGAGTAAGCATGTAAGGATAAGAGGTGTTTTCATATATAAAAATAAAATATATAAGTGGGGTTGAAGTGGTGGAGGTGAAAACTCTGAACCCAAATTTGGAATTTTCAGTGAATTTAGGAATTTAAACATTTCTAGGTCACTACTCAATTAATGACATTGATCATGTGAACTCCTTGTACTTGCATGGAAGCACAAGATGTTTGATCTTCAGGTTTTGTTAATGCAGCTTAAGTGCTGCTGTCATTAAAGCACACAGGGGACAAAATATGAAATAAAAACTGTTGTTTAAAACATTTGCAAAGGAAAAATTTATTAAATTACAAAGCAGTGCAAAGAAGAAGCATTTTCACTTTCATATATACAGTATACGTGATGATTTTGATCATGATTTTAGTTTATAATACAATGCGACCATTCAATTCTATTTCTTTAACTTCTAATTGTTTGCTTTTTTAGCCTCCTGAGTGCCACTGTCCACGTACGAGGACATTATATTTTAGTGAATTTTTTGACACCATACATGTCACAGTTTTAAGTCTGGATGTCCTGTAAAGAGCACATTCAGGGCTTTTCAGAGATACCATTACTTTTGAGGTTTCACCAGGACAGCAACTTCTCCTTGGTCTTTAAAAACGACTGAATTATCAAATTTAGCACTCTTATGGAAATATGATAATATTTTGTGATTATCACTTAAATCTGACTACTTTTCAAATAGTTTGTTATAAATCAACATCTCAGGAAAATGTTATGGGGTTTCTAATCAAAATATGACTTTCTGTTATGAAACAAGGCATTGATTTCATACATGTCCACTGTAGAGACACCGGGACTTAAATCATGTTTATCAGGCATTTTGGGAGACACAACAAGTGAATAGGGAAAGAAATTACATATCAATAATCCTATAAAGTATTAGATATTATTATGAAAATGTTGCCAACTATTACTCCCATTATTACACTTCTTTTTTCATTACATGTTGCTCCAAGAATACATTAATAGGCTAATTAGATCCAGCATATACATTGCATTGAATGGGAAAACCCATGAATGGCCATTTTACCCACATATTGCATAAAGTAAATTGGTATATCATTTAATTCCGTTATATCTCTCATAACATAGTTGAGAATCATCTTTAAACAAAGTTTGGTTAAAGAAAATCCTGAAACCTAAAAATGTAATGAAAATATGTCTATATGTCATTTCATTTCATTTTATTTTTAAAACAACTGAGTCCTGGTGTCCACTTACGAGGACATAGCATAATATATGAATAATATATATATATATATATAATTTTTTATTTATTTTTTTATTTTTTTATTCCATTTGTTTCTTATGCTGTAAACAATGTAACGACAACATTTTTCCCCCTGGGTCTTAGGAGGTTATATGAAGCAACAATGCATCAGATTCAAATGTAGCATTAAGAATGAGAAGGATGCCGTTACCTCGAGCGAACAGGTTGGAGAAGTCTGTCTCTGCGCGTGTGAAGCGCTCGCTGTTGTCACACGTCAGCTGGTTCTTCCCGCTCTCCTTGAAGGCTCCCACCATACGACTCTTCTCATCTAGACTGTTGTTCTTCTGCAGGAAACCTGCATCATTACAACAGGGGGGAGAATTGCAAAACATATCCTCAGCCTTGATTCTGGATGCTAGGGGGAAAAAAGTTATATCTCCAACCAGTTGCTTAACATAAGCAACCAACAGCAGGTTTGCGCTCTGATATTTATACCTAAGGGTGATTCCAGTGGCTGTGGTTTTAGTGGGACAGCACTATTTATGGATTGGTTGAGGTTCAGAGGTGCTAGTGTAGCCATGACATCAGAGGACATGTAGGGTGTGTTTTTTTGGATCATGAAACCCTGTTGAAACACAGTTGAGTTTGCTTTATATCATCCTTTACATTCCGCTTGACTGACCAGATGCTCCATGTAATTAACTGCCGACGGGCACATTCAATAGATCCATCGAGGATGCTTTATTGGAGCATCTTACGTGAACATGAATAAACATGTTTAGGCAAAGCAGAAAGACCCACTTAAGAGAGTCAAACACCAAGATGCCCAAAAATATGTGCATAGATTCTTTACATTGGTCACACAGATGGTTAGTTAGATTATAAAAAATATTTAACAGCATATTTCCTTAGAGCATCCGTCTTTCGGTCACGAGGGCCCGGGTGTCTTTGCGTGCCGGTTATCTCTTTCATTTTGAGCAGGTCTATCACACAATATTATCAGAGAAAACAGGCCTCCGTTAATACTCCCCTCTGCCCACCATGCAGCCCAATCTTTCTCATTCAGGCTCGGTTCTGATAAGAGCTAATGACTATTCGATGCTGTAAATCTTTGGCGATGCGCTGAACATCAATAGGCCACACCATTTTATTGCGGCTATCAAAATTGATTATTCTGTTTTGTCTCATGCTAAAGACCAAAGGCTTTTTGGTCTTCACTACCACGTTGAGCATGTTTATTGTGCGTGCAATTAAAATAAAACATCCACTGATCAAATAGCAATTATTTACGTTTGAAATACGCTGAATCTTCTCATTAAAAATATGATTTTATCTGAGCAATGGTTTACACATTGGATTAGGCATTAATTTCGTTTCTTTAAATCGTTAAAATGAGTCTATTCAGATAAATTTCCGCATGAGCTCTCTCTCCAAAAATATTAAATATGCTACATAAATAAATGCATAAAGAAAGAAACAAACTAAGAAAAATTAGATGATAGATATAGATAGATAAGAACTTGACTAATTATTTACACGCTTTTTATATGAGCTCAAACTACAGCAGAATATGCAGCTGAGGGCGCGTAATTTCCAGATATTTATTACATACATCAACAATTTCAATGACAGAATGATCATTTTCCCCGTAGGTTGTAGGATGTAAAAGCCTATTACTAATTCGATCCATGGTTTTGCAATAATCGGGGCATAGTTCTCATTACGCGTTCTTTTTTCTTTTTTTTTTTTTTACAAAAATACATTAGGCAAAATTGAATCCAGAGGATCTGGCCTTGAGACAAGAATAAAACGATTGAAAGTTCACCAGGAGCATTGGCCACATCCTCCCAGACGTCATCATCTTAAAAACACCCAATCCTCTTCACATCTTTTAGCAGGCTATAAAAAGCAGCGTGGCGTAAAAAGACAAGTTGAGAGAGAGACAGAGCACCACCCACCAGGAAACTAATAGACTAGAGAGAGCAACACCGGCAGCCCCTTTTCTCTCCTGATATATAGAGTTTCAAATCCAGTTACGAAAACTTATCTAAGTGACCGTGAGAAAATATTTCCATCCAGACACTGATGATTCACACTCTCTACAGGCTATTTTTCTCTTCTCTTGCCGAACAACCTACAAAAAACATTCGGGGCTAATTTCTTTTATTTTGTCCAGAAAATAATCATGAGAGTGAACAAGGGGTGATACGGGGGAACAAAAGACTAAGACCCTGTTCACACAGTAGCCTACAGGGTAAACAGCTCGCTGACCTTTAGTGTGATGGAAACACACAATGACAGTCTCTTGCTCCCTATCTAGGGCATATGTATTCACACCTGGGTCAACAGAGCAACAACAGCATGATTAAAGGTGCCCTCCACTTTGGCACCTTGACTGACCTCATGCGCCCTTTGAAGACTGAAATAATGTTGGCACTGTAACTTACCACATATCTTCATTCCCAGTTTCCTCGTGCATCCGTGCGCAACCCCGTACCACGCGTCGCAGGCTAAAACGAGACGTTTGGAGAGCTGTTCAACATCCCATATTTTATTCTATTCTCAATGCTGTGGATGAGGATGTGCGCGCATAAGAAAGCGCAAAATTAAGGGTCAACATGCATTGACGCAGAAGACAATGAAAGTGCGCAACAGATTCGGGTCTTTGTCGGACGTGTGGCTATTTTCTTCTTCTATGTGTCTATTTCAAGTTCTTCTTTAAAGGTCTTGATTTTCATCAAGCAATCAATAGAGGCTATCAGAGAGGCAGGCAGTTAATAGATGGTGGCACACATCCGGCAAAGAGGCGGTTTAAAATAAGCGGGCATGAAATGAGGTCTCGGAATTAATTGAGAGAAACGCTTGTGTTTGACTTGCCAGCCGTCACACAGTGAGCCTAGAAAGTGTACAATTCCAAAAAACACACGAATGACCTCTAGCATTAGTGACCAGACAGATGCAGCCATACACTTTTGATGCTGAAAGTGAAATAAAATGAGCACACACCCACAACAGTAAGCATAATACTGAACATAAGCAACGCAGCACTATTCAGCAAGGGAAAATATCATTTATATTTTCTGCATGAAATGTGCATATAGAGCGATAAGAAACGAAGGTGAATTATTATTATTATTATTATTATTATTATTATTATTATTATTATTATTATCAATAGTCTGATATGAATTTATCTCTGGGGTGGGTTTTGTCTGAGGGGCAGATCTAGCTCTATCTGCCCCAGGCGCGCGCTGTCAGATGAAGCAGAGACAGCGCGCGCCCCTCAGGTCAGTGAGCGTGAGATAGAGCTTGGCAGGGAGATAATAGCAAAACACGCAGAACATACACACACACGCACGCACACACGCACGCACACACACACACAAAACAGCACAACACAACACATAATTCTTTTACAATTTATATCAAAATGTATATAACATAAAAACACATATAGGCTACTACATCTTTATATTATTGTACTATTTTAGAATTACATTTTTATTTATTTTGCACATATCTAGATGGTACACGAAGGTTTCTTAAACCTCATCAAATCAGATCAAACCCGTTTCTTTTATGTATTTTTTTTTTTTAATCTTGACTCGGGCATTTTTACAAAGGATATGAATGTGAATTGGACCGTGATGGCGGGTAATTTTTGTAATTACGCTATTAAGGTGGGTCTGTTGAGAGCAGACGACGGCTGATTGCTGTTATTCAAGCTCCCATAAAACGAGACAAAATGCAGGACTATTGTTATAAGATCAGGACCATAATTAACTGCAATACGCAATTAGGCAGAAGTATGCTCTTATTTGAGGAAAAAAAAAACAAGAAACAAGATAAAATACAATTTACGTGATATTTTCATTTGTAATCTGCAGGTATGAATTGAGACTAAAACTCTATCCAGAAAATTGCATAGAAGAAATAAAATAATCGTATAAGATTATTGTTATTATTATTATAACTACATCTATATACATCGTCTATATCGACCTCCCTCCAATTGAAGAATTTACATTTTTATGACGAAAACTATAACCTTTTTAAAACTATAATATCTTATTACAATAATCTTTTTTGTAATAAAAAATATCAGGGGTTCTCTTTTTAATATCTATCTATCTATCATTTATTATTTGTCTCTCAAACTGTCAGCTAATAGACATTTCACACGGCGCTGTGTGTTTTTCACGGCAGTGATGAACATCGCCACCCCACGGAGTAAACAAGCCAAGTGAAAAACGCGTTATCCAGAAAGACCTACTTGTGGCAGGTTGTCGTAAATTAGCCGTGTTTGGGTCCATATCACCAGCCGAGGAAGAAGGTGCAGAAGACGCCATCAGTCCAGGAATACACCTCACTGCTTTCAGACTGAAGAAAAAAACCCACACTACACGGAAAATATGTAGAAATTAAGACAAAACAAAGTGATGGCACAAATAACACTTGCTTATATCCAAAAGACTGGCTAATATCTCATATATAAAGTATATAGACTACTATCTAGCACAATTTCACGCATCAAATTCTCCTTATGAAATGGCAGTAATTCACTCCTCGTCACAAGGATAATTTGTCTTGCGCCACGCGCGCGCGCGCGCTCAGTGTTCTGTCATGTTCAGAAATGCGCTCCGATAGAACAGCGCACATTACAGCACGAGAGAAAAACACACACACACCTAACAAATAACGAAAAGAATTGGAAGTAAGTTCTGAAGATAGCCCGACCTATATAAGTTGGTATTTTGGATGGCGGCCCGGTTCTGTTCTCCAGACTCACCGGCCCCTTTGAGCTCCCGCGCGCAGCAGACCGTGAAGTCTGACTTAATTGGCTCTGTAACGAGGTCTTTAAATCGAATCATTTAAAGCAAAGAAACGAAGAATCTGCTCACTTCAACCACCGCATAACAAAGGCGACGAAGTCAGGACAGAAACAATAATTTGAAGGTATTATTAGTGTTATGATGGCGATGATAAATAATATTTCTTTGTGTCAGATGATTTTACAGAGGGTCAGAAGCTTAAACGATACTCGTCCAAAGAGAGGGAGAGAGAATGTATAGAAAAAGAGTGACTTATTGATTTCTCAATTAAGATGATCTTTAAATATCCTCAAATAATGCGCATCAATCACTGTCGGAGTTAGTGAAATATGGCCAAAAAATCATTGCGCTGCTCATGTGTTAAATTACACCATGTTTTTAGATCATTATTTAGTTCCAGTATGAACACAGAATCACAATATTGGCAGAAACTGGTTGAAATCTCTACATGCATTTATTATAACTGAATACAAAAAGCACTGTTTCTGCTCTTCTTTCTCATATTGCTATCTTCCCAATATTGTAGAAAAGAAAAAAAGGCTTAAATTTAGATCAAAACGCATGAAGGTGAGCGCTTACCTTACGAAGTCACAGGTGTCACAGTAAAATCCAGAAAAACGGCACGCGGAGGATGTTTCACACCGCGTGATGTGGCCGTGAGACACTTGACATTAGAAAACCAGAAGAGTGCACAAGAAAATAAAAATCCATCCAGCGCCTATTCTTGATTCAGTGTTTATCCTTCAAAAGGCGACAGGAGAATCTCCAAAATTCACTTCTGCTGTATTTTTCCACGGGTTAATATCCACGAGTTTATCTCGAGACTTATTACATGGACTCAAGTCATCAGACACATGAAGTTTAATTCTCCGAGTAAAATATATATATATTCACACACACGTCAAAATAGCGTGGGAGTGAGAAAACGGTGAGTGAGAGAGAGGGAGAGGGGGAGAGAGAGACAGAGAGATCATGAGGACGAGCTCACATTTTTATTGTTGTTGTTTTGGAGGGACACAATAAAACAAATGTAAGCATTCCATCCTAATGTAATTTTTTTCTTCATTTAATGCACGACTTGTGGATCAGCTCCAGCTATATAACCTGTACGAGACATCTGGAACACATCCACGAGGTGGCAACAGAGAACAGACCAACTTGAACTTGAATGAAGGATTTTTGGGCAGCGCCCTGGAAAAACACTTGAGCTGCTCTGTTCGCGTCTGTAAGATCGTTCATTTTAAACCTCTACAGATCTAACTTATCATTGGTTTCCACTGGCGCCTTTTCAGCACCTGGACAGCTCCACTTGGTTAACAAGAGACTGGGGCTAGTTGTTACACCTTTTCACCCCAGTCAGTATTTCTCAGGGTGGCTTTTTTGATAGTTTCTGTAGACACATACATTAAAGTCCTGACAACAAAAAAAAAAGCATTTGAACGCATATATTGTTATCTCAGCGCATGCACCGATGGGTTTTATTGTGTTCACCTGTGCAACACCTATTACAAAACTAGTAGCCTATACATTTTACTCAAGTGGATAAAAAAAAATTCACAAAAATTTAAGAGAAGACTTTAAGACCAAAAAAATCATTTCTAGGCTATAATTAAACTTCTGACTCAAAATAGGCTATTATAGTTGCTGAGATGAGCTTTTTTGACAATCTTCTAGTGTGACAACTGGCCCCGGTCAAATTTGTGAAACAATAGTGTTCTTTTTCCTCCATCAGATGGCGCTAAAATGTCTTGCGCCTTCTGAACAACTAAACAGAAAAAGTGAAGTAGGAAATAGCTATTTTATTATCTTAAGACATATAGGCCTGGTTTCACAGACATGGCTTAAATTAAGCCAGGATTAGGCCTTAGTTCAATTATTGCATTTAAGTAGCTTTTATAAACATACCTTAGAAAAAAAACACATTACTGGTGTGCATTTCGAGACAAAACAATGGCACTGACATATTTTAAGATCTGTCAGTGAAGTCTGGCACTGGATTTAAGCCTTGTCTGTGAAACCGGGGGTTAGATTACAATTCACGCAGAATATAATTTAATGTCCAGCCAGTATTTGACATAACTGTGCATACATGATATTTTGGACACATTACACATTGTTTATAAGCATAAGACATATTAATAGCAAAACAATACTGTGCATGCTTTTAGGGCTGTGGGAAACGCACCACACTAGATTGATTGTTGTTGTTTATTTATGATGAAGATGATAATGTATCGTCTGTGCTTTCAGTGGACCCTTCATCTGTGTCAGAGCTATCCGTGGACTCATCGTCATCATCCTCAACGTCATCGCCATCATCATCATCATCAGATGTGTCAAATTCATCATCATCATCTGATTCCTCCTCCGATTCTATAAGTTATTATGATAACGAGATAAAGAAGGTGAATTAAAACACATTAGAGTTTCATTATTAAAGTTGCCTATTTGGAACATGATAGATAGATAGATAGATAGATAGATTATGAACTCACCTATAAGTAATTTTTCTTCAATGAGAGGCAGGAAGCTCTTGGCCTCTGAGTTCTGGGGCTCATAAATTAAAACTAAATTTAAAGAATGAATGAGAATGATGAAAACATCAGTATCATGATGTAAGAAATGTCAAATAACAATACTATAGTAAACTATACTAATTCATATGGCTACTTACTCATCTGACAGAGCTTCTTGGCGAGTTGATAATTCTTTGTCATCACAGCCTGTAGAAACTGGAAACACAAACGGAAGATTAGTTTAGCTGCATCTCAATAAGTTTAAGTTTAAGGGATAGTTCACCCAAAAATTCACCCTCAAGCCATCCTAGGTGTATATGGCATTCTTCTTTCAGACGAATACAATCTGAGTTATATTAAAAAAAATAAGACGGAAACCGCCTTCCACATTCAACTTAGGAAGAAAGTGTAACTGCAGTTCAAAACGTTTACGCTACGTTTGGCGTCATTGTCGTGCCAGTTACGCTTTTTTTGTAAGTTGAATACGGAAGGCGGTCTGACGGAAGCTAGATATTTAACTTTATAACGTGTTAAATATGGATATTTTTCTTACAAAAACCCCATCAATTCGCTTCAGAAGGCCTTAATTAACCCCCCGGAGCCGTGTGGAGTATGTTTATAATGGATGGATGCGCTTTTTTGGGCTTCAAATTTTGGGCTGCCATTCACTGCCATTATAAAGCTTGGAAGAGCCAGGACATTTTTTAATATAACTCCGATTGTGTTCGTCTGAAAGAAGAATGTCATATACACCTAGGATGACTTGAGGGTGAGTAAATTATGGGGTAATTTTTTTTTATTTTTGGGTGAACTATCCCTTTAAATTAAAAAGTGTCTTTGATGCAGCCATTTTCAAACACATCAGAACTACTATTTATTCTCTGCATTTCTCCTCTTCTCTAGCTTGCTTCCTTCTTATTCTAGTTGGCAATCCTTTTGTAAGTTGCTTTGGATAAAAATGTCTGCTTAATGCATAAATGTGAATGTACATGACGTGTACCTCTGCAAGCAGTTCAAGGGGCACGTGTCCTTCTGTGCTTTCGTTTTCTTCCTCTTCACTTTGGACCTCATGAGGATCCTGGTCATTTGCAGACGGCACTATTTGAGGGGCCTGGATATGTAGTTCATGCACACTTTCTGACTGGACTTCACATTCTCCTTGCTTTTCTAATGTTTAAATAAGAAAAAGAAAATCTTTTTTGGACCCTACTGTATTTGTACAGGAGCCCATGGGCATCACAAAATGCTTCAGGACCTGTGAGACAAATGGGTTGAACAATAAATGGACTAAAGGATAAAACAGATCCAGTACCTGTCATAATACGAGGGACCTGTTTAGGTAGTTTATGTCCATGCGTGGTTACATTTCTGAAGGACGGAACTTTAGAGGCATTATACCCTCTGCTGCTGAAAAAAATGGGTGATAAAAGGTAAACTATTAGAGATCACTGGAGCGAATGAATGCCATCAGCTTCCCTGCTTTATGCATGTACGGCCCATAAACTGCATCCCATGCATGACCCAAAGAGCATGTTGACCGGAATACAAAAAGCCACTGATACACTCAAATTAAAAATAAGCTTTTCAGTATTATGCATCTGTCCAAATGATCTAATATAGAGAACTGTCGTTTTTAGCTATTATTTCTTAGATATCAAATGCTTTTACCTCTTGGAATTTTGTACTTTGACTGTGGTATTTGATGCTTCAGAGTTTAGGGAAGGATTCCCCTCTGTCTTTATAGAGGGATCCTGCTCTTCTCTCTTTCCACTGGCCTTTGCTTTTTGTTGCCTAGACAAAATCAAACCAAATCATCTAATGGTTAAAGTGTAATTCTGTCATGACAACTCTCTGAGTGTTTGGCATGGTAATGGATATGACAGTGTTGATATGTTTAGTCTTGATGGAACAGATCTGCTATGCTGCTGCAGAGCAAGTACAGTTATTTTAGTTAGACAATACCAGCAACACTTGTGACGTCAAGGGGTCAGAAGAAACAAAAGATGGAGCTGAAAAGGTGTTTTATTTTGCCAACGTGTTTCAGCACACGACACACTGCTGCAGGGGCAGACTGGGGCAAAAAATTTGCCCTGGACTTTCTGGCACAAAGCGACAGTTTTTAACACCACTTACTAACATAAAAATATAAATGCTATTTTTTTTTATTATTGACATGCTTAATGAATGACTGGCATACTTCTTTACATTATAATTTGTCTTTCCTGGTCCACATGACATTTTTACACATCTCTTTTCCATACAGGGAAGTTTAATATCACTTAAGTTCAATAAATCAGTCCATATAACACAATGCTCTGGTATGGTCTAGAACAGACTTAGAATGTGGACTGTTTTTAATGGTGCCTATCTAGTGGTTATAGTATTTGTCCTTTCAGGAGCTTGACATTTCCTGTCATCAGCTCCAATTATGGAAAATAGTGTAAAAATTCTGTTTATGAAAAATACAGCATATTAGAATGATTTCTGAAGGATCATGTGACACTGAAGACTGGAGTAATGATGCTGAAAATTCAGCTTTGATCACAGGAATAAATTACATTTTACTATATATTCACATAGAAAACAGCTATTTTAAATTGTATTAATATTTCATATTTGTGTTTTTACTGTATTTTTGATCAAATAAATTCAACCTTCTTTCAAAAACATTTAAAAAGTCTTAATCATTTCAAACTTTTGATCACCAGTGTTTATATTAAATAATGAACTAATTAGGAAATTATATTTTTATTTTAGTAGTTATATGACACTTTCCTAACACGGGACTAATTGAATATGAAAGTTGCCAGTTTTACCATGTTTTAGAACAGTGGTTCTCAAACCTGTCCTGGGGACCCCTCACCACTGCACATTTTGTATGTCTCCCTCATTAGACACACCCCATTCAGGTCTTGCAGTCTTCTAATGAGCTGATAAGTTGAATCAGGTGTGTTAGATGAGGGAGATATGCAAAATGTGCACTGGCGGGGGGTCCCCAGGACAGGTTTGAGAACCACTGTTTTAAAAAGCCTGGAAACACACACACAAACATTCACTCTTATCTGATATGATGAAAACTGCTACATTAACGGTTCTTTGTGCATTGTGTGACGAATAACGTAAATGGCATTAAAATCTAGGGAATTCGAAAAGGTTGGAATTAGTTTGCATCACTGAAAATTAATGTCCGTCGTTTAACACTTTTTTTTATCGTAAACAGTCGGCAAATATTGCTGTATTGTCTCGTAATGTTCAGCTGCTTATTTTACATTGGCCCGCATTCTTCAAGCATTAAAAAGTGCTGCACTGCTCGGTTTCTGTGGACAGTAAATCCCGCCTCCTTCCATTTGATTGGCTATCTCAAATATTTTGACATTGACGAGCGCCTTTAGACTGAGCACGCTAAATAGATTAGAGTTTTTGCCGCAAGTGGGTCACGTGGGCAAATTGGGCAATATAGGCTAAGTAAATGTACTATAATTCATTCTTCATATATATTTACGTAGCAACGGTCTGGCCCACATTGTCCAGTGGCCCACTGGGAAAACTCCGGTGCTCCAGATGGCCACTCCGCCCCTGCACTGCTGTGAGCAAGTAAGACATGCTGCTGCTGCACAATATATCATACATGAATTACCCATAGCAGATCTATGCAGGTGGAGCTGGGGATGGTGGAGGGTTTCTGAAAGCGCGCTGCAAACTGCTACAGCAAATGCTGACCAAGTATTTGAAGGTTGAGCAGCGAGCTCATTGGCTACTGATACACCAGGAACCAATCCGCCGTTCCCTATAGAGAATGATGTGATTGCGGGGGGGGGGGGGGGGGGGGGTGTCTTATTGGTTTATTTAAAGGAATGAGGCAGACCAGCCCTAATAATTTAACATTTAAAAAATGTTGTCATCCTAAAAACAAACAGAGCGGTGCGGGGCACTTCTAATTATTGGGGGGGACTTGTCCCTCTCAATGTCTATGGTGGTTACGGCCCTAGCGCCATCTAGAGTTTCATGACAGAACTTTGTTTTTAATACATCAAAGTCTCATATATGAGCATTCTTACTTCATCTATGCAAGCAAAGAAGTTTAATTATAAATATTGTAAGGCTTTTACAATATTGTGAGGCAATTCATGTTCATTAATCACTAAAATGTTTTACCTTGTGGAACTTGGAGCTTTGATATTTGTTGTCTCAGAGTTCATAGAAAAATCCTGTCCTCTTGTCTTTCCACTGGGTTTTGGTTTCTGCTGCCTATACATAAAATCAAACCAAAGCACCGAATACATTTGACGTGAATGTGGTTTTTAAAGTAACTAAAGCATAACATCCAAAAGACCTCTGAAAATCCAGGCATCGGTGTTCAGAGGTCAGCATTCAAACTATATGAAATCATAGTGACCTAGTAACACATTTTTAAACCTACTTTGGTTTCCATTCCACTGATTCTTTTGCCACTGGATCTACAGAACAAAGGATGTATTGTCATTCAACCTTTTAGATGAAAAATAACCCTTAAGGAAACCAAGGCAGACTGTCGTCATGTGTGTGTAACTGCTTAATGTTAGAAAACAGTTGCTATAGTGGATATGTATTGATAGAAATTATTTCCTGCAAATTGAATATTGTACCTGCAGAACTGCAAATTACTGGTTTTAAGGGTGCAACCTCCTTTAGAAATAGAAAAAAGACAAAATGTGTACAAGACTAAAGCCAAATCAACGCTGTAAAATATATATATATATATATATATATTATTAAAATAGCAAAATGATCAAGACACTACAGTTTATCTTATGATATGAAACAGCACAATATCCATATAACCACCATATGCAGATTGTCCTGCCACTGACCTTTTCATTGCCTTTTGATGAGACTTCTGACGGCCGCCCAACACACTGTAAACTTGGCATTAATAATAAAATATTTAAAGCAAGTATTTTGATGTTAAAGAAATGCAGACATGGTAAAGCCACTGTGTAGAGCATTTTAAAGAGTAATGAAAATTATACAAATGTTTATGTTGAGTGTCCAGTTTTAACCTGTATGTGACCTGATGTTATTTTAACATATTGAAAATTCTATCATTAATTACTCAGCCTCATGTCGTTCCAAACTCGTAAGACTTTCGTTCATCATCGGAACACAAATAAAGATCTTTTTAATCATATCTGAGAGCTTTCTGTCCCTCCATTGACAGCTACGCAACTGACACACCTAGACGCTTCAAAAAGTTCAAAAATAGTTCATAAAACTAATACATAATATGAATTGAGAGCGGTTTAGTCCAAATTTTCTGAAGAGACTTGATCGCTAAAATCGAGCAGATTTATTTAGGCTTTTAGTCACACATAAACATTGATCAGCGAACATAAACAGAAGCTCAACCGAACCTCACTGGGCTCAAACGTGCTGGGTAACACAAGAATGAACCTCATTGGTTCTTGCAGAAGCTCAAACGTGCTGCGTAACACGAGAATGAACCTCACTGGCTCTTGAGGAAGCTCAAACGTGCTGCGTAAACACGAGAATGAACCTCATTGGCTCTTGAGGAAGCTCAAACGTGCTGCGTAACACGAGAATGAACCTCATTGGCTCTTGAGGAAGCTCAAACGTGCTGCGTAACACAAGAATGAACCTCATTGGCTCTTGTGGAAGCTCAAACGTGCTGCGTAACACGAGAATGAACCTCATTGGCTCTTGAGGAAGCTCAAACGTGCTGCGTAACACGAGAATAAACCTCATTGGCGCTTGAGGAAGCTCAAACGTGCTGCGTAACACGAGAATGAACCTCATTGGCTCTTGAGGAAGCTCAAAGGTGCTGCGTAACACGAGAATGAACCTCACTGGCTCTTGTGGAAGCTCAAACGTGCTGCGTAACACGAGAATGAACCTCATTGGCTCGTGAGGAAGCTCAAAACGTGCTGCTTAACACGAGAATGAACCTCATTGGTTCTTGCGGAAGCTCAAACGTGCTGCGTAACACGAGAATGAACCTCTTTGGTTCTTCCGGAAGCTCATTGTTTCTTGCTGAAGCTCAAACGTGCTGCCTAACATAAGAATGAACCTCTTGCACGTCAGAAAAACGTGCTTGAGCTTCCATTTACCACAACTGATGTGTCAGTTGATAAAAGATTATGTGAATAAAAGACTAAATTAAATCTGTTCATCATATAAAGTGATCGAGTCTCTTCAGAAAATTTGGACAAAACCACTCAATTCATGTGGATTAGTTTTGCGATCTCTTTATGAACTTTTTGAAGCATCAAAGTGGTAGTTGCATGGACTGTTAACGGAGAGCACAGAACTGGCTCAGATTTTATTAAAAATATCTTCATTTGTGTTCCGAAGATGAACTAAAGTCTATTTGTCGTTTGGAACGTCATGAGGGTGAGTAATTCATGACAGAACTTTCCTTTTTGGGTAACTATCCCTTTAAGTCCTGATGCACTGCCTGTAACTCAAGAGTCTGTTGAATGTTTTAAGCCTTGATCACAGTCACATTCCATTGCAACGTTCACAGATAACAAAGCGATTGTATCAAATGGAAAAACAGGTATAAACCGTTTGAAAAATAACGTAGAATACGTTATGCAAGACATGTAGGATAATCCGTTACATTAAACATGCCATATATGAGCGTCCTTACCTGTTCATCTGTGCGAAGTCTTTCTTTTTATATGATATATCGACTGTAGCTACTTAAGAGCTTTTTAATAAAGCCCGTCATAAAATTTTAGACATACAGTAACACTTTTCGGAAGTTTCTTTGGACTTTCTGAAGCCCTGTCGCAGTTTGAGAGGGTAAGCGTGCTGATTCCATAGCAACGGGAGGGAGGCGTCACCTCCAAATAATCCGAGTGCAACGTGCTCCTTCCGGAACCAACGTCTTGCGTAACGCTTGCTACCCACAATAATATATTTGTTTTACACAAAACGTTACAGCATACAATAATGTATTCATTATTTAACAATAATAATAGCAAAGAATATACATTATTATTAGGCTATTATACTTTTTGTTCCACGAGGATTTTAACTTCCAAGTTAATACAAAGTGACTAAAATTGTACATTTTTGGTGTGCTAAACAAAATTTTCTAAATGATCAAATAAATAAAATTAACAAAATTTAGTGTACACTCGATAAATATGTCTTTTTGAAAAAGAAGGTAAATACCAATGAACATTTTAGGTAATATTGCATAGGGGAAACTTTGGATAGTTGCCACACATACTTTAATATTTCTGTATAGACGATTAACAAAGTCCTGACTATACAAAAGCTTTTGAACATTAATTTTAACACCTGTTTTGAGCATGTTGTCACACTATACGGGGTAAGATGCCTCAGTGGATCCTGCCATGCTTTTCTGCTATATTTAAACAATTCTCAACAGATGAAACAGCAAAAATGTAAAAGATAACATACATCAATGTGAAGTTATTGTTTTAGCTAACAAGTATTGTAATCAATAAATTGTAGGCTATATATTTATTGTATAACATTTAAACACAAATGTGACAACTTGCCCTGACTGGTGTTTGAATTAAACTTGAATTAAAAACACTGCTAGAGAACATAAACATTTTATATTTACTGAGATAGTAGTATAGCTCAATTGTGACAACAAGCCCCGTACTTCATGAAGTGCTCACAAAAAGTAGGCCTACTTTGAACAATCTAAGACTTCTATTCAAGAGTTTTGCTCATGTGATCCAGCATGGCATATAGTGGTCTGTTCTTCCTCATCAGGTGTGTCTTCAGGTGTTTGGCCAGATGGTCACTGCGCATGAAGCGTTTGGAGCAGTCCGGACATGTGAAGCGTTTTTCACCGGTGTGTGTGCGCAGGTGCCTCTGGAGCTCGTCGGAGCGCGTGAAACTCTTTCCGCAGAGCATCCAGCTGCACACGAATGGGCGCTCACCTGCGTGCCACCTCAGATGCGCCTTTAGGTGCGACGTCTTGCCGTACACCTTCCCGCAGCCCGGCATGTGGCACACGTGCTGCTTTCTCCTGCCCGGCGCGTCAGTGGTTTTCTGGCAGTTGGGGCACATGCATCTCCGGCTTTTCCGCGACCTGGAGTGCAGCAGGGTGGCGATTTGGGACTGGTACTGGCCGAGCTCTGGGTGACCCAGAACCCACCCGCGGGGGATCTGAAAATGATGTGTTGAGGAGTGATTGGCAGCGCCGGCGTCTTGTAGGGTCCACCATTGTATATCCTCCCGTGCCAAATGTCTCTGCGGATGATGCACAAGTCCAGTGTGCGTGGGTACGCAAGCTGAAACTGATGTGGGAAGAGAAGCGTATGAGGAGGAGCATGCTGATGGACAAGGCAACATCTTCAGGGGTGAGAAGTCATAGTGTTCCGCCGGAGGTGTCAGTGGCACGTCGTGGTGTGGATTTAATGAGTTCTGGATGTGCTGTGACAGCCTCACGCCACAATCAGAAGAGAAAGTTGCATGTGTGGAACCATCACTTCTCCAGGGATGGAAGAGCTTGGGTGGGGAACCTTCATATGGGACGTGCTGGTGGTGCTCCATGGATCCGGACGCACAGGAAAGGCTGATGCGATTACAGGTGTCTTCGAGCAACGTCAAGGGGGATCCTTTGATGGATTCCGGGGTGGAGTTTGGAGTCTGGTCCTACGAAATATCAATACGTACAATTTGTGCTTGAATGATTGTCACTCTAAATCTGGCACATTTAGCCTCCCTCATTTAAGGGGATTTAGGGAGTGAGAACCACTGTCACCAAAGTAAATAATGAATCCCTCCCAAATCAACATGCAAGCAAAATACATCAAAATTACAACTTTGACACAATTCATATCAGAGAAAATCACTTTTTACGCACCTGAAGGTAAGCTTGCAGTGGGTCATTACGCATTATGGCAACCGCAGTTATGCCACACCAATAAAGACTTCTCGATCTAGAATCCTTAGAACTGTGTTTGGCACCGGTGCGCCTCTTTAACGCTGCGCAACAACTCACGGGATAATCTTGTAGCAAAGTGAACACACTGGAATCCTTTCATTGAGTTTGATCAGAACTCCAGCCAGTCAGAATGAAGCGTTTTGCCTTTGAAGATTACCGCTGCCCAATCATCAAAGAATAACGGAAGAGCTCAAATCCTTTGAGTGTTTGCTGCTTTGGATAATAAAAGAATTGATTATTTGGAGGCTGAGATGGGGAGAGATGAAGGAGGTGCAATTAATTAATCTGGATTAAGTGAATGGATCAAAGAAATAATAAAAAGATAGGGTATATGGCGCTAAAGAGATACATTTAAACATACAGTAAGTGTGGCTTATGTCTATGAGGCTGTATAGAAATGTATTTGGGTACTGCATATTAGTTGGATAAAGTTAACCCACTGTAGCGAAATTGGAAAAGTTGCACAACTTTAAATTAAATACAGGGAAATTCACTTTTTCCTTGTCAAACATATAAAACAAAAGTCTGATACAGATTGCACACAAAACTTGAAAGCTTTAATTTAGTATTTATTCTGTTGTTAATTGTTTCCCCCGCGTATTTTTGTGAAAGTTTGAACATTTTACAAGATTTTTAGAGTTTAATGATATTACAAGGAAGGATTTAAAAAGAACAGCATGGAAACCTGCCGACCCATTCACGATGACGGACTGAGAGTGAAGGACACGGTTAAGAGGCAGCGTGTGGGAGGCTGCATGGGCCTATTGAATACCTCTTGAAGTGCTTACAAGGGTGTCTAGAACTAGAGCAACATCTGTGGCTTTCCACAACAAAGCAGAACTCTGTTCCTTGAGCGCACAGAGCTTTGAAGTCTCATGAAGACAGAAAGCAGCCATTGTTCTCTCAGGCCTACATGAAGGCCCTCCAACTTGGGTCTCTTTAATTTAAAAGTTCCCCCAGTAATGTGATCGTTCTCTTCTGTTTCCCTTGGTGAACCTTTGAGGTGAAGCCTGGTTTTGTGTTTAAAAGCCAGAGTTCTGGCACAGAGTCGTTGAGTAGTTTAGCCCTGGGTCATGAACTGTGGGCTGGTGGTTAGTGTGTGTATGTGTGTGTGTGGTATGATTTGCAGGTGTGTGTACTGTCAGTGTACCACTGTAAAGCAAGTTGACCTCAGATGTTTCATCAAATCTCTCCAAGACTAAATAATTTGAACTATACCCATGTTAATTATATAGCTCTATACTTTTATCATGTCAACATTTAGTTCTATTATTTTTTTTACACCTAAGTAAGTTTAGGAGAAAGTTCTTACCTTCAACAAGATGATTCATCTGGGAAATTATACTGTATTTAAAAATGAAATTGTCAGGTTTATTGGAAACTTTGTTTTTCTAAAATTCAGCAATTTAATTTTCAACTACTTTCAATTCAATTATTTATACAATTTCTTCCATCATTTTCTCACACTCTTTGTTTACATTTGATTTAATAAATTATTTATTCAAAGTGACTCAAAGTGCAATAGTAAATGACTTACAAAAACAAACTTTGTAGAGAAAGAAAAAATGTGTAATGTGTGACTCAGTAGTAATAGAGCAGAAATGTTCAGATATTTTAGTTGAAGTGTGAAAAATAAATAAATAGATAAACATTAACTTATACATAAAATATTAGAACTGATTGTCAATATCAAAATAACTAATTGTGATTAATCATGTTTTTTCCATTCCTTATAGAGAAAATAAAATCACCTTTATTTCTGTAGCACTTTATACAATAGAGATTGTTTCAAAGCAGCTTTACAGAAAATAATTCATAGATGCAAACAGAATTCAATTCTGCTGTAAAGCAGCTCTAAATGACAACAGTGTCATTGTTCAGCTGAGGTCAGTTCAGTGTTGATTCAGTTTGGATCAATAACTCTGTAAAGTTCATCCATTATGGAATGCGTTCAGTTCATTAGAAAACAGTGATGTCATCGTCCAGCTCAGTTCAGTTCAGCTCTCAATAGTGTCGTTGCAGTCAAATCAATAATACTGCTGAATATTATAATGTGTGACCAACAGACCAATAGTGATAGTGCAGAAATGTGCAGATATGCTTTGAAGTGTGAATCCTATAAGCAGGAAAGTTGAGCTAAATTTAAACAGAAATATTCAACTGTGTGCTACATTTTAATCTATCTACACACATGGAAAAAAAATCCTTCATGTTTTAATGTGCATGCTAAACACTAAACAAATTTCTTGTAACCTTATTCATATGTAAGTCACATACAACATGTCTTTATTGCAAATGTTGGAATTCTCTAGGCATGACAATTAAAAATAAAAAAGCATGTTATCGGGGTCAGAAGAGGCTGGGGAGGAAGATGCCTGTTAATAGAATCAGAACGCTTTCAACATGCACTCCAGGGTGTGAGAGTGACCCATTTTACATCGGACCTTTCCTTTGAGGGACACAGAGAGAGACACAAGAAAGAGGGAACGAGAGAGAGAGGAATGATAACATTGAGTCTAGTCTGTAATTATTCCTGTGGTAATGGTTATTAGAGCAGATCGGACACAGACCAATCAGAAGAGTTCTGGGCCAATTAGCTTCATCAGTGTGAGTGGCATTTATAATATTTGCAGTATTGTCCGTGATACTTGACATATACCATGACCACCGGTCAAGTGTCTTTAACGACTATATACGAACATTAATCATTTGTTACAATGCACTTATATGTTAATATAAATATAAAATACCTGCAAGATACTCATATAAAAATACCTGCATGTAATTATATCTGTAATTACATCAATAATTACACTGTTGACCCTTCCCTTACACCTTAAACCTACCCATACCACCAAATCTGTCCCTAACCTTACCCCTCAAGCCGTAAATTCAGCATATTATAATAATAGAGAACTGGGCTGTTATTACAGGCGGTGTGTAAATGGGGTAGTTCAGTAACTGACAGAAGACGGAGCTGCTCGGCTAATGATGTCTGAATCTGTTTTGATGAGCACATTTCCAATTCCCTATAGAAAGCACATCAAAGTCACAATCAATGTTAATTACAGTACCAGCCATGGCCTTCAACAAAGCTGCAGTGCTGCTTTTCCACATGCCTTCACTCACTATGTTTCCATCACCCTGTTTTTATGCGCATTTTGAAGTATCACATCAGAAACAAGTGATGGAAACGCCAAATTTCGGGGGGAAAAAATCCCTTAATTCGCAAAAACATTTTTACGCTCGCTTGAGGTGGTTTTTGACTTGTGCGAAAAAGAGTTAATGCGAATAATGGGAGATGGAAACACATTTGCCGAATACATTCTGACAGCGAACATTAAACCTATGTGACTAATTGGCTGTTTCCGCTGATGGTGTCAATAATGTTGCATAACATTTCAAACGTGGCTTCTGACATTAAGAAATGTAGTAGCCAAAGGTTGTGAGTAGGGATGTTAACGATTAATCGACGATCGATTAATTGTCGATAATATGTTAAATCGATAGAACGTATCGATCATCGATTAAGCAGGGTCATGCGCGTTCGTGCTGCTCAACCGCGAAACAGACACAAGGAAAAATGAAGTGAGTGTGCCGGAGTTATTTTTGGGAGCATTTTACAGCTGGACTTACATCTTCATCATGACTATAAGTTTGCGTGTGCATTCGCAGCCTTTTGTTTTGTGCAAGTTGTAATATTGTTTATTTTGTGTAGGCCTATCTATATCTGATTTATCTCATATAGGATGCATTTCGTTAAGAATTAACACGGTAGTAAAGCGTGCCGGTGATCATCTTCTGCTTCAGCGCGCGCAGCTCAAACAGCACTGCAGAACTTATAATGACTATGACTGGGACTGTCATATTACACAACATTCTAAAGAAAGCAATATTTTAATAAAACATTGCGAGTTATTTTTGTTAAGTTGCCTGTTTCATCGCATTGCTCCAGGAAGAGCGCGTGCACAACATGAGTCACGCATTCTGACTCACACGTAACTTAGTTCAAGTTCACATGTACATTCGCGTAATTTTGTGCAGATGTAATTTGCGATATTATGTTTATTTGGTATATATCTGATTAATCTCAAATAGGATGCGTTTCTTTGAGTTAAAGGATTAGTTCACTTCAAAATGAAAATTTCCTGATAATTTACTCACCCCCATCTCTTTTTTGAGGAAAACATTCCAGGATTTTTCTTCACATAATGGACTTTGATGGCAACCAACGGGTTGAAGGTCCAAATCAATGCAGTTTCAAAGGGCTTCAGAGGGCTCTGCATGATCCCAGCCGAGGAATAGGGTCTTATCTAGCGAAACGATCAGTCATTTAAATAAAAAATTAAAATGTATATACTTTTTAACCTAAATTGCTCATCTTGCGCTGCTCTGCGATGCGCCACGGATTACGTAATCACGTCGGAAAGGTCATGCTAGACGTAGGCGGAAGTACCGCCCCAAGCAAATGTGCGAAGACTAATACAAACGTCCTTTACCAAAAAAACTCCATCTCCAACTTCAAAATCGTCCGACACCGTTTTTTTTTTTTACCTTTTTTTTGCTAAAGGACGTTTGTATTAGTCTTCACATGTGCACTTTGTAAACATGGGGGGTACTTCTGCCTACGTCTAGCGTGACCTTTCCGACGTGATTACGTAATCTGTGGTGCGCCGCAGAGAATCGCAAGATGAGCAGTTTAGGTTAAAAAGTATATACATTTAAAAAAATTTTTTTTGAAAATGACCGATTGTTTTGCTAGATAAGACCCTATTCCTCAGCTGGGATCGTGCAGAGCCCTCTGAAGCCCTTCAAAGCCCTTTGAAACTGCATTGATTTGGACCTTCAACCCGTTGGTTGCCATAGAAGTCCATTATGTGGAGAAAAATCCTGGAATGTTTTCCTCAAAAAATGTAATTTCTTTTCGACTGAAGAAAGAAAGACACGAACATCTTGGATGAGATGGGGGTGAGTAAATTATCAGGAAATTTTCATTTGTGAACTAATCCTTTAAATAACCCGCTAGCAAAGAGCTTCAGTGTGTTCATTCAGCGCTTCGGCTTCAGCGCGAGCAGCTCAAACAGCAACGCACGACTAATAATAACTATGATTGGGACTGTCATATTACATAACATTAATGAGAACACTATTGTAATAAATGGTTGTGAATTCATTGGGTTTATTTGCTGTTTTCAGCGCGTTGTTCCAGGAAGAGCATTCATTCTGAATACGCATCTGAGGCGGCGATGGTGACACGTTGTATTATATTTGATTATTAAATAAGTAATTTAATCAAATGATCGATCACATCGACTCATTTTACAATCCCATTATCCCTTTATTTAGACTAAAAACCCTTCTCACTCATTTGGTGAGGAACACGGCGTTCTGAGCAGCATTTGCACACCCTGTCATGTTGTTGGCTATAATCCACTGATGTAGACACATATTGCAGTGTTAATGCTAACGATTAGTCGATTAATTGATCGTTAATTTAAACGTTGACCGATCATGGGAATTTGTGTAAATTGACATCCCTAGTTGTGAGTAAAATGTCTGGTCACTACGACCTCCCAAAAATCCTACTGACATTGTCTTTCCCATATGCATGGGGCTCGATGTCGTCGTAATGCCCTTGCTGCTAGTACCTTTATCAAAAATTCTGCATTTCTTCTTCAGTGCACAGCATTCAATTTGGCGATTGCAAGCTGCACTGCTAGTTTTATAAATGTATAACTTGCCAAATCGTAATTAATTGCAGTCCTGTCTCCATTTTCTGTGTGTGCCTTGTTTTATTTACTGTTGGTTACTAGTTTACCAATACCACCGTCATTCGCTCGAACAACTTGATGGATTTGCATTTGTATTTTTTTATTTTTTTGTGAAATTTGAAAAGATTCGCTTTACATTGATGGAAACCCAGCTACCGAGATGTTATTCTGGTCTAAATACCAGCAGCTGATCAGATGGTGGACGAGCTGATAACTGCATCTGCAGACCTTAAATAAAAAATCAAAATAACTTTCCTATTTGAAATATATTTTAAAATGTAATTTATTCCTGTGATCAAAGCTGAATTTTCAGCATCATTACTCCAGTCTTCAGTGTCACATGATCCTTCAGAAATCATTCTAATATGATTATTTGCTGCTCAAGAAACATTTCTCATTATTATATTTTTGTGAAAACTGACACTTTTTTTTTTTTTTCACTGTCATTTTTGATAGTTTTAATGCATACTTGCTGTATAAAAGTTAGAATTTTTTTTCCTTCTTTTTTTTTTTAAAGATATACATTGCACACAAAAGTTAAAAGCTTATGTGAAAATCACAACCTCCAATCTGAATAGCTCGGGTGCATGTTCTTGTTTTTTTTCCTTGTCAGTCTATATATATATTCATATCAGATCAAACTGTGGTTGAGTACATGTTGGTCATGCAGTCTCTTCCTGTCAAAGTAGGACAAACTTTAAAAGTCTTCCTATGTGAGACTAGTAGAGTCATTTAGCAGACACTTATCCAAATCATCTGACAGTACACTTAATACAAGCTCAGTAAGGAGGCGTCGAGTGTCTTTCTCAAGGGCACAACATCCATTTGATTGGAGCAACACTGTCCAAAATTAATAGCTCTGTTTTTGTGCATAATTATGAATAGAAATGAATAATCTAAATCTTTCTTTAAAAGCTAGAGCTCATTCCTCTGAAACGAAATCAATCCATTCATGCGCAGCAGGAAGCTAAACTGTCGCTTTCTAACTTTTAAGGCATCATGGATAAAATTTCGTCAGCTGGTTTAAACATGTTTGCTTGAAGATTTACTTCAGCAGAGGACATCTGCATGCATTCAGAGGCTGATCAAGCTTGTGGAACAGCATCTGCACTTCCTGTCAAAGAGAGGCGCTTAAGGCTACAGAACTGAGGAACATCCTGCAGGAAAACGACAGAGAATATCCCTCCTATCTCACAGACAGGTGAGGGACATTCAGAGGAACTGTGTGTGTGTTAGCAGGAGATTACCTGCGCACAAATCTGACAGCGTTTGACGATAAGCACTCAGGCATTGGATCCTGTTAACACGTCTCTGTGATGCTAAGAACATTCCCGAAATGACAAAAGACTGGTTCCTTTCATGTGGTTTTAAGTTGGTCTCTACAGATCTGTTTCCCTGAGCCAGATATTTAGTCGCCATCTCTGGTCAAATAGCCTAAAAGTTGACCAAAAGCTGAATTGTAAGTAGAACGCTGGGATGATTGTGCGCTAGCATTGCAATCCAGGACTTTATAGCTTTACAGATTAATAACATTCATGCAAGCTCAACAAGAAGGACAGACTGTCTTCTGCTGTCTTCAGCATCCAGTCCAAATCATTTAATCTGCTGTTCAGGTTAGTGGCATTTAATCAGTTGACCTAACTTAAAAAAAAGTGAGGAAAACCCACTGCCTTAAAATTATTAAGCAAATAAACTTCATGCGTAATTGAAAAAATTAAGTTAAGTTGAATTGTCAAGTTCACATGACAATGTCGGGGGAGGCTTGGCCATGGACCCCATGGACGTTCCTGTGCTCCCCTCCGGACCGAGGGAGACGGACTTGATAATAGCGTGTAATTTTTTCACTCAAACCACTGCCGTCTGCTGCTTCTGCTACTGATTGCTTTTAGAGGGAAAAGCTGCCCATAACTGCTGGTCTAGGATCTGTTTTCTTCGTAATAATAGCATATTATTATTATTCGTGAAAAAGAGTTGGCAAAAGATCCAGTGCGTATCTGTTTTCCCTCGTCAAATGATTCAATTTCCAACGTGTTTTCGCTTCGGTGACTAATGTAGCCAATCACAGACATCTTTGTTGATTTCTAGAACGCAATGGCCAATCATAGGTGTTGAAGTTAGAATCCACTCACCACTCAAGTTTTCGTCTAGTGCTGAGTTCTGCATGTTCGCTAATCCTCTCTTACAGTGTAACGGATGTAAGAGACAGAAAATGATTTTCCCTCCATTACAAAATAATTATAACATTCTTTAAAATGTAAGAATATTATTTGGACCCTTTCGACAGCAGGTGGAAAGACAAGTAAAAAATATCCTTCTATTTTTCCATTTTCCATGGGGTCATTTCTACAGTTTGGTGGATTTTAGACTGAGCCAGTTTGTTGAAAACTTTAAAATTAAAAAAAAAAATGTTTTCTTGAGGGAGAAACTCTCTGTCTATCATAAAAACACACTGATCAAGCTCAGGCTAGTATAACCTAATAATTCTGAGCATATATTTCAAATTTCCCATTCATATTCTATGAAGTTTGTCCACCCTGTTACATGATGTTGTTACAATGCAATGTGTAACAGGGTGGACGTTTTAAGCTTATGGAGCCCATTATTAGCTATAGCAGAAGATTAATATTTAGGAAGAATTTTAATAGATATATAAAATATATTTAAAATAAATAAATATTTTAATTTCCTGTAAAAATTGACACAACAGGCACAACATGTTTTATACTATTATATAAGTCGTCTAAAAATGAGGAAAAACTGAAAAACAGACTGATTCTTACTTTGTTCTTGAAGTTGCTTTCCCTCTAAGGAAATGTCACTTCTAGCAAGTCATGTGATTTAGGGCATATGCTTAAGATTTGACCATTAGTTAAAGGATTAAAAATGTAAGGTCTGTCAATTTTCAACTAGCTTTGTTTAGAGCAGTTTGCAATCACAAAATAGCCCACATTTATGCCAAGTGATTATTTTGATCTACTGCTTATGAATAATAAATATTTTGTATAATTTATATCATGGAGCTGTAACTCACTTCATGAGCATTTTACTGTTTCATTTGAGAAAAACTATTGTCATATCATAAACACAAGAAACTCAAAGGTCTTCAAACATCACATTTCATATGATTAAAAGATAAATTAAATTAATGTTTTATGTCTTCATTTGATTACCAGAAAATACACAACACAGAATTTGTGGGGGGAAGAAAAACATTTAATTGAAATGAAATTTAAATTTTATTTTTTAAAAATGGTTGTTTTTATGAATTCAATTAATTAAGTAGTTAGTAGCCTACTATTTTTTTTATGGGTAAATATTACAATATACAAACATCAGACAATGGCAGACAGCGACCAAGGCAGCTCTGGCATAACGTCAATAACACTTCTATAAATTACTTACAGTTTCTTTACAGTTATTGAGGTAAACATCCCTAAAGTACTGAAAACAGGTAACCCACTTTATAACCCACAATATATTTAGGATTTACTCATGACAGCCTTGTCAAGCTTCTCCCTTCACAACTTCTGCACTCTGAAAACCTCCAACACTCAAAACCCTCATAAAAACAAACAAACATGAAAGTGCATTTCCAGCATCCATGAGATAATGATTTCATTAAATAACCTACTTCAGATAATCTAGGCTAAGTAGGCATTTTGCATGTTTCTAAACAAACCGCCTTTTGAATTAAATATCAATCAAACACAGTTCAGCACAACAACTCATTAAACATCATGTGCTTTCATCCAGAGTCAACATTATGCGGAAAAGTTCTTGAAAAATAAATGCTCCCACTTAATGATTTATAATTCATTGTGATCTCAAAACATCTTCGACTTGTTTCATACGAACTCAGTTTGATTTAATGTATAAAAATTAAACATGCACCAAACTAGCACAAAAATGAGCTCATGTTTTAAACAGTTTTGTTTTCTAGGACAACTGCACATTTAGCCCTTTAAAGAGAGATTTGTTCTTGGAAATGTTTTCCAGTTTCATTCTTATAGTACTTTTTATAAGAGCTCCACATTTCAGCATTTTCTCTTTTTCTGTCTCCTTTCAGATGTGCACACTCTCTCTCTAATTCAGCATGAGATTACCCTTCATCATCCATTAACCCTGACTTTCCCGGGAGACTGTGAGGTTAAAGATCCCGAGTGCCTCTTGGGGAATCAAATTCTCTATTCATCTTCTGTCTCTCGGGAGAGCTGCTTGTTTTCTGCCCTCCAGCCAATCACAACTCTGATGTTGAATTGGCAGTCAATTCATTGTCTATTTTAGGTATTTTATCCCTGTAACATTTGAATATCATTTGAAAGCTCATACATTTTGCATAAAAGTCATAGTCATTTCTAAAAGTGCCTGAATATACACCCGGTGAAACAATGGGATCAATAATCCCATTTCTAATCCACATTTTTATCTTGTTCTCTACGGTTCATTAACTTCTGAAATGGAGAAATGTCACCAAACTTCATCTACAGGGTCTTTTCATATTTTTGTCCACTGTTAAAAAGATGAAAAACACAAGGTAACTTTAAGTCTGCCTCCTTGTCACTGAATAATACTACAATAAGTAATAAACACATTTAATACAAATTAATTCAATGCACATATATCTGTTATTAAAACAGATATAAAACCATTTTATGATTTAATGGAGTCAGAAAAGAAAGAAACACAAGTATATTAACTAACTCTGACTCCCTCTCCATGAATTTATTTGTATTGTGTGCATAATGTATGCTGGGGCCAAAAAGTCCACATTAAAAAATATCATGCTTTGGTAACTTATAACTATGACATAAAAATGAATAACTATGACAAGTCAAAATTATGAATCATAATCATGATAAGCCATAATGATAAAACTCAAAATTATGAGATACTAAGTAGGGTTGGGTATCGTTTGAATTTTAACAATTCCGATTCTGCTTATCGATTCCGATTCTTATCGATTCCTAATTTAGATTCCAATAGGGTAAAAAAAAAAAACCTTAGATATCATTCACATTTATTATTAGGCTATTTTTGCAAAACATTTCATTGTAGCTGAATACCATGAACAAAAATCAACAGGCTAGCAACTTTTGCCTGTGGTTTAAAAATTTATAAATTATAAATATAAAATATATCAATTTCAAGCATTATTAAAGACAAGTAAACACTAAGTAATTAAAAAAAGAACAAATAAACAAATTAGCAATTGCACAAATAAATACAACTAAACAAAGATATGATTGAAATAAACATTTTCAGGTAGGTACAGAAACTGTAATCAAATGTAAAATAACACTGCACTTTATTGATAAAATATAGGCTATACATTACAAATATAGTTAAACGTTATTCTGTCTAGAACAGCAAGTGAATTTTCTCGTCATTTGTTGATTGATTAACGTTATCATAGAGACGGCACTAAGAAAATCTGCCGTCAACGACATAACCGACTGTGTTTACGAGAGTATTTTGACATTTTTGTGTGTATTTGTCCATTCGCATGCTAAGCAAAAGGACGAGAAAGAGAACTCAGTTCATTATTGCGCACTATTCATTCACTTTTTTGCGCTCAGATGGTTAAAAATCACAATAAAACGCGCACATAGTAACGATAAGCGGAATCGAAATGCGCGTTTCTTATCGAATCACCGGTTCTGGGCAATTTAGAACCGGTTCTCGATACCCATCCCTAATACTAAGTCATAATAATTATGATAAAACCTCAAAATTATAAGATACTAAGTCACAATCATGAGATAAAACCTCAAAATTATAAAGTACTAAGTCATAATCATGAGATAAAACCTCACAATTATGAGACACTAAGTCATAATCATGAGATAAATCCTCAAAATTATAAAGTACTAAGTCATAATGATAAAAACCACAAAATTATGAGATACTAAGTCATAATCATGAGATAAAAACAGAATTATGAGATATCAAGTCATAATCATGAGATAAATCCTCAAAATTACGAGATACTAAGTCATGATAAAAAACTCAAAATTATGAGATACTAAGTCATAATCACGAGATGAAAACAGAATTATGAGATATCAAGTCATAATCATAAAATAAATCCTCAAAATTATGAGATATCAAGTCATAATCATGAGATAAATCCTCAAAATTACGAGATACTAAGTCATAATCATAAGATAAATCCTCAAAATTATGAGATACTAAGTCATAATGATAAAAACCTTAAAATTATGAGATACTAAGTCATAATCATGATAAAAACAGAATTATGAGTTACCAAGTCATAATCATAAGATAAATCCTCAAAATTATGAGATACTAAGTCATAATGATAAAAAAACTCAAAATTATGAGATACTAAGTCATAATGATAAAAACCTTAAAATTATGAGATACTAAGTCATAATTATTATAAAAACACAAAATTATGAAATACTAAATAATAATTATGATACATTATGAGATACCAAGTCATAATTATGACAAAATTAGAAATCATGAGATAAAAAGTAATTGACAAAAATCTAAATAATGACAATACATTGACAAAAAATTGTCATAATTATGACAAAAATTCGTCATAATTGCGTCATATTCTATATAAATAATGACAGTATTTCATCATTTCAACTTTTTGCCATAATTATGACATTATTTCATAAAGTTTTTATCTCATAATCATAACTTCTTATCTCATAACTTTTGTGTCATAATTGTGATCTAATAAGGCATGATTTTTATTTCACGTATGTGGAGGAAATGGGCTTCCATATGGAAAGCAAAAGAGGTTAAGGGTTAAAGTCTGATCATCTCAGAATTTTGTGGAATTAAGACATGCATCCTGTGAGACTCATTTCCTGAACCGTACCTTACCAGCATTCAGTCAGAATTGCTTTTATTAAAACTGGTTTGTAAAAGTAGACTATAAATAGCAAGTCTTAAAACTAAATAATGTAATCCAATTACAGCATATCCCTCTGAGGGTTAATCTCAAAATAATAAAGGGATGTTTTTAAGATACTAATTTCCCAAAAATAACGAGTTTTCATTGATTTTGTTATCTCTGGGTGTTACAGGTGATTTAAATCTTGAAAGCAGTGACTTTATTACTGTGTTTTATTGGCCTTGAGGTGTCGTTTACCACAGTGAGCGATTGACAGTGGGCTACAGGCAATCTGAGGACAGAGATGATTACTGAAAAGAAACACACTCGTGGAGAGCTGTGTGGCATATTGATAATAACACACACGTTATGGACAGGATGTGGCCCAGGTGTTTAATTCATCACAGGCCACAGACGAATGGGCGACTAACCTGAATAAATGAGTCAATTACAGAAGATGTGCTGTGCGCTTGTGCTTCACCTGCCTGATATTTTCATTATAAATAATGGAAGATACAACCCCTGTGCCTTTCTATATGCTACAGTCCTAATAACGATCACAGCCTGGAAACGAAGAGAGCAAACACAATGTTGCACATACAGTACTTTATCACAAAAATGGTGCCAGTCTTTGTTCTGTCAGATTGGAAATTGGAGGACAACTTTTCCTCCAAAATGAGAATCTCTGAATTGTTTTATACGTACAATGAAACCAAGTGACCGGCCATAGCACTATAAAATAGTTCATGTGCCATATTTCAAGTCTTAGCCATATGATTGCTTTGTACTGGGAAAAAACATACATTTAGAGTCCCATTATTATGCTATTTTAAAGGTGACTAATTTTGTTTTGGAGGTCTCCTACAATAGGTTTACATGCATACAAGGTAAAAAAAAACACTTTAATTTTCCTTATAATATACATTGTAGCATCAGCTCTTTTCTCCCAGTGTCTGAAACGGTACGATAAAGGATTCAGTCTCTCTAAACCCCGCCTTTCTGAGAGTCTACTCTGCTCTGATTGGTCAGATGGCCCAGTCTGTTGTGATTAGTCGACAGCTTAAAATGCATTTTGATAACCAAACACTCATTACCACTTTTCCTCAGTGATTGACACAGTGATAAGAACAGTAATGATGGCGTCAGTTTACCAATTCCAGCTTGAGTCCTTATCCTTTTGAAATTCTCAGCTACAACTACAGTATTTGAGGGTCAAAGCAGACGTTGTACACCAGCAGCCAATGAAGACCATAGCATGGCATCGATCTGAGAGCTACGACAGAAGATTATCAGTGAATTTTGACATTATATTTCAATGGCAGTTGGGGATGTCAATTTACACAAATTCCCATGATCGATTGTCGTTTTAATTAACAATCAATTAATCATTAGCCTTAATACTGCAATATGCGTCTTCTGCAGTGGCATATAGCCAACAACATGACAGGGTGTGCAAACGCTGCTCAAAACGCCATGTTCCTCACCAAATGAATGAGAAGGGTTTAAGGGCTAGTAGGACTGTAAAATGAGTCGATGTGATTGATCATTTAATTAAATTACTTATTTAATAATCAAATATAACCACTAATACAACGTCACCACAACGTCGTCTCAGGTGTGTGCTATTCAGAATGTGTAACTCTGGTTGTGAATGCTCTAAACCCTAGAATTCACAAAGTTTTATTACAATATTGTTCTCTTTATAATGTTATGTAACAGTTCCAATCATAGTCATTATTAGTTGTGCATTGCTGTTTGAGCTGAAGATGAAGATGAGCACTGGTGCGCTTTATACCGCGTTAATTCTTAACCAAATGCATCCTATATGAGATAAATCAGATATATATGGACATATCTACACAAAATAAACACGATATTACAACTTGCAACTTGCGAATGAACACACAAACTTATTGTCATGAAGGTGTAACTCCAGCCTTTTAACGTAACATGGTCTCAAACATAACTCCGGCGTGTTTGCTGAATTTTTCCTCGTGTCTGCGTTACATGTTTCGCGGTTGAGCAGCACGCATGCGCATGACCTTGCTTAATCAACGATCCATACATTTTATCAGTTCAATTATTATTGACAATTAATCAATCGCCGATTAAACATACAGATTCCATGCAAACTTGTTTTGGTTTTGCATGTGTGAATGTATACAGGGAATTTGGATATTGCATATAACATTTTAACAACTTAAAGAAATGACTTAAATGAAGGTTAGTTCATTTTTCTGAACGAGCCTGAAAGAGAGGGTCAGTAAAATGATCTTCCCATCACTAATAATTTCATCCTTAGTTTTTTTTAAGACATTTGAATTTAATTTGATTTAATATTAAAATTTACCTTTTTGAATAATTGCCATTAAGGATGTGAATGATTAACGTAAAATAGTTGCATAAAATTGTGAAGAAGAAAAACAATGTTTGAGGAATATCAGTTTCAAGCACTGTAATGAGTGAATCTGACTGCAGAGAAATGTAAAATAACTGTCAGGCACTGTCATTGCTATCCTTCTTCATACTTAGCAAGCAGGTGAGTGACAGGTTAGACAATTATTAGTTTGACTGGCTGTTCATGCGCATCACAAAACCAGCAAAGCCTGATGGACAGAGCTCTCAAAATTCTCAAAGCACAAATTTAAAATGAAAAAGTTCTACACATTCATTACCTTATAAAAATCTATTTAATTTTCTGCATCATTACTCCAGTCTTCAGTCACATGATCCTTTAGAAATCATTCTAATAATCTGCTTAAGAAACATTTCTGATTACAGTCTTGTTATAAATGTTATAAACAGTTTCGTATTTTTTGTGGAAACAGTTGGTGTGTCTCAATCAGCTCCCTAGTTCAGTAGTCAGGGCACTGATTAGGGAGTCGGCCATTATAAGGGCTGTCTCAATCGCAAAACCCTTCTAGTGCACTAAAACGTTCGCTCAATAAAAAGTCCCTCAATGCACCATGAAAACTAGGGAGCATCGATGCTCACTATATTCCCTTAACGGAAGTTCTGAAGGGTAAATATAAATTGCGCGAGTCAACTCATCACATTTAGGGCCAGATTTACTATAGGGCAAATTAGCGTGAGAGCGCAATTGTGAGAGCGCAATTCCAGAAAAGTGCTGATGGGAGTGGAAAGTTCTTTAAGAACTTAAGAAATTAAAGAACACAGATGCAGCCGCATCATTTCAATAATGACCAACGCAATCTACCAGTTAGCGTCTGGTTTAAGACGTGCTTTTTTGGGCAGTAAATAATGGAGCAAACACTAGTAAATTGACAAGTGCAAACGTTAGTAAATCACCTTACATGATTCATTTAAATACTCTCCTCCCATAAATATTGCGTCTGAAAGGGAAACTCCTACAAATGCATATGCAATAAGGTCAGCCGCAAAAAAATAACTGTGCACATGCCTTTTCAGCGCTAATTGTTCACTGTGTGTCTTTAGTAAATCCTGACAGCAGTTTTTTAACGCCAAAAGAGGTTTTGCGCTGGCGCAAGCTGTTAGTAAATCTGGCACTTAATGACATGCAATGGATATTTAAAAAGAAGAAACATTATTTAATTATATTTTAGCATAAACATACATCGCTAGATAGGTGTACATAATCCAGCTAACATTTTTAATTAATGTATGGCTGAAATGTTGCAGTTCATCAAGAGTCTCTGATAAATAGAAAGTTAAAAAGAACAGCATTCATTTGAAACAGAAATGTTTTGTAACTTTATAAATGTCTTTACTGTCACTCTTGAACCAATTTAATGATTTGAGAGCTTTCATTTTTGAGTGAACTATCCCTTTAACGTGATCATTAAAACAATAAACACTCTCACTGTCCCACACACACACTGAAAAAGACAGAAAAGGGAGAAAAAAGGGAAAGGGTGAGCAGTGATAAATGATATCGACTCCGGTGGCGGTGACAGATAGAAGCTGTTAACAGGGGGTCAGAATTAGTCTCTGTCGGCCGCAGTCATAAACCTGACCCCTCATTAGAGAAAGGGACAGGAGAGGGGACAAGCCAAGGAGCTCTGAAACACCTGGAGAGAGCTGTTAGCTCAGTATGAATCCCCATTAGAGCTGCCAGTGCTAACCAGCCAAAGCCTAACCTGCTGGGACAAGTTATCAAATTATTTTAAAAGGAAATGATGCACTTGGACACAAAAATATGCACGTCATGTTATTGACCCATATATATATCGTTCAAATGTTTGGGGTCAGTAAGAAATTTTGAATGAAATGAATATACTTTTATTCAGCAAGGATGCATTAAATTGATCAAAAGTGACAATAAAGATATTTATGTTACAGAAGATTTCAATTTCTATTCTACTTCTAAATGCAGTTCTTTTGAACTTTGTATTCATCATAGAATCCTGAAAAAAGTATCATAGTTTCCATAAAAATATGAAGATATGATGTTTTCTGTGCACCATATATTTATGCAAATATGACATTTTATTATGTTTTATACACACAAACTTTTTGCTTAGTCATGGCTGTTGACAGTAAATCTCTTGTTCAGTTCCTTTTCTGTGTGTGTGTGTTGGCATAGGTTATGTATAAGAGTGGGTTATAAAGTGTCATCTGCTATAATAATACCTCCCACACATCAATTATCATCCATAAGTGGTCTTAGTATTGAGTAATTAACCTTTTTTTCAGCTGCTCAGCATTCTGTGTGGTGTCTGCAGCAGAACCAGGGGGTTTGTTAAGTGATCAAATCTGAGGTTGTTGCAAAACAGATCAAATTTCAGATTAGCTCCAAAAATTAAATTATAAAAAGTAACAACACAATCTCTGACCTATACTGCAAAAGAAAGGAAACATCTCCAGAGACCAGAGAGTCCTTTCAAAACTGTAATATTAGATTGAAATATTTGCATGATTTGAGGGATCATGATGTCTGTAGCAGAAACAGTGCAGGATGTGTTACTTGCTGATGTTTAATAATTAGATTTCGACGTTTAAGAATGAGTTTTAAGAATTTTCGTCAACACTTGACCCATTAATACTAACACTTGCTATTATATATATCTATTTAAAAAATAAATAAAATAAAACCTTGCTACGTGTATTGTGCTAGACTAACTGGGACTAGTCACAGCACTTGCATATTGTTGCCCTATTGTTGGCTTGATTGCTTCAATTGCTCTTCTCATTTGTAAGTCGCTTTGGATAAAACGTCAACTAAATGATTAAATGTAAATATAAATATAATAGTAAATCTTGACTATTTTCTAAATCTGTGTACAACACTATCCATTATACTTTATTTAAAAAAAAAAAGCAATTCACTTTTGAGTTTGATGTGACAATGAAATAGCTTCCAAATCCCTGTCAAAGCTAGTGTTACATTTTTCTGCTTGCCTTCCAAAGAAATGCTAGAATACACAAACAACATGCGATGTGAGAGGCCACGGGGAGCCATCACAGCCTTCTCAGACACAGCATGCAGAGCCGCTGTGTGGATGCTGGAAGTGTGTGTGTGAGAGAAATGACACTAACAGAATCATTTCACGCTTGGTTGCACTCGCTCCCAGACACACAGATGTGCGCGCGTACACACACAGAGACAGACCCGCTCTGTTCCAAAACCTAGTGAGCTGACTAGCAGGGTTATTATAGATAACTAAAATTATATATATATATATATATATATATATATATAAACAGTTTCGCTACTTGAAATAAAATCAATGTTAAGTGAAAATAAAATTAAATATGAAAAAAAATTAAACTCTTATTTAAAATCTTATTTCAACTTGTTGCTAAAGCAATGTCTCATTTTCATTTACAATTTAATGTAATTTTTTGTACTAAAATAACTAAAACTGAAATAAAAATGAATAAACACTATACAGACATATTCAAAAAGAAATAACTAATAAAAATGTCAAAACACAACAAAATTACTAAAACTTAACTTGAAAATGTAAATTACAAAAATAACTAATTCAAAATAAAAAAAAAAAAACTACAATAGTATTTAAATGATACTAAAATAACACTGCTAACTAGTTGTCCACAGTTTACATATAGGCAATGCTAAGCTTATGATGGCATATCACAGACAAATAATGAGTAAAATAGTCCTTTCTAAATTCAGTTATTATCATAATGATTTAATACTGAATTAATTGCAATGCAATGAAGAGCTTTTTTCAGTGCATTCTATGATTGCATTCTCCATAAATGATACATGCAATATGCTACATTAAAATGTGTTCAAAACATTGAATCTTATTAGTTCCTGTATATGAACTGGTAGAGCATGGACCTGCGACATCAATGTTTGATTTCCAGAGAACACATTAATTGCAGAGCTTGAATGGAATTGCATTGGATAGAAGCCTCCACCTTTTGGAAAAGCTTTTGAGGGATCATGCATATGGCCCCTTAAAATCCTGCCTATGTAGATAGCTCTCTAGGTTTTGGAACATAGCCCTGTTCTGTCTACACATATTCACAAGGATTTCCACTTACCCCTCGCCTTTCTACTTTGTATTACGTTTACCAGCACATATGAAAACATAGAGCGATAGAGTACAAGATACTGAAGATTAGAGAGTCAAAAAGAACAACAGTATGTCACAAACTGCAAATATCCATGCCAAATGCACATAATCTGTCATATGACCTCTTGTTTCTCAATTATAGCCAACATCATAAAACATATACACACAAACACTCTCGTAATGCGGTGTTTGAGCTTGCCGTCTTCATGAATGGAGTTAATTGCACGTGAAAATTACCATCAGGCGCCATCTGTTATGTAAATGCACTGTGATCGTTTCCTTAAGCACTTGCCAAACATTTATACCGCTAAAGTCATGGTGACTGCATCACAAATCTGAACCAAAAAAGGTTTCAATGAAACCATTAGCTTTATGTGTTTGCTATAAACTTCTGTTTCAGCTTGAGTGCATTTACAGAGATTGGGTTAGACAGTTTATTTCAACTGTGCAAAACATTTTCATGTCCCAATCATCTGTCCAGTATTGGATAAAATACTAGTCAATTTTTGAAGATGGAAGTTTTCTTATTTATCACAATATCAGAATTAAATGCAAATAAATAAATTTTAAACTAAATAGAAACATTGTTTTCATTGCTAATAAATGTATAGTTTATAGTTCCCTTGTGTCCTCAATATCACTTTCCATACTGTTAGTTTTTTGTATTTATTTTTAATTTATTTTTATTTAATTCCTTTAAAGGGGACATATCATGAAAATCTGACTTTTTCCGTGTTAACATGCTATAATCGGATTCCCGGTGCATCTACCAACCCAGAAAACATGAAAAAGGACAACCCAGTAACTTGGTTTTGGTAAGCCTTTTTCTACAAGCATGTGAAAAAACGAGCCGCTCAGATTTCTCTCCCCTTCTGACGTAGGAAGGGGATCTATTATAATATTACCGCCCCTTAATCTGCACGTTTCCACCCACGGCGCTGACAGACTGTTCTGTATTAGCATAGTTTCCACCCTCAGCCAGTTGTACACTGTCCGCCATTTTCTCTGCGCTCGAGCAGCTATAGCGACAACAATGTCTTGTAAGCAATGCAGGTGCATTGGCTGAACGACGGACAATTCAAGCCAGGTTTTTCTAAAAAGTTAAAGCTCAAGGATGGATCAGTACCAACTTTTCGTGATCCAGCTCATAGTCTCTGGAGTGATACTGGTCACGGCAGTAATGAAAGGGAGAGCACGTACTTTATTACAGCTCATCAGAGTTGTTTTACGGATATAAAGTTTACCAGTTTATTAAGCACCCCCTGAAAAGGCATAAGGTCTGTATATATTTGTTTACTGTTAGTTGTAAGGAGTGTTTTGTGTAATTCGCTGTGTATGCTGATGATAATGCAAGGGAGAGAGAGTGTTTATGGATAAGACTTTAATGCGCACTTCTTGTATGGTGTTTCATTCAGCTCTTACAGTGATTTTCTGGAGTGTAAACAGACGCTTCATCTTTTGTGTGATGGACAATAAACTTCATAAAACTCATCAGTAAAGTTTTGGCCATCATTCGGACAGGGTCCGCTACAACATGCTTGTACTAATAGTGGATAAAAGCAAGATGGCAACATAAGTTAAAGGGCACCTATTATGCCCCTTTTTACAAGATGTAATATAAGTCTCAGGTGTCCCCAGAGTGTGTCTGTGAAGTTTCAGATCAAAATTCCTAACAGATCATTTAATATACCATTTTGAAAATGCCAATTTTTGGGTTTTAGAAAAATGAGCTGTTTTGTGTGTGTCTCCTTTAAATGCAAATGAGCTGCTGCTCCCCATCGCAGAGGGCGGAGCCTTCACAGCTCGTGAGCACCAGTGAACACACAAATGAAAACAGAAACATGATACATCTGTTTGGCTTTGATTATCATCTCTATCGCGGACACGCTCACGTGACATTGCAGTTCTTCATCATCATGAAATATTATCATCTGCGTGCATTTTAAAGCCATATCACTCTCAACCTTACAGTCTATGTTCTCAACTTGAGCACACACACCCGACGCATGCGCACAGAGAGCTGGATGTCGGCGCGTCCGTGAGTAGGCTATTAAACTAGACTAGTTCTCTTTCATGTGTTATTGCGATTAAACTGTCAAATGCACACAAGGTTATGTCAGAAACACACAAAGTTCACATGAAAACAGTTGGTTATGTCTGTGCACGTATGCAGCAAGTACCGAAATCCTGTGTCTATATTAGATCTGTGTACTAAAGTGAAAGCAGTGTAATATACAGCACCTACTGCTATATATGCTGTTAATATGAATCAAACAACGAAAGATAAACAGAAAATCACTCACTGCTCTTGACTGAATGAACTTTAGTAGCTTTATTAAGAACACATTTCTTAATTGAATGCTGCTGTTAAATTCTCTGGCGAGAAGATAAACATGGTGGACTTTGTACAGCTCACTGAGGGCGGGGTCTATGCTAATACAGCAGTGTCCATCAACACTCGTGGGCGGGGCCTGTGAAATGTGACATCACTTTGCCAGGAATCTGCAACCGGCTTGTTCTGAGACACTGCTTATGATTTATGGGGATAAAAAAAAAAGGAGTGGGTGGATTTTTACCATTATAGGGTGGTTGTGTACACACACTGCCAACACACATTTATGTTCAAACACCATGTAAAAAAAGTGAATTTTGCATAATAGTTGCCCTTTAAAACTGGAATTGAACACTGCCTGTTCTATCTCCATGCAGCATATATTCTCTGGCTCTTTAGACATTATTGTCCGAGTCCGGTTTGAACTGAACACTGTTAGTTTCTGACATGTTCTGTTGTTGTTGCATGAGCTATTTAAGCTCCGCCCTCTTCTTGAAAGAACAGGCAGGGAGCAGCAACTCATTTGCATTTAAAGGGACATAAACAAAAATGGTGTGTTTTTGCTCACCCAAAAAAGTGGCAGTTTTAACAGGCTATAAAACATGATCTGTGGGGTATTTTAAGCTACAACTTCACATACACACTCTGGGGACATCAGAGACTTATTTTACATCTTGTAAAAAGGTGCATAATATGTTCCCTTTAACTATCACAAGGCAGTTCCAATTGACATCATCCTGCAGGATCATTTTGGAGGGAAAAATCAACATCACAAACATCAGTATCAAGTATTAGCAATGTATTTTATGAGTTTTCTTTCACTTCAATCCTGCCAAAATTCAACCCTGTTTGCTAAAAATCGCAGAAATCGGTGTGATAATATCAATACTTCAAAAGTTTTGTTAATAGAATAACGTTATTACTCCTTATGCATGCTATCTCTCAATCTCTGAGCAATGACTAACTTTGTCTCTTTATTTCCATCCTGTTCATTTTATTGCCACTGTGAAAATAATCATTTGTGCCTAAGATTGACTAGAGAAACCCCCTTTTGTACATAAAATACAACAGTCATATTCATTTTTAAAAGATTACAGAATTCAAAAGCTGTTTCAGGAATGGTGCAGATAAAGTCAGATGTTGGCTGTGAGCAGTGTGTGAGCTACACGCCACCTTGTGGTGTATATATAGCAGACATATAGCGAAATGAATGAACATCCACACTGAAGGAGAGCTGTCAATCATAGCTGAGTCTCCAAATAACCCTTACATAACTTAAGCTGGACATGCTCAGAGACAATCGCATACATCGTGCAACAAAAAAAACAGTGCTTGACGTGCTCTTCTAAGAGCAGCTAGACATTATAATTAGAGTGGTGAAACCCTAATGAGTGTGTGTTTGTGTATGCGTCTTATCTGTGGCCACAGAGCTGTTAAACAGACCCATTCCTTATTTTCCATTATTCACCACGAGACAAAGCGTGCCTAAAACAACCAGGCTGCTGTCATTTTAATTGCTTTTCCTCGGGCTGCCTATTATCATATAAATGGAGATCAGTTAGTGCAGAAGACATTTCCTTCCTTCGAGTCACATGTCGAAGTGCTTTCTAGCGACGGTACAAATGCACATGTGAAACACCCATCAGCCCAAAGGAAAAATATTCCTGTGATGTCACCAGAGGTTACATGGCACATGTACAGTGTGTGTGTGTGAGCATTTGATAAAAAACATAGAGCCTGTGTGATGATGATGTATGAAAAGTGAGCGAGCCAAAAAGCACAGTGTGTGTGTGTGCACATCGAGTGAGACGCCCACTTATTAACATTGGTGTGACCTCTGCTTTTGATTATGTGCAGAGAGGAATACCAAATGATGAAGAGCAGCCTGCTTATCTATCTATCTATCTATCTATCTATCTATCTATCTATCATTATATAGAACAGGGGTGTGCAAACATAATACATTTTCATTTGAAAACGCTCTCCCAAGTAGATCAATTTGAAAACACTGATTTTGCGTTGTAGGGTGGACTGTGAAAACGGTGACGTATGTTTAGTCATGTGACACATATTCTACTTTATAGTGAATATAGGGATGAACTGGATAAACTTTAGAAAGGAAGTTCACATCCACATTATTGATTTTTTTAAATAGAAAGGCCTGAAAAGTATCTGATGATAAATTCACTCTGCCGAACAAGTAATAATAGTATTATTGTATGTGCTGTCAGGATAAAACATCATGACATTTAGTTTGTTCAGCAGGGGTTCGATTTTCCATATGAGCTCTAAAATTAAAGCTCGCCCTGAGCTGCTCAGAGTGATTTAGGCAATCAGCACTCTACTTATTATGCAAACAGGAACACTGTACATATTTAGCCAGAGGAGCGTTAACACACTATGCAAGAGCACGAGAAACACTACTGGTGTTTACAATCAGAGAAACAATGATGCTTTAAACAAGGCAGTCTCTGGATATGTTCAGGGGTAGCATACTACTCATTATACAGTATACAGTATTTTCTGTATATAAGGAAACCTTGGATACTTGCCCATATGTGGCATATACAATTAGAGCACAATGCATTGCACTTGACTTCTGTTTCCACTGTAACTAAGTAAAATCAGATAATGGATTCAAACCTCTTTCTTGGCTCATTAGATTTTATTAATAAAACATTTTTACATTAAATTGGATGACCAAAATGACCAAAATAACAATTTTTATTTAAAAAAAATAATGCCACTAAGGCCACTAATGCGCGATGACATTAGTGACAGCGAAATAGAATATTACTGTATGAAACCTTTATTGTTGCACTATTGCCTACTATTTAAAGAAATGGTATCCACTATCCACTTTATTTTGCAAAGCGGAAACTATATTTTTTGAATGTGCGAGACTTCTGATTCATTAGCGCCTATAGACCCATTTGGAGCAGACGTCACAGTTACGTCACTTGCAGCTGCGCGCGCATAGTGGCTGCAGAAAAATAGCATAACAAGTGTAGGAAAATGGGCAAAATCCACAGAATAAGAGAAAAATGTTTTGTTGTGCATTTGTATTTCAGAATCAGAATGCAAAAAATACGGTCTTCATTTTTATAGAATTCTGTCGTTGAAGACAACCTTTGAAGCTAAACGCAGACATGTTGCAAGTCACAGACTGGACTGATGAAACCTGCAATGATTAGTCTACTATTAAAGCATGAATTTGATGTAAACAGTAAGTCTACATAATATTCACATATGCAGTTCATAGAGGACATACATACATAGCAGTTACAGCATGAAATAATATTTAAACCTATAACATTTTATTTACATAGATAACTTTTAAACATAGCCTATAACATTTTTTATCTCATAGTTCTTGACTCTTTTTCTTGCATTTGCGTTTATATCTTCCAGTTCGGACTTATGACTCGCAATTGTGAGTTTATATCACAATTCTGAGGGGAAAAAAAGTCAGAATTGTGAGATATAAACTTGAAATGAACTTTTTTTAGTCTTTTATTCTGTGGCTTCCACAGATTGCTATGGCAGAACTGTCATTTTCTGCAACCAGGTAGGCTCCGCCCACGAAAAAATGTCATCGTTGTTTGCAAACACAAAATATGTCTATAGAAAACGAGTTGGCACTGAGCTTTAGTTCATTATGAAATGTAAGACAAAATTAATGTTTTCGGAGATGAAGGATTACATGTTATCTTTTGTTTTTGTGTAAATGAATCACTTAACACTAAACTGCCAAAAATGTAAGCCACTGGGAGACCACAGATGGTTGTCATTCACTGTATTGCATTTATAGAAAGCCAGTTATTATCAAGCGTATAGCGTCAGTTCTGGAAGGTCACGTTAGTCAAGCTCGCATCAACTGACTGTCAGCTGATCACGTCTACCTATAGGAATACGACGTCTATTACAGCATACATATATAAGCTCCTTCAGTATTATCAGCAGCTATCGCGTTTCTCCAGAGCTCATTTACCCTCCTCCATCCCCAACTCCTCCTCTCGTCAGTCGGGATTTGGCATTCTGATTCCCCTTGAATCAGAATTATGTTGTACATTTAATATCGACATTAATGATATCTGCAATACATTGTTGGTTCTGTTCTGTTTACCCTAAGGGGGTTTATCGCTGCTCTCCCTGCTCTCATCCATGCTAGGCTGCATGGATGTGCAGGGAGTTCTTGCCCAGAACAGAACCATACCGCCAATCTAAAACTATATGCTAATTGTCAATCATCTTTGATGATAGTGGTCCTGACAGAAATAAAGAATTTTAATACAAAGTATTTTTCCAAAATTAAGATTTAATTGGGCGGGAACATGCGACGTGTGATGTAGCCATGCGCACTTACTAGACCATCTCACGTTACGCATTGGGTCAGTAGGCAGAGAGTAGACGGTCTTTTGTGGCAGTTTGAACGCATTCAACCACATGAGCATCTACTAGGGTTGGGTATCGAACTCTGTACTTTTAAGGACACCGACCAAGTTACGTTGGTGCTACCGAGTACCGATTCACATGAAATCAATCTGTGCCAAATTTCAGTACCTGAGAACACATCTGGTGATGTAGACTAGTGTCTGTGAATATTAAACCGCAAAAAGACTATTTAAATACGAATCCTGAGTGTCCTGCGTGAATGAATGGCTCAGACGTGCGGTTTCATTTACCACACACACACACGCACACACACACACTGAAGCGCCTGTGACGGTGATGGCGTCTCTGTCATCTCATATGAGGACGTGAATGCATGAACGTCATCTCCAGAGCCACCCTGAGAGTCACTTCATGAGCATTTTACCATTTGATTTGAGAAAAATTATCATATCATAAACACACAGAAACTCAAAGGTCTTCACGGCAACCCGTCAAAGTAAAAGTTTGGTTTAAGTTTGGTTAACTTTTTGGTTTAACAAATATATTACTGTTGTACAGTAGAATTTAGATATGTCTCAATGTAATAATAATACTAACACTAATGTAATAATAATAAATTATTATCAAAACTTTATTTTTTAAGTAATAATCACAATTTTTATTAAATATTACAGTATACAAACATTACAGATAATGGCAGTAACCAAGGCAGCTCTGGCATAATGTCAATAACACTTCTATAAATGACTTACAGTTTCTTTACAGTTATTGAGGTAAACATCCGTACCGCAAGGTACCGTTGGGTATCGGTACCGAATTTCAGGTACCCAATACCAGTGAAACTTTTACCATACTGAACGTTACCCAACACTAGCGTGTACACTACGAAAGCAATCCGGTCGAATGCATTCTTGACTACCTCTGGAAGTGGTCGAAAATGCATTTTAGCCCCCGTTTACACTTGTCGTCCACTTGTGATCCGTCGTCCGTCCACTTGTGATCCGATCGACCAAAACACATCTTAATACCAGGTGTAAAGGACACAGCCTCACTAGGATGCAGCCTTCCGTTTGAGAGGCACTTGTAACTAACTCAACCCTTTATTATTGATTAGCTGGTTCATAATGCTTTGGGAGGGAATAATTTAAATGAGGAATATTGTGACGAGTTTGTTCCCAGAAGAAAACTCAAGACTACAATGGAGGTGTTTCAGGGAGTTCAGAAACAATGACAGTGATATAGAGAATAACTCCCATTGGAGTGACTTTGTAACTTTGCCGACCTTTTTCATACTCAAACAGCAACATTACAAAAAAATAGGACCCCCATTTTTCAGTTAGTTGCCAAAATTTCTACAATTTTATTTTAGCTTTACTTCAATTACCAAAAATTATTTTAACAGTTCTAGTTTTTTATTTAACAATGAAAACACTGCAGTACATTCTGCACAGTATGCAGTTATCAGTACACTACATTCCGCTCTGAGTCACCACAGTGAGAACTCATCACACACATGGACACACAGATTTTGGCACAGAGCAGCTTCAGTCAGTATGCGAGAGAGAAACCCAAAGAGCATAAAGAAGGCAGCTGTGACGAGAGAGAAGGTTAAAGATATGCAGCCCAGGGGGAAAGAGAAATGCTATTCAGTCACCACTCATTAGCTTAATATTTCCCCAGCATGATTACAGCAATCACTGTTTGCCCCCCTCCAACCCCAAACCAAAATACCCCTGGCTATGGTGACGCCTGTGCTACTGTTCCATTTTGTTGTCATGGAAACAAAACTATTTTACCTCCATCAGCCCGTGGTTTCTGCATCTCAAGTGTGCATCTCGTGTCCTCTGAAACAGAACGTTTCAGGGCTCTTTTAAAGCAAAGTAATGATGCTATCCAGACTCCCCCCCCCAACTTTATTATGGCTACTCCGCTCATATTAAACACGTCTTGTCTTGTTTACAATCTTACATCTCATTCTCTTTTATAAATGCTTCTCCATCCTCCACATTCTGCACTCACTGTCCGCACTTACAGATAGCTTGCCATCTGAATGTCAAGCTGACACCTCAAGACCCACTGCTAACTCAGGAAAGTTCAAGAGTTTAAAAGCTCAGTTCAACAACCAGAGAGTCCCTCACAAACATAGGGAAGGAAAGAGAGCTTAGTGCTGTTAAAGCAGGTCTCCATCTCATTGATTTGTACTTCAAAATGTGTTTAAAGGGTGTGAATTGTCTTTCTGCTACTCAATACTCAACAATCACCAGATAATGTGTGGATCAACTGAAAGGAATGGAAGAAACAAACCCAAATCTATATCATATGCATACCAAACTGAACACTAAGGAATTCAGAAATACAAGTAAAATTTTCTGTTACACTCATATGTGACCCTGGACCACAAAACCAGTCATAAGTCTCACAGGTATATTTGTGGCAACAGCCAACAATACATTGTATGGGTCAAAATTATCAATTTTTCTTTTATGCCAAAAATCATGTAAGTAAATGTTCCATGAAGATATTTTGTACATTTCCTACCATAAATATATCAAACATTTATTATTATTAGTAATATGCCTTGCTAAGGACTTAATTTGGACAACTTTAAAGGCGATTTTCTCAATATTTAGATTTTTTTGCACCCTCAGATTCCAGATTTTCAAATAGTTGTATCTCGGCCAAATATTGTCCTATCCTAATACATCAATGGATACATCAATGGAAAGCTTATTTATTCAGCTTTAATATGATTTCAAAAAACTGACCCTTATGACTGGTTTTGTGGCCCAGGGTCACATATTATCATGCTAACAATACAATTTACTGAGATATATCTGTATGCAAGTAAATACTATATAGAGCAAATCTCAGCTGGTTGATTGCTTGCATCGTCGCAAAATGTAAACTACAGTAGTGGCCAAAAGTGATGTCCTGCCTTGGAAAATTGACGACATCAACCTTTATTAAAATATTATTAAACATTTGTTCAATATTTTGTAATTATATTGTGCAGTTGTGCTTGGATTCAGTTATTTTATTTGCTATAATAACGCAATGAAACATGCCAAATTATTCAGACATCATTTTTGGCCAGGCCGTCATACAAAGAAATTATGCAAAACACAAGAGAGAACCAGCAAAACAATAATAACCGATTATGTTGTTGTCAATGTTCCTGTGAGATTTTGGTTTTTCTATGCATTTTTTTTGCATAGTAAAATAAAACCTGTAGCTGTAGTTTGCTTCTTTTTTTCGCAAAATAATTGTCAGATAAATACCTTAACCACATTTAGTGTTTTGTTCTTCCCTTATTTCAGAATATATTTACAAAATATAAAACTATTTTCCTAAAATTTTGATGGTTTAATCAAACTTATAGGGGTATTAAAAACAAATATTCCCACTAGTGTATATTATTGCACAGCTCTAATCAACACTTTATCTTACTTGTTACACGTGTTATATGTAGTAGTAACTATAAATTATGCATATAATTACATGAAAATAACCCTAAACCAAACCCTAATCCTAACTCTAAACCTATAGTAAGTACATGTAGTTAATTAATATTACTTAAATGTATAATTACTGTAACAAGGACACCAATAAAAGACACAATGAAATGTAACCAATGCAACTACTGTATATGGCATGAAGATTTTAAGATATTATAAAAATTAACATCATGATTTTCTGTAAAGCTGCTTTTGAAATGATACATATTGTGATAAATAAATTTGACTTGACATTACTCAGAGATTTGAATACCACTGTTTATATTGTGTATATTGCAGTAGATACTGTATTGGATATTGTAAGACATTCTATTGTATATGTAACTGTAATACTCGTGTCAGTGAAAGGAACACTGTAAAAAGTGTTTACAGTTTTTCAGGTAACCTAACACAGGTAAAAGGTTTGAATAGAATTGTGCCTTTCACAACAGTAAATACATCCTACGGCTCAAACACACAAGACAGAAGCTTTTCTTGACCGTCATACTCAATGCCTCTATAATCAGAGTATCAGACTGGTGCATTTCTTTTAAACGTGCCCAAGAAAAAACTGCTGATGGCAAAACAGAGCAGAGCATGGAAAAATACTGGACCCTGTTTACCTTTCATTTATGCTTCCTTTCTTTTCATGCCTGAAAATATATTTAAAAATACAATACAGAGGAGGCAGAGGCTGGCTGTCACACTTTTTAGCACAAGAACAATATATAGTTTATGCTATTAAACCATAAAATTTAAGCAGTAAAACTAATTGTAAAAGGTAATTGTAAAGAAAACTATGGTTTTGCCAGAAAATACTGTAATAAATAAACTGAATTTATAGCATTTGAAACATGAGTGACAACTTTCCGCAATAATCATAAAAAAATCCTTCAACAAAGTTCTTAACTAGGTGTTTGAAACAAAAACACTACAAAATAGGGGTGTAACAAGATATCGTGTCACAATACATCGCAATACAAAAATGCACCAATATGTATCGCGGATAGTGACAATCTGTATTGTGTACAGTTCACCCAAAATAAAAATTACAGTGTGAGAAAAAATTCAAGTTCACAGAGTTTTAGTGTCAGTACTACATTAAACTACTATATATAATGCTGAATATGATGTATAATAATGCATTGGGGGAATATTTGTGGGTCCTGATTGTTACCAGTAAAAAGTGGCCTGAATTATTTTAAATATATCTAGACAGTGACAAAGTGCAAGCATATTCGTCTAAAATAATTCTGTATTTTCAGCTTCAGAATCATGAATATTTTTATTCTGGTGTCATCATTGTCCTGTGCATTGGATTACCAACACCAGGTCCAAGCCTATTAATTTACACCCCTAATGTAATACCAAATTTAGCATTTTAATCAACCGTGCATTTTTTGTTAACCTTTTACCATGCCTTCGCAATATCGTATTGTGTGGTCAGTATCGTGATATGTATCGAATCGTGACATGAGGGTATCGTTACACCCCTACTACAAAACTAAATGTACATAAAAAGTTACTTGGATGAAGCCCTTTTGTTAAATTCCCTGTTTGACATCCAGATCTATTCACATTTCTTTAATTTCAATGTGATACAAAGGAACAATATTCATCCCATTATTATTCTCTGACAGGCTGAAATATAAATTTCTGTGACCTTCAAACACTTCTAGCCATGATAGATCTACACTGCAGGGTTCAGATCACCATTTCTCTGAGACACATTTCCTGTCACATTATTTTACATGTCATAAAATGTCAAAGACAAATGGCTTTCTTTCCCAACAACAGTGCAACATTACAGTAAACAACTCTTTAATAGCAGCCAAATTTGGTCAAGGCAGATAAAGTTATAAGATCATTTTCAACAAGGTGCAGATAGATCCTAAAAGTGTTTTAGTGGTTTAAAAGTGTTTAACAGATAATAAATTTGTGATAGAAACCATAGGGTGTGTTGTGCAGTGAACACACACTCACATTTTATTGTTGTTATAATTAAAAGCAGCATCTCCCTCAGGACACTGCATCAACGAGTTAATGAGCTTTATTGCTATTGAACGAGTGTGTGTGTGTGTGTGTGTGTGTGAGTGAGTGTGTGTGTGTGTGTGAATGAGTGTCTGTGTGTGTGAGTGTGTGTGTGTGTGTTGTTCAGGTAAGCCCTACTTTATCCCCACAAAGATGGCAATATCCAAAATCTTTGACCTTGTGGGGACATTTTTTGGTCTCCATAAGGAAAATAGATAAATCATACTAAGTGATGTTTTTTGAAAATGCAGAAAGATTTCTGTGATGGGTAGATTTAGGGGTAGGGTAGAGAATATACCATTCGAATAGTATAAAAAACTATTTAAGAAAATAAAAGTTAATTGTTGTTTTTATGTGTCTGAACATTTTACAATGTCTCTAATACTACATCTAGACATACAAGATTAATGCAGATTAATACTTTATTCAAAGCAGGGTTATTATCGTTAACTAAAACTAAAACCATAAAAAATGTAATGTTAAATGAAATCAAAACCTTAAACTTAATTTATTTCAGCTAATTGCTAAGGCAACATTTCTCATTTTTAGTAAGTACTAAAACAGGTAACACAGGTTTAAAATAATGTTTCATTAGTTAACATTACTTAACTACTTTAGTTAACATTAACTAATAAACAATACTTCTACAGCATTTATTAACCTTATTTAATGGTAATGTTAATTTCAGCATTTACTAATACATTATTAAAATCAAAAGCTGTATTTGTTAACATTAGCACTGTGAACTAACATTAACAAAGATGAATAAATACTGTAACAAATGTACTGCTCATTGTGCATTAACTAATGTTAACAAATGAGACCTTATTGTAAAGTGCTCCCCTAAAATAACTAAAACTATAAACAAACAAAAATTAATAAATAAAAATTAATAAAACTATATACATAAAAACAAATACAAATGAAATTACTAAAACTCAAACTAAAATTAAAGTGAAAATATTTAATCAATGATACTAAAATAGCATTTAAAGTGCAGGGACATTAATTTGTGACTTAAGTGTCCGATGCCACTGTAAATACAGACAAAAATAGACATGTGAAATATGATAAGGATGAATGAATATGGACATCCCATCTCTCTCAGTCATTCACCCATAAATTTGCCTTTTTCTCTCGTGCTTCACTAGAATAAAAATCTGAAAACCAGTGTCCACATTTAGTTTTCTTCCTTGCCAACAAATCTCGTCTTCACCCCTCTCTCTCTTTGAGCCCCAGGTGGGATTTGCTAGTCCATCATTTGTCAGGCTGAGCGGAGGAAGAATATCTGTCATCCCTCTCTCACATCATTCCCTTCTCTGTTTTTCTTCCCGTGGAGAACACATCCTTTATCTGGACACATATGATTTAATGCCACACACATGCCCTCTCACACACGCTCAGGCTTTATCCATCTATGCTTTAGTACATTCTTTTATTTCATTCAATATAGATATCAAGTGAGAGCTGAAAGTTGCCCTTATATTCAACAAAGATATCATATATAACAATATATCATAGATCATTCTGACAGAGAGAGGATATACACTAGCAGTTCTTCCTCTGTCCTCTCATTTCACACTACACACATGCAACCATTTCCCTCAGAAGTTATTCATCTGTTTCTTGACCATCTATTCAGTTGAATAAGTCAATTCAGAGAATAAACTGAGAAAGAGAGGCACATTATTTTGTAAATATTTAATGTAATTTAATGTATTATTTTTATTTTAGGTATTTGATAGATTTGGGTAATGTTTTGTTTTTACTGTGTTTTTAAATAAATTTTTACATTTAATTTTTGTATTTGGTTATTTTTTATTGCAATATACACTACCATTTAAAAAAAAAATTCTGATCTGTAAGATTTTTTAATGTTTCTTAAAGAATTATTTTATTCTCATCAAGGCTGCATTTTCGTCAAAAATACAGTAAAATCAGTAATATTGTAAAATATTATTAAAATAACCATTTTCTATTTGAATATATAGTAAAATGTAATTTATTCCTGTGATCAAAGCTGAATTTTCAGCATCATTACTCCAGTCTTCAGTGTCACATGATCCTTCAGAATCATACATTTATGATTATTATCAATGTCAATTTTTATGGAAACCATGCTATATTTTAAGGATTCTTTGAAAAATACAAAGGTTCAAAAGAACAGTATTTATTTGAAATAGAAATCTTTTGTAAATGTCTTTACTGTCAGTTTTGATCAATGTAATGCATCCTTGCTGAATAAAAGCATTCATTTCTTTAAAAAAATAAATCTCACTGACCCCAAACGTTTGAATGAAAATGATTTTCTGCTCTTATTAATATCATAATTTGAAGGAGAGTCACAAGGAATGTGTTTGTGTACCACAAAACGGAATCCATGATAAATTTTCCTTTAGAAACAACATTTCGATTTCAATGTTGTACTAGTTTTCATAGTACAATGCAGTGCAGTTATTGTCATGTGAGGGAGGCGTTCAGGATGGAAATGTGTTGAGTCATTGAGTGGATGTTGGTTCATTTGTTTTCCCCGCACTCTCTTTTAACTCTTAGGGCGTAATGCTCTTTTAATAGAGTTCTGATAAACTAACGCGCTGCTCTCTTTTCATCCCTCATAGTAAATGCCTTGGCAACCTAATGATGATGGATACCAGTGCAGACTACAGCACTTAACATGCTCGTTTAAACCCCACGCATAAATTCAGCCGGGACCAGCTCTAATGATTGGCCCATGTGGGACACGCTGCTGTTGAAGATAAGGAGGTTAGTTACAGCAAGTTTGTTTTGTAGAGCAAATTAATTGAACGCTATGATGCTTCCAGCAAACCCTGAAGACTTTGACACTGTGTGGAACCGTGAAGGCGATTTGACTGCTCAGAAAACTGGAAACTAGTTTCTTTTCCTGAACTTAACAGCTTTTACATAACATAAACAGTGTGAATACGAGAACCCCCCATTAACCACTAGATAGAGGAAGCAATGGGGAGTAAAAGAAACGATTGATATAAAGCAGAAAGAGTCAGAGAGAGAGGCGTATTCCGACTGTCACGACTCTCCTCCATAAATTCAAATAATCAGTGGCCTGCACACCATCCCAAATCTTTCACTTCCTTTGAGTAATACATTTCTTGCTGACGGGTCTCATTCATTTAAACCTGTGTGTGTGTGTGTGTGTGTGTGTGTGTGTGTGTGTGATGGTTATCTTGTTTAAATGAAGTATTTTTCTCTCGCCTGCCTCGTTGAAGAGAAGCCGTCAATCTTGTTGCTATCTTGAGGACAAAATCTCTGTGATAGAAACGAGAAAACTCCTGCTCTGCTTCAACATCCTCATCTCATCCAGCCGCCGATTCATCTGAACCTCATTTAATCCCTCAAGATTTTAAAACGCATTGTGTGATGGGCGACAAGACAAGATTTCTGATACACGAAACCAACTTAATAACTGAACACCAACCACCATGAAACACACACATATACACTACAATTCAAAAGTTTGGGGTCAGTAAGATTTTTTTTCAAATGTTTAAAGTCTCTTAAACTCACCAAGGCTGCATTTATTTGATCAAAAAACTGTAATATTGTGAGATATTATTACAATTTAAAATAACTTCTATGTGAATATATTGTAAAATGTAATTTATTCCTGTGATCAAAGCTGAATTTTCAGCATCATTACTCCAGTCTTCAGTGTCACATGATCCTTCAGAAATCATTCTAATATGCTGTATTTGCTGCTAATTTCTTATCATTATCAGTGGTGAAAACAGTTGTGCTGCTTTATAATTTTCAGGATTCTTTGATGAATATAGAAAGTTCAAAAGAACAGCATTTTTTTTTGGCATTCACGCCATATCGTAATTTTGAGACTTGTAAAAAGCGTTCACGTCCTCATAGAATTCGTAATTACAAAATAGGGAAAATGATTTTTAACAATAACTTGTTTAAATAAATAATAACTCTTTAAATAAATATTTTAAGAGCCTTACTGTGAGCTACGAGGTTGTTAATCGATAGTATTTGCTTCTGTTGAAGCCGCCAGCCCGCATTACTTCAGCTTATTTTTAAAATAATCGTGTTTAACAGCAGAATTTGTGGTGAAAAACAACACTACCCATGATGCCATACAGAAGATTCCACCAATCATAGAGTCGAAACAAGCAAAACGTGCCAAAAGATCTCTTAGCTCCGCCCACTTCCACGAAGCACTGTGAATTATGTAATCGAGTCGATCTCCTCAAGCTCTCAAAATACTTAAATATTTGAATATATATGCATATTTTGCAATAAACTTAAAAATATATTGTTTTATATATATATATATATATATATATAAAATCAACTTTTTTTAATGAGTAGTTTTATATTTATTGTTTTAAATTAAATTACTGGGATTGTACATGGGATTTAAAGTTTTTCCCTCATTAAAGCCGTTAAGTACACAGTCTTATACCTTTGTATTTTTGTAGATTTTCAAATACTTTTTTGCTTCAAATACAAGTTTGTATAATGTTATGATTCACCCCGTAGCTGGTTGGCTTGGTCCATGGCTCATAACGCTTTAACTTTTTTGAAATCCCAATGGGAGAAATGAACGGAATACTTCCGGAACCAGTGCTGCTGAAAAAGTGGGTGGGCACTGTTGCACTCTATTGGCATTGGTAGTGTTGCCATAGAAACGCATAATTCCGAGGACGTGCTCCAAGTAGAACGTCACGTGTTGTCATCTCATAATTATGGTAATTACGACATGTGGTGAACGCAGCATTTATGCGCACAGAAATATAACATCCTCACAGTTCCATTCTGTTCTCTTCGTAGCCTAAGATATACACACAAAAATACCATTCTATTCAATTTTTTCTATATCTATCCTAAAATGAACTCAAAAACAAAAACATGTAAATATAACCACAGCTCCATTCTATTCCATTCTTAGTCACAATTAATCACCTGAATGCACTGCACACACACACACACACACACACACACACACACACACACACACACACACACACAAGCAAACACACGAACACACTTGAAAAAAAAGTTGACCTTTTCGTCTGTGCATTATCATTACACGTCAAATTGTGCTCTGCTGACATCAGGGATTCAAGAGATATTTCTGCATCTGAACAGAGAGTCACATGTCAGGCCTGTAGGACGGGAAGAGCCGAGAAAAAGCGCTGAATTAACCGCTTTAAAGTGCCCTGCAATTTGCCAGGTGCAGCAATTACTTGTTTCTATGGCAACCAGGCAGGACAGTTTTGTATTTTTTCGCAGAAGGATGAGAGGATGGGGTAACCTAAGACCGCCTGCATGTTCTCTGTTTTTGTAATTACGCATTCTGCGTAGTCAAAGAGACCTTGTAAAACTCAAAATAAACCCCAGGCGCTGTAGCTGAGTGTAATTTGTTTTTAAAGAAACCTGATTGGATTTCATGCCCTAAACTGAATAAGAAAGAACACTGTCACATGCATCCATAAACCAATTTACACACACAAAGATCTTTCTGCTCCACTGAAGGCCGTTCACTTGTTGTAAACTCAAATGTCACAGTAAGTCCATGACCCATTGTTCAGAACTGCTTTTACTTACAAAAATCATAAACTACTCAACAAAAAATTAAAGGTCAACAAACTGTTACATACCAGAACCTCCAGAAATATTCTTATAAATGTCATATAATGATATGTTTTATTAAAAAGCTTTGAAAAGAAAGGTCAGAAGAAGCTGCCCAGCATGAGGACAATGAAATGAACCAAAGAAAATAAATAAAAGTTTGCTGTTTCACAATGTAGCAGCACGCACAAACTGTTTAAAATGCATTATGTATGTTCATTTAAATGGGTAACTTTAATGTTATGTAAATATATTTTAACTGTTTTTGTGTACTGTGTGTCTGAAAAATCTAACTGAATTATGTACTTTGCATTAAGGTTTTAAGAATGTGGTTTATAATGTGTATATAAATGGAAAACTGTGTTCGCAGTTGGAAACGACTGTAAAAGCCAAACAAATATGGTAAAATGTATAAGCTCTATGGTAGCAGAGCACTTTGTCAATAATCAAAAGATAACAGACTTCACAGCTATAGTTAGTCTTGTCACAACCACGTTCTGTTTAGTCTAGTCTTCTTGGACATTCTGTTTTGTTATCATCTGTCACATGTCTTCCTTTTGTTTTCCCGCCATCATCAGTCACCATGGACACTCATCATCAGCTGTTCGTCATTTGAGTTAGTTTCACCTGCTGTTCGTCATCTGTGTTAATTCATCTGTGTATTTAGTTCATGCTCGTCTTCTGTTCATTGTCTGGTATTGTCTGTTCAACAGAGCATGTGGTTACGCACCCTGCCTTCTTCGTGTTAAATAAACGTAGTATTTACTTTTACCTGATCCTCATCTTAATCTTCTTCCTCATCCTCATCCTCAGACCGAGTGTAACGGAATACCAAACCTAAAAAAGAACAAGAATGGATCTTGCATCCATCAACGTTGCCCTGATGAGGGGCAACCAACTTTTGAAGGGAGTGACAGTGTTTGTGTTTCAGCGTGGCAGAGACCTGGAACGCTACGTGGAGGAGTTCCTCGACCTCTGCCATCAAGCCACCTGCGACGACGTCTGTCTTATGGAGGGATTCCGGTGTGGCCTGGACGAGGCCCTCCGCTTCATCATGCCCCCGGCGATCCCGGCTGGACACTGAAGGGATACATCAACTTCGTGCTGTGGACATGGGGAGCCACGGTCACAGTGAGTGAAGCGGAGGGCGACAACACCCTCGTTCAGCCACACCCCACAGACGTCTCGCAGGCCGACCCAGAGCACAGCCCACCAACACTCTGCACCACGGAGACGACAACGCCTGAGCCCCCCGCAGATGGAGCGCTTCCGGCCCACCGCTGACACGGAGCCTGTGACGACAGCACCCACCGCAGCCCCGGAGCCGAAGATCCCAAGTGAGTCTGACCAGGGGTGTGATCTGGCAACAGGCGTCCCGGAGGGAATTCTGGTGGAACTTGACACTGGGGAGGACTGGTTTATTGACTGGGGCACGAAAATACTGCCTCCCACCCTGATTTATGTGAACTGTCTCCTGTGATCCCTCTTCCTTCTGTGCCATTTGAAACTGCCAGTCCTCCAGCCCTGTTTCAGCCATCTTCGTGTTGTCCTTTACCTTCCCGTATCTCCCGACAGCGTGGTCAAGCCTCAGGTTCAACACTCGTCAGCCTCACCCAGTCGAGGGGATCCGTGGGCTCTGTCTCTGGCCTCGGATCCTCTCGCGTCACCTCGGCCCTGGGACCTGTTGGCTACACCGTGGCTCCTCCCACCCTCAGAACCACCAGAATGCCTCACCCCTGCGGCTTCACCGGGTTCCCTCATCCCTCTGGCTCCCCCTTGGTCTGTTGTCACCTCACTTCCGCTTCGGACCTACGATCCTCCCACTGCGCTCCGGATCTCCACCCCTAGGGCTGCAGTGGGATCCTCCTTCCCCTCGGACTCGCCAGGGTCTTCAGTCACACCGGTTCTGTCTTGGACCTCGGCAGTTCTGGTGTCCCCTCGGGGGCTCATCACTACGGCTCCGCCCAGGTCTCCAGTGCCAGCAGCACCGCTCGGGACCATTGGCTCTCTGTCTTCGCCTGAGGATCCCCCCAACATCGGTCTCGTCTTCGGTCGTCTCACAGAGGTTGTCGGCCACGCCCACTCCATGGCTCCTCCCTCCGTCGCCACCGTGGGCTGTCGTCAATCCTGTGCTCTGGGTCCGTTCCATCTGGCCACTCCTCCCGTCAGCGCTTTCAAGGACATTCCCTCCAATTCCTCCATGGAAACTCTGGCCGCCTGTCCGTCTGCCAATCAACCTGTCTGCCTGCCTGTTTCTGCCAGCCCTCTGCCTGCTCCTCTTTTTAGCCCTTCTCCATCTCCTCGCTCACTTCCAAAACCTCCACCCGCCCTCATCTGTTCTTGTTCCTTTTTACGGCGCGAGGACGTGCCTACTCAGAGGGGGCGTTATGTCACAACCACGTTCTGTTTAGTCTAGTCTTCTTGGACATTCTGTTTTGTTATCATCTGTCACATGTCTTCCTTTTGTTTTCCCGCCATCATCAGTCACCATGGACACTCATCATCAGCTGTTCGTCATTTGAGTTAGTTTCACCTGCTGTTCGTCATCTGTGTTAATTCATCTGTGTATTTAGTTCATGCTCGTCTTCTGTTCATTGTCTGGTATTGTCTGTGCAACAGAGCACGCTGTTACGCACCCTGCCTTCGTGTTAAATAAACGTAGTATTTACTTTTACCTGATCCTCATCTTAATCTTCTTCCTCGGACCGAGTGTAACAAGTCTAGACAGCTTATATATAACATAAAGAGAACATATACTAAATACATGGTTCAATCACAGCTGACTATCACTAGAAATACAAACCCAGCATAAAAACGGATTTCTCAGTACCAGACTAAACAAGTCATGTTCGACTGGGTCCAAAGGATTTAGACCACAAATAAAAATTCTTCAAATGTCTACAACTACATAAAAAAAAATCTGGGTTTATATATTAGTGCTGGGGAAAAATTAATCGTGATTAATCACATTCAAAATAAAAGTTTGTGTGTATAAATACACATGCATGTATATATTTAAGAAATATTTGCATGTGTGTGTATATATAATTATCTTATATAAATATAATTTTTATAATAAAAATATAACATTTTTCTTAAATATATACATGTGTATTTATATATATATATATATACATTATAATTATACACAGTACACACATATTATGTAAACACAAACTTTTATTTTGGATGTGATTAATCACGATTAATTTTTCCCCAGCACTAATATATATATATATATATATATATATATACACAAACACAAAGTTCTGTCATGAAACTCTAGATGGCGCAGGCTGATAAACTCAATCTGCCAGCAATCACATCATTCTCTGTAGGGCACAGCTGATTGGTTCCTGCTGTATCAGTAGCCAATGAGCTTGCTGCTCCACCTTCAAATACTTGGTCAGCATTTGCTGTAACAGTTACAGTGTGCTTTCAGAAAGCCTCCACCTTCCCCAGCTCCACTTGCATAGATCTGCTCCGGGTAATTCATGTATGCTATATTGTACAGCAGCAGCATATTACTTGCAGTGTGTTGTGTATATTTGCAGTGGTAAGTCCTGTCCCCTGTATATATATTTATAAATATATTGTAAAAATTAGCGCTAACGCATGCAATTAATTTTTACAGTTTAAAACTTTAAAAATATTCAATGCAATTAACGCAGCATCAGTTTTTTTCTGTCATCCTTTGGCTGCGCTACAGTATATGATCACGCTATCATCCGTTCAAGTGCTATTAAGCCATTCAAGCGTGATAAGACGCAAAAATAAGAACTTAAATCTGTACTGGCGTTCTCTTTCACGTTTAAACGGACAAAAACACACAAAAGTATGTCAAAATGTCCACTTTGTCGAGTATCCTCGTAAGCACAGTCTTAAATGAGTTAAAAAGTGTTAAATGAACGCAAAGAGTTGTGAGGACATCTGATGTGTGTCAGATCCGGATCATGTGCATCAGATCTTAAAGTGACAGCAGACTAATAAACCTGCTGCTGTGATGTCTGTCATTAATGTAAATCACAGAACAAAAGACAAAGAGAAAATCACTCACCGCTTTTTTGTAGCTTTAATAAGGATTAATCTATATTTAATTCATAATTTATGCAGTGAAGACTGTGAAGTGTTTGATAACTTTATACAATTTCTGTATATTTCCTACCTGTAAGATTTATGTTGTTTCTATGTGAATTTGGAGATTAAATGTGAAATTATTGCAATATAAAAATATATTAAAAAACTTTAAATGTTAGGTGCGATTAATCGCGATTAATTACAAAAAAATGCGATTAATTAGTTAAAAAAATATATATCAATTGACCACTAATATATATATATATATATATATATATATATATATTAAAGTGATAAAAAATTACTGCAAAAGTATTAGTCCTGCTGGTGTCACATCATGTGAGATCAAGAGGAGCTCTAAAAAGACTTGAGGGGCAAACATGTGTCACATACACACCTGCTCTGGTACGTTCTGTTCCAGTGGGCATAAAGCTGAGCTCTGCTGCCACCTACAGACAGAAGGTTTGACACTGTACACGCTGTGCATCTGTAGGATTGTGTGGGAGGGAGAGAACATTTTATAACAGGCTTTCCTAACCAACTAATGCTATGACGTTTTTCAACATCGTCATCATGGATGACGCCATCATCGTGTTTCCACAGTCGCCCCCGCAGTGCCCCATTAAATGACATTGTGTGTACGTTTATCATGAAGGATTCTCCCTTTGTCATACGACTTCCTATTGTTGTGCCTCGACATGTCACAATCTGTAACTTTTGATCAGTTGTTTGTGTGTGAGTAGAGCTACAGCAAATGCACAGTAGGTCTCCATATAAATATTAAGGACAAATTATACACAATTAAACAATATATGAAGCAACAAATGCTGGGCAATGAACACTCACATGTCTGTCACGTTTATGCTCATGGATGCCGTTGTGTTCTTTAATCAGTGTCAAGCTCACAGTAAAAATTAGGAGCTGCGTAAACAAATATGAAATAGATGCAAAGCTAAACTGACAGTTTAGTACACGTGCACACACACACACACACAGATAAGAAACACAGTGAGTTTAAAGCTAAAGTGGCAGCTCTGCTGAGAGAGAGACTAAGCTTTTCAATGAGTCATGACAATCCGTGTATATTATGGAGAAACTACCTTTTTCACAGACACAACAGCAAGAGACAATTACATAAGCACTTCTGCTGAACGCACAACATGTTTCCTTGTGTAAAAGGTTTTATTTAAACATGCCATGTTTCTTTGAATGGCTGTTTCTGAGCATTTTGGCACACTATGCAATTGGCCCCTACTGGCATTTTTTAAATACTAATCTCAAGATGTATTAAATGAAAAAAAAAAAAAAAATACAATAAACACATTAGATTAATTCTATATATATTTGTTTAGTTTACTTTTCTCTGGATGCCATAAAATTAAGCAGACTAAATTAATAAATTGCCAAACAAAAACAAAATGTTATATATAAATGCCTTTTCAGAAATTTGAATTTGGCAGATCTTGCCCTATAATTATGTAAACGAAAAATAAAGGTTTTACTGATATTCTCAGTATCAATTTCAGATAAAATCTGAGATGCTGATGCATTTAACTAAAATAATGATATATTATTATTCAAAATATTTCATAGGAGAACAAGATCTATTATCCTGATCTTTAGAGTTCCACATATGAAAGGAACACTTTATCTTGTTTTCTTGACAAATGAAACTTTAAAAAATGTGCTTTCATGTTCCTAAATCAAATTATTTTAATGTAAGCAAGGCACTCAAGGCTGAATATGTTAAGTGCAACATGAGTCATCAATGTTTTTGGTCCATTTTTCTGGAAGAGAAAGACTCTCATTTTGTTTTCATGGGGTCTTTAATGTGAGCAATATTTAAAAATAAATGCAACCCTCCATCATCCTATAGTTAAACTGACATTTGTACTGAGGTAATTTTGGACCCTTTGTGTTTAGGGTTATTCTTGTTTTGTTTGTAAATGTATGACCTTGCACAAATTTTTAAGCAATCTTTCCTTCAAATCGAGAGCTCAGGCCTTTCGTGATGTGCAGCACGGTGTGTTTCAGTGCTTCCTAAAATAAGCTGAAAATGGGTCGCTGGTTATTCCAGCGTCTAATTCTGCTGAGCGAGGAGAAGAGGATAATCCTCGCTATCCTGCTGAGAGAAAAGCCAATTTTACAGCGAAATGTGAACGGCACAGGGAGAGCATCTGGGGAGAGCTGATAAGAGTCACACACACACACACACACACACACACACACACACACACACACACACACACACACTGAACACAATCAAGGGAAAAAGCGAGGATGAGAGAGGGTAAAGTTCAGAGGTCACTGGTAATGGTGTATTAACACCAGACATTTGTGGTGTGCAAGAGATGAAAACCCAGAGGAAAAATTGCTCAGATGTTGCTCTTTCATAGCTCAGGAAATGTAATGGTGTTATCAATTATGTTCAATTTAGGTATCAACTTTGCCTCAGATGTTTCTCCTAAAATGAGAAATAAAAACAGACTCAAATGATACAATTACTGACATATAGGCTAGTAATAGTATAGAGCAGCTTAGATCAATTGATCTAAGAAGAATTCAAAGAGAAATATTTGAATTCATATTGAGATATCTGACTATCTGCACAGTTAGAGACAAGAAATCTAGAGGTGATTACTGGGCTTTTTCCTCAACAGAGAAACTAACAAGAAGCACCTCATAATCTAATATTAATATACATTTTTTCCAAATTCATATTTTAATGGTCACACACAGAGTATGACATGAAGTAACACTTTACAGTAAGGTCCGATTATTTAACATTAATTAATGCATTAACATTATATTATACTAATAATTATTTATTAGTACTTGTTAATGTTAGTTAATAAAAATACAACTGTTCCTTTTTTGCTTGTGTTAGCTCAGGTCCATTAAATAATATTAACAGATACAAATGTTGAAATCAAAATGAACTAAGATTAATAAATGCTTTAGAAGTATTAACTAATGTTAACAAATGAAACCTTATTGTAAAGTGTTACCAATAGAACATAAAAATTAGCAAAATCAGAAACAGAATCACAACATAATGCATGATAAAATATAACACAAGTATAATTTAAAAGAACATTTATTATTTAATCTCAGTCTGTCTAGCAGTAACAACTAAGATATTAAACACATAATTTGTGAAAGAAAGAAAAGAAAAATAAAACCTGTAGCTGTAGTTTGCCTTTTTTGCCAACTAATTTTGTCAGATAAATACCGTAAACATGTTTAGTGTTTTGTTCTTTCCTCATATTTAAAATATAAAAAAAATACAATACTTTCCCCATATTTGATGGTTTATTTTAACTTATAGGGGCATTAAAAACAAATATTGCCAAATATTGATATAAAATATCTGCCGTAGATAAGGGCCTCCAGCTGCACTGGACTGGGCATTCGAATCACAAACCATAGGAAATCATTTTAATTGTATGATGTGGGAAAGGCTCAGCTCCTAAACGGAGCATATTCATATAATCCTGTGAGTCACGACGCTGAGCACGTGTGAATACGTCACGGCTTCTGACAATTGCTGTCAGCATCTTGTGGCTAGAGTTACTGGCATACATACATGTCTAAAATGGCCCCAAAATGTCTTAAACCACATTTAAAAATACCTGAATGTCACTGCATTAAAGATATAGAATGATGAAAACACACAGTGCTTGTGCTGTTTTTCTTAAACATAAATGCCACTTGCTCTGATATTTTGTACATATATAATGTAGTGACATTCAGAGCCTTTTATGCGCACCTTAAACGTCAAAAATACTTTTTGGGTCTACATATGCACATTAAAACATGTGAATGCTTTAATTTATTCGTTTACCAAAGTATTCTGTGTCTATATGCTATTGTATGTCAAACATTTTGGTCAGAGTATTTGATGCTCCTGGATGTTGGAATAAAACTGATGAAATTCGGTAGATAAAATGTAAAACAGAGCAGCCACTTTGACGCTTGTCACTCATAGTGGATCCTATCTGAAACCCCTTCATCATGCTGACATCTCAAAGATGCAAATAAGTTAGAATATAAAAGAGATATCTAAAGAAAAACTGAGAAGGCAACGGAGAGGCAAAGACGCGTGACAAGAATGGAGATGACATCCAAAAGGACACAAAGTGATTGGACGGGCATTAGTGGCATATTTTAATCATGTGCGTCACACACTCAGGGCTTCTCTGTGCAAAATGGGTGTCTTTGATGTCACAAGCCTCTAGGACTTCCTGTCATCTGATTGGCTACTGTTATGCCACTATTCTATTGGATGATTCGTTCTAGACTCACTGCCATATGCTAATTGCACATGCTGTCCTCGCACCAACACAGCAGCTTGTATTTACATTTAATTTGCATTTGCAAGGTATTTTATTTGCTGGATGAAGCCAATTGTAGCATTTTCCATCAAGACACAAAATTAAACGTTTGCCAGAAATTAATAATATGACAATATTTAATCATCACAAGGACAGAAATTATAATGATGGGATGTATATACACATGGGATATATAAAAAATATCTTAATATTCTAGTGTTTTTGACTGTACCCATGATGAATTGTAAAATAAAATAAAAATTGAATGGGACGAGGACTCAACGATCAGATGTGGGCTGTGACCATTCATAGTTGCCATGCAGACACTATTTGTGCATGCTAGCATGAAGCCCGTTGTAAATAGCTGGAGAGGATGTTAGCATGAGGGTTATTTAATCGCTGTAGACAGCTATCATAGCACATTAGAGCAGCCGAGAGGTGACCAAGAGGCCTTTTTGTGTACAAACTGCGGCAGAAATTTCTACTTGGGGTCAAGATGTTCAAAATGAACAGCAATTATTTAATCTATTAATTGAACAAATGACATACTCTGTAGCTTTAAAAGTGTCTTATGCCAACAAAAACATGCTTCTTATAAGATAAACCTAATTTTGGCCACATATCTATAGGAGCATTGCATATATACTTCATGGAGAAAGCAATCCTAGAATGCACTGTGCCTAGCTCATTGAAAAAACCCATTAAAGATGACAGACAATGCAAGAGAAATGCTGATTATAAATATATAATTCAAAACTGAAAAGTATACTAGTTCAATTTGAATAAAAATTGACAAATTTTTTATGCATGTAGGCTTATTGGAGTATTGCTTGGCAAACTGCTAATGCCAAACTCTAATGCAATCAATTGTGAGTAAAATCTCCCATGCGTTTCATGCAACAAGCACTACTTGTGAGTTTCTGCCTATGTAGAGCGTTCCAAATCAGTCACCTTTGCCTGTATAGGCTGTAGACGGCAAGGCAGCTCAGTGCTGTGGAACAGAACCATAGAGTCAGAAACACACTCCATGATTCATGCTCTCGCACACACACAAAGACACTGAAATTATCTCTTTTTCTGCCCAGCAGGGAAACCCTCTTATTCATCCCCATGGCAACCACTAGACTGGAAAAAGATGCCCATGATGTCTAAAAGAGAAATGGCCTGTCAAAAGTCAGCCATTTTCGCTTACTGCGTGCGGCTCAGGACTCAGTGTTACTTTGTTTCACATGGACAGGTTAATCTTGCCAAACACGCTGTTGGAATCAGCATACGTGCATGATTACAACACATTTGAGCTTGTAACAATGATTATACATAAACGGGTTTGTATATAATCATAATGTACACATAAACAGTGCAGATCCATGTTTTTCCACTTTTAAAGTCAGCATGAAATACAAAATACAAGCGTGTTTGAGTGAAAGAGTGAAACAGAATGTTAAACAAGAAAAAAATGATTTTATTCATCAGGAATTGACTGGATAAAGAAAAGTGGATGTTACACACAAGATCAGAGTCAGATGGATGGCTAGACACATTTTAGCATTTAAAACACAGACAAATTGCAAAGGAACTGAACAAAATGAGCATTCATTGCATAGCTATATTAAAGGATTAGTTCACCTGAAATGCAAATTATCCCATAATTTACCCTCAAGCCATTTTAGGTGTATATGACTTTCTTCTTTCAGACGAACACAATCAGAGTTATATTAAATAATATCCTGGCACTTCCCAGCTTTGTAATGGCTTTGAATAGAGCCTGACTTTTTGAAGCTCCAAAAAGTGCATCCTTCCATCCTAAAAGTAATCCTTTTGACTCCAGTGGGTTAATAAATGCCTTCTGAAGTGAAGCGATGGGTTTTGTAAAAAAAAATATCCATATTTAAAACTTTATCAACTATAATCACTGGTGTCCGGCAATGGCCGTATGCGAGTCTAGTTCCAGCGAAAGAGTGACCTCTGACCCGACGCAGGTGTAGCGTAAGCTTAGGTGAGAACTGATGAATGCGGAAGTGCAGACAATTGAATGAAGTCTAAAACGAGACGTTTTAAAGAAAAATGAGCCACTGGTTCCGGAAGTATTTCTTCCATTAATTTCTCCCATAGGGATTTTTTTTTAAAGTCTTTGTTAAAGAGTTATTAAACTATGAACCAAGCCAATCAGCTACTAGGTGAATCATAACATTACAAAATGACAAAAGACTGTACTTAATGGCTTTAGTGAGGGAAAGAACTACAATCCCATGAAGCATTGCGAACAGCATAATCAAATTAAAAATGGAGAAATATAAAACTTTTCATTCATAAATGTTGATTTTATATATGCATATATATATATAGAAATCGGGGCACGCAAAATCGCTAGCCCGACGTCCCGGGGCTAATGTGTTTTCCAGTCGGGCTACCAAAATGTATCACAGCCCTGCCCGACGGGCTATCTTAAATAGTGAAATAACATTCCTTTCTTGATGTGCGTTGTTCACTCTCTTGACTTGTTATCTGAAGGAAAAATACGATCGCGGAAGTTTTGATCATGCTGATTTGACAGCAGTGAAGTTTAGCTGATCGGTTTCACACCGCACGCACAAGTAGTGTGGAGGCAGCGCAGAAGCTGTGCGCATGGAGAGCGGGAGCAGCGTGCGGCCATTGTGCTTTTCACACTGGCAGCATTTTTCGCACGCAGCTGAACCGCTGCACTTGTATCGTCCATTCTGTCACCTTTTCCTCTGTTCTCCTCCGACCCATGTCAGTCTCGTGCTTTGATTTATTATGGGCAGCATATATTTGCTGAGAATGTGACCGTGTTCCCTTCTGTCCCAAACACATATGCATATAACATGCTGTATATAGGTAGTTTACATGATAAAAGTAACATTAAAGTTAAGATATGCCTCTAGTTTTAACCATTTAAACGCCTCTGCGTGCGGTGTAGGCTACATACATGCTCTAATCTGTTAACATGGGCGCCGGAAAAAATAAGCGCTGCTTATGCTCTGCTAACGCGTGCGGAGTGTGTGTGTGTGCGTGTTAGAGATGCGCGGTTCTATATCCACCGATTGGGCGGGCCAAGTAGCCTACTAACAAATAAATAACAAAATTAATTAAT